>JARHVA010000541.1:3180000-3505000 GCA_037957365.1 Torreya grandis
TATTTATGCCTTAGTTGAGGGTGCAAGGAAAATTTCATGATGGTTTGATGTATAAATTGGAGATATTAAGTTATTTATTGTGTGTAAGGACTAACCCATGAGTGACTACTATGTTATTAGCATTTTGGTTTCCTTTCTAAGACTTAGTATAATTTTGTTGCTATAATAATGATTAGAGATGTACCAAATATCAGGAGATTAAATTGAGATTCATTTGGAGTAGTTGGAGGAGAGGTTTATAGTAGATCATCCTAGTCACAAAGGCCAAGATCAGAGAGAATTTTTGGATGAAAACCTACATCATACCTTCTATGAAGTGTTATTTTGTGATCTACCAACACATTTACACATATTAAATTATAGTGTATATGATGCATGGGAGTATAAATTATGTATGCAAGTATAATTAGATTAAAAAATGTGTGGATTAGATGTTATTTTGGTCATGTTAATTAAATTTTTGTGGTATGGTGTATTGAGTAATAAAATTATTGATTTTGATGTATCCATATACTCTTATCTAGAAGAGGTTAGGTATCATTTTTTGTGAACTGAGAGGCTCATACATAAATTTACTATTGTTAAAAATAAAAAATTTGATGGTGGATAGTATAATATAGAACTTACTGATGGATAGCCAAGTTCTTACATGTGTGAGCTATATATAGGATATAAGGTAAAGAGGTAATCATGTCTACAAGGTAAAAAAGGATGAAAATATTCAACATGTAAGGAACAAGTGAGCATCATTTCTCAAGGTGAATGTATGATGATATTATAGAAAAATCAATGGATAAAAGTACCCTAGGTATAGGGGAGAGTTTGACTCAAGTGATAATGTGAGGACCCTTGTAAGATGAGAATGACATGGAGGAGAATTTCATGTAGTGGATATTCACTTTATGATGAATACATATGTGTTAGTGAGTGAGAGTGAGATTTAAAAGGAGAAACCAAATTACCCTAAGAATAATATCTATCAGAAGGGCATAGATTCCCATATGGGCATCATGATAGAGTGGAGTGGCAGGAGTTGGAGGAACATTAACATCATAACATACCCTCCAAGTGGTTAAAGGATTATTAGTGTAGCCTATTATGGGAGGTGATGTAGTTGTGCCACCAACAAGAGGAATGGGATTTACCCCTATAAGAATTTAGAGTTTAGACATGCCTTTATATGGTGCACTAACATAACATGTGATGCATGTGCATGTTACACTTTTACCTACTGATTAGGTGTTTTATAAGATGTTATTGAGTTTAATTGAATATATAAGAGTGCATAATTCCATATAGAATGTCTAAAAGTGTGAATAATATGGCACACTAAGGGAGTGACACACCCAAAATGCAAAAAGGTTAGTTTTCCACACATTATTGGATCATGCCCACACTTGGTACTAGAGTCTTGACCTTAATCAAGCATTTTTGGTCTATGAACTCCTAAAGGTGGCCTTATTGAAGGAATTTGGCATTCCTAAGTTTTAACAATAGATCATAAATACTTTGAAATAAATCAAGAAGGATATTAAAAGGAGCATTTGGGCCTATGATATTAGGTTCAAGGCCCTAATATCCAAGATTTGTTTTGATATTAACCTAGTAAAACATTAATAATGGTTCATTAGAGGATTTGTTAAACCATTTTTATGTGCCCTCTCTATGAATAAATTCATAGATCCTTGACGGCATATAAAGGCAATGTTAAGCTCTAAATCAATTAGAGGTACAAACATTGGAGTTATCGCATTCATGTAAGTTTATATAACCTCAATGTCTTCTAAGATCTATAATTTCACTACCAATAGTACACATAATACTCATAGTGGACTATGGTGTAAATATTTATAATTAGAAGGGCACGATAAGAAAAATTTATCTAGATAGATTGTGTGGGTCATGTTACTCTCTTGTGAAATATATCAAGAGGGTCATGATGTATGTAATTTTACACTAATCTAATATACAACCAAGTAAAGGTATCCATGTATTGTAAACTTTATGATGCATCCACCCATAAAACTAAGGACTATAGGGTGATTGATGAGATCCATGAAGAAAGGGACTAAAGCATGTGATATAATATAATAATCCCCTATGATAAAACTTATGGTGGGTATGGGAAAAAAAGTATATAGAGGCCATGTAATATGAGAAGGTGGAAGGTTCCCACCATGCACTCGTTAAGAGTGTGAATGACCTAAACAATATTAGTGCAATTTCCCCACACATCCCACATTTGGGTATTACACATGTGAGCATAAGGTCAGGGATTTATTTAACCTTTATGTAAAGCTCAATCATAAAGGTAATCCAAAAAATGGAATATGAATGTGACCACAAATTATAAAAATGGGTCCTATAGACATAGATCAAGAAGAATATCAGACCCAAGGTGCAAGTAATAATTTAGAGGTAGAAATATGCAGCCAACAGTCACTCTCACTAACAAGGTTTCAACATGATATGAGAAAATGAGATATGAATAAAAATGGCACATTATAAACTATTTATAAAACCCTATCTATATTTCCCATGCTAAAATTAAGTGTTATGTGAAGCCATGAATGCCATCCAAAATATATAATGTGAGATGTAATATGCATGTGACTTAGAGGAAAATCAAAATAAGGAGCTTAAAATAAAAGCACAAGATGAGAGATAGGAGGGTAAATGATTTACTAGCTCTCTTGCATATTAAGGGAATGCTTCCTATGCTAAATTAGTTCTTGGATGAATATAAAGGAAATCAGCCCACTGAGGTGCCAACACTAGATCTATCATGAGGGTGTGAGTTGAAGATAGATTAAAATGTAAGATATAAATAAAAAGTAATTTGGATTCAAATATCAATAGATGGTCAATGTGTATTAGTCTAGTGTACATAGGCACTAGATTCAACATTATCATTGGAGGTGCTTGTTTCAAGATGGATAATCCTCCCCTTTATTCATCACCACTTGTTTTACTCATGATCAAGAAATCTTAGGCTCAACCCATGGGAATCCTACCCAATTCTAATATCAAGATAATGGGCATAAATTTTAGAGTATACTTTGAGTTGATCGATCTTACAATGTATATAAATACCCAACCTTACTTGGTAAGTTGTGGTTTTATACAAGTAATAAAAATTCCACTTCAAGAAGTGTTATATGAGTTTTGAGAATGGTGAATAGTGCATAGTGATCTAATTGTCAAATGATCAAGGCCTACCCTAATTTGAGAGTGTTGATTAAGAGGATGAAATCAACAACATCTATAATATCATGACAAAATGGGTAAATAATTTAGATCAAAGTGAGGAAGGTATTATAACTACAAATGAAATACTATATATTTATAACACCACTACCATTACCTATGATAAATGGGCACATGAGTCATATGAGGTGACTAGGTATAAATGTGGAATAGGGAGAGAAAAAACCTAATCTTTGGGCATGTAGAATGATATGCAGGCTAACACAAATCTTAGTTCAAAAAGTAAGTAGATATAGATTCCACACACACCCACTGTGTCCAAAGTAAAGAAAGTAATCCAAACTAACAAAGGAAAAATTACTACATTTCTTAGGTATGACGGTTCTCTAAGCACTACCTCAATTTTATATGAATTAACACATGTGTCTCAAAGGATAAGGATTTCATGTGTGCCTTAGTGTAGACCTTTAAGATCACTATTGTAATCTAGTGGGATATGTACAAGACAAGTACTCAAACGTGGATAGAATTAAAGAGTGTCATCTAATCCATGTTAGAGTAGAGAAATGACTGCAAGGGGATACTCACATATAAAGGAAAAACAAACCCATGTTTGTATATCTATGAATGTGAAGACAAGTGGATAAGTCATACACCTTTTGTCTTAGAAGAGTTATTGGATCATGTTTTCTACTAGACACTAAAGACTTAGGCCTGCATGTGGTATGTGGTGAACAAGATGCACCGAGAGACTATAAATTGTAAAAATTTGAAGGATAATTCACCAATAATTTTTATTTATTCTCATTCAATCTAAGACTAGTCAGACCACTATAGTATGTTCACTTCACTATGATGGAATTTGAAACTATCATGGAAGAAAGGGTTAGGAAAACGTATAGTGAGAAAATATTGAATATTTCTAAGCTCTTTCATTACGTTGAGGTAAAAAATGGATCTAGGGAAGATGATGATGCAATCTATATGGAGCATAATTGATAGTCTGTAATCAAAAATCACAAACTTGTGTGTAGGGTGAAGAAAGACCCATAATAAAGTGACCTTAGTCACTTATGGATTGGAACTTCTCAAAGGGAGAAGGAAGTGGTAGATGTGAAATATGATCAAAATAAATGCTACCACAAACCCATAAAAATAACCATGGTAAACATTGGCTCAAATAAGGAACCCAATATCATAAATATTAGATATTACTGATTTGATGTAGAGCTAACACACATCATAAATCTGTTTTAGGAGATATAAGACCTTTTATGTAGATGCTAAGATGATATAAATGGATTTTACCCTTAATTAATTTAAAAAAATCAAATAGCTTAGAAAGAGTGAATAAAACAATCCCCAAAACCACCCTCATAATTGAATGGGGGTCATTTTATTATAATGTCATGCATTTTGGCCTAAAGAATGCATTTGTTATCTTCTCACACATAGTCATAGTAGCCTTCAAGGATTTAATCCATAATTTTATTCAAGTTTATTTAGATGACCAAATAGTTTATGGGTTACTGAAAGATCACCAAGATAACCCAAGACTCATATTTGAGAGTTGTCACTAGCTTTAAATATCTCTCAATGTGAATAAGTGCATCCTTTAAAAACATTTTATCACACTAGTCATCCATGTAATTTTTAAAGACAACCTCATTGCTGACCTTTACAAGATGGCCATTATCCTTCAATTAGAGGTTCCCATCACTTAGAGGGAAGGGCATGCATTCTTGGGACATACTATATACACAATATTTTTAACTTTTATTAAATACTAATGATTTACATCTTGAAGGAACCCATCAAGACTCAATCTCTCTAAGTGCATGCCCTTAGGGGTATACCAAGAAAGGGGTGGGTAGAAATTTAGTGCTTTACAAGATTGTTGTCCCTTATTTTCACATTATTACCAATCCAACCAGATCTCAAAACCATTCTATAAGTTATTTCTCCTCCCTTGAATATTACTCCAATATTTTCCTCTTTCCATCCCTCCTTTTATTATCTTAAGCCCATTTTGGTCAAGTAACTATACTAGGTCGACTGGGTCTGTTAGGTTGTGGAGCTAAAAGATTCACTGATGTAGACATGGAGGAGGTTACAGGAGAGTTGCAGAGTGTCACGGAGACTGGCATTTGGTCTAGCCAACCGATGTCGGTAGGATAAGACAGGAATGCAACTGATGTCGGTCATGGATCAGCCGGTGTCGGCGACCCCTAGGCAGACAGGGACCGATGTCAGTCACCTGTGTGGTTCAGACTGCACTTATTACGGGCAGTTAGCTAACGAACCAAGTGTTTGCATGACTAGATCTATTTTTAGACTGGGAGCTGTGGATCTAATTATGGTAATTAGATGTCTAATCATTGTTTGGATGAGATCTATATAATAGACTCATGGTTGTATTGGAAAGGTGTTCTAGTTTGAGTTGAGCAAATTTTTCTTCTTCTATGTGTGAGGTGAGCAAGGGTGTTCCTCCTAGTTCCACAGTAGTACCTAGGTGGGTGCTAGTTTTGGAGAGTCAGCTGGATTCTTCAGGTGTGTAGGATCTTGGTCACAGGTGCATGGCCTCTATAGGAGATCTACATGGTAAGTAAGATCGTTGATCTGTAGGTGTATGTGTGTGCAAGGTCAAGGTTCACATGTGTGCATAACTGGGTTGATTTGCAGGTGTGCAAGATCAGTTAGGATAGCAACACAACAGGGAGCAGTATCAGGTAGGATCTACTTGGAGTACAGGTGTGTACTTAGATAGAGCAAAGAGGAAGGCAAGGGAGTTCCTTCCATAAGTATGGTCTGTTGAATTACAAGTTGTTGCAGGTTCATGGGAGATATACTTGAAGTACCTTGAGTACTTGTGGAGTACGTGGAGTACTTATGGAGTGCGTGGAGCACTTGTGGTGTGCGTGGAGCACGGGAGGTAAACACCAACTCTGTATTTGAGTTGGGTGTTGGGACCTGAGAGGGAGAGCTTTGGGGAGAAGATTTTCTGTTCACTTGAGGCGTGGGAAACCTCTGTAAGGTGGTGGAGAAGAAGTGGCATCTTCTTTATTGTATTCTTTTCTGTAAAGTGTTAATACAAGTTGTGTATTGTCTCTCATATCATGTGTTATTCTGAATTCTAGTTACTTGGTGAATCTGGTTAATTTCCACATATTAAGTTGCTTAGTTTGGTAATCATATTGTGCTCTTTTGGTGGAGCAAGATCCTAACAAGTGGTATCAGAGCAAGGTTGTTGGCTCATAGCTTGATACCACTGACAAGTGGTATCAGAGCTTTTGGTTGGGATACTAACAGATTGGTTTAGATCTGGGTAGTGTGTTTTGATTACAGGTCACTCTCAGGGGTTTCTAATTGAGTGGGAGTAGAGCAATGGTAGATGAAAGTAAGCTAAGAATGGAAGAGTTGAAAAGCACAGATGGTCTCTTAAGGTCCTATGGAAAGAAAGAGCAGGTAAAAGAATATTGTTGGTTGGTAGCAGATCAGCATGAAGGAACTGAAGATGCAGATGTTGTAGGTGTTGTTGCATAAGATGCTTTTGGAGGTTTCTTGGATAAAGTTGAATCTTGGATGAAAGATTCGGTTGCCTCTTTCCATGCAGCCCCAGGTAGAGGAGCTAGTGAGCCTTGCCAAAGAATTGGCAAAGGGGAATTGAAGCTGAAATTGCAGGCAGCCAACACACAGGTGTTGATGAAGGTCATGCAGGTCCCAGGTTTGGAGATATGGCTAATTTCTTCAGAAAGATTGGGTGATGAGAGATGCACAAGAACTCTCACAGTGGATGCACTTGAATTAGCTGGTGGTAAGAAAATAGGTATTCTTTATCTACTTGTTTATATTACTGATTCTTCTTCTGTTGCAGAGATGTGGCTTCATAGGCTTGGTCACATGAGTAGGAAGGAGATGCATGTTCTTAAGCGGAAGACAGATATATTTGATAGGCTTAAGAACTGGAAAGCCTTGGTGTACTTGGAGGAGATGGCAGACAGAGACCAGTGGATGTGGCTGGATACTTCTGAGCAGAGCAGTTTGGACATGGGTTTTGATTCAAAGGAGCTTGCGGGTACAAAGTCATGTGTAGACCAAACAGACAGGTGCCGATGTCGGTCATGTGTAGACCAAAGCCGGTGATGTCGGGTAGGGTAAGACCAACGTCGGTCAGGAGGACCAACGTCGGCAGTAGGTAAGACCGATGTCGGTCAGGAGGACCGACGTCGGTAGCAGGGACACCACAAGGTCGGTAGTCAGGTACAGACGCATGGGAACCGACGTCGGTCGGATGTAGACTATGGGGTGGCTGAGGTCGGTCACTATAATAGATTTTGGGTGGACATCCAGCTGTCAAGGAGTCTTAAACACCCATACAGAGGATTGAAGATGTAAGTAGGCCTTCAAATTTGTTGTTCCTCTTCTTTATACTTGTTGCTGATTGTAGAGCAGGAAGGATCTAGGAAACAGGTGTGAGCTCGGCATGGATGAGGATGTGATTCCTTGGAGGAGAACCAAATAGGTGTGTTTTGGTAGGGTTTCCAGTGGGTATGAAAGCACAGAGACGAATGGATACCTTAGTTGAAGAATAGAGCGAATGGACACGTGAGACGGAAGACCAGGTATATGGTCTTGAGGAGCTGCAGGACAGTGGTACAGGTTTTGATAGGTGGAAGATGAAGCATGGCTTCAGTCAATGTCAGGGTAACTACTATGGTTTGCCTTACCAGGTGGATGATGATTCATGACATCATTTTGTTGCTGTATGTGGATGGTATGTTTTGCTAGCAGGAGTGTACATACAGGGTTTTACTGAGCTAAGGGTAAGATTAGTTCAGTGGCATGTCAGGAGGAGTTTGGAGCAGCGAAATTATTTGACATGGGAGACATGGAGATCACAGGTTGATTTTGTCTCGAGTGGGAGCTGATGTGAATCAGGTGTTGGCGAGGTTCAGGATGCAGAGCCGGAGCACACTAAGGGCTAGACAGGTATAGTGTCTGAAATCACATGAGGTCTGGTATAGACCTGAGTATTCCCATGCAGTGGGAGCTGTTAGAGAGTTAGGAGCCAATTCAGGGAAGTGGATTCTCAGGTATTTGAGAGGGACCAGTAGCAAAGATTCATGCTATGCAGGGTCAGGACTTCACTACATGTGTTTGTAGGTTCGGATGTGGCAGGGTACTCGATTCGGTTGTGTGGTGGGTTGTCTTCAGGATTGATCTTGAAGAGGGATACAAACCAGGAAATAGATTAGATGGGGTACAGGTACAGGTATAGTGTAGCTGTTTATCTCCAAGTGGGAGATTTTTAGGTTGTGGAGCTAAAAGCTTCACTGATGCAAACATGGAGGAGGTTGCAGGAGAGTTACAGAGTGTCACAGAGACTAGCGTTTGGTCTGGCCAATCGACGTCGGCAGGATAAGATAGGAATGCAACCGATGTCGGTCATGGATCGGCTGGCATCGGTGACCCTCAGGCGGACAGGGACTGACGTCGGTCGCCTGTGTGGTTTGGACTGCGCTTATTACGGGCAGTTAGCTAACGAACCAAGTGTTTGCATGACTAGATCTATTTTTAGACTAGGAGCTGCGGATCTAATTATGGTAATTAGATGTCTAATCATTATTTGGATGAGATCTATATAATAGACTCATGGTTGTATTGGAAAGGTGTTCTAGTTTGAGTTGAGAAAAGTTTGCTTCTTTTGTGTGTGAGGTGAGCAAGGGTGTTCCTCCTAGTTCCACAGCAGTACCTAGGTGGGTGCTGGTTTTGGAGAGTCAGCTGGATTCTTCAGGTGTGTAGGATCTTGGTCACAGGTGCATGGCCTCTATAGGAGATCTACATGGTAAGTAAGATCGTTGATCTGTAGGTGTATGTGTGTGCAAGGTCAAGGTTCACAGGTGTGCAAAACTGGGTTGATTTGCAGGTGTGTAAGATCAGTTAGGACAACAACACAATAGGGAGCAGTATCAGGTAGGATCTACTTAGAGTACAGGTGTGTACTCGGATAGAGCAAAGAGGAAGGCAAGGGAGTTCCTTCCATAAGTATGGTCTGTTGAATTGCAGGTTGTTGTAGGTTCATGGGAGATCTACTTGAAGTACCTTGAGTACTTGTGGAGTACGTGGAGTACTTGTGGAGTGCGTGGAGAACTTGTGGTGTGTGTGGAGCACGGGAGGTAAACACCAACTCTGTATTTGAGTTGGGTGTTGGGACTTAAGAGGGAGAGCTTTGGGGAGAAGATTTATTGTTCACTTGAGGCGTGGGAAACCTCTGTAAGGTGGTGGAAAATAAGTGGCATCTTCTTTATTGTATTCTTTTCTGTAAAGTGTTAATACAAGTTGTGTATTGTCTCTCATATCATGTGTTATTCTGAATTCTAGTTACTTGGTGAATCTGGTTAATTTCTGCATATTAAGTTGCTTGGTTTGGTAATCATATTGTGCTCTTTTGGTGGAGCAAGATCCTGACAGGGTCAACCTAGTATAGTTTAGTGGTATTTTTCACTTTCTTAACTTGTTAGCCTTTCAATCAACCTATCTCAGACCTAGTGAATTATCCTTGAAAATACACTAGGTCGACCTTATATTGTAAAAAAATTTATAAGGATTGAGGGAAAGATATGCATATAAATACAAGATCATTTCATCATTATTTTAGATGTGCAATCAAGAGTTATTATTTACTCATGCTTTTTCATAATCTTCTCTTCCACCATTTTAATTGAGGAGACTTATCTTAGGTTTATTATTTGGAGAATATAGTATTTTGGGTAAGTATTGGATGTTTTTACCTTTCTTAGTTATCCTTATAAACCATAATAACCTCTTGCAAAGCTCCATTGGCCAAGAGAGAGATTGAGTCTTGATGGGTTCACATTCAGGTAAGTATATTCCAACTTTGTTCTCCTCTATTTTAGTTGATAGAAGTAGAATAAGTGTTGGCTTAAATAATAATATATTTTATATTTCATGCATTAGGGTGTTACTCATACTTACTTTAATTGAGGTTCCCTATACATGTTTTTTATATTGTTTCTAACCCCCACTTTATGTCACAAGCTTTGGTGGGCACTAGATTAGATTTACTTTCTTGTTATTATAATAGGTGAATGTTTTAAACCTTAGGACTCCATTAGGGTTGTGAAATTATTTTATAATATAGGCTTTGGAACCCTTCATAGCATGATATGTTTTGATAAGTGATCCCCTAATCAGGTCTAGCAGATCCCCATATTGGTCATGCTCCTACTTAACAAGTGTATCCCAATCAAAAGTTTAAGTATGATTTATCTTCTTTGAGCCAAGATTAATTTATAGACATGATACATTTATAATTTCATACATTCTGATGAATTTAACATTAATCCTATCCTACCACTAGTTGGATTGTCTCCATGTTTCCATTTTATTTCTTTTCTTATTAGTATTAGTATTCAATTTGGCTTCACCTTCATATTACATTTTGGTGAACCCAACATGAAACTAACCCTTATAAGATTTATCTCACTTTATTTTATCATTTTTAGAATTATTTTTATCATACATTTTTAATACTAGATTGAATCTATCAACCCATTTCTAATCTTTTGTGCATAAGTTTTAGGAATAGGAAACTGGATCAATTCAGATGACCTAGTACATGTTTCCAAATTTCTAAACTTCTAGTTTAGGCTACTAGGTCAACCCAATCGACCTTGTACACTTTTAGGCATCCAAAAAACATAATAGGTTGACCCTAGTCAAACCTATACATTTTTAGGCTTCTACAATAGGTCCATGCATAGTTTAATCGATCCAGTAGATCCATATAGTAGGTTTTACCAGCATCTTTCAAAGTTCTTGATCAACAATATTCTTCCTTTGCATCTCTGATCCACCAAGGCTCCTTTTTATCTCTCTATCTCTTTCTTTTTTTTGTCTTTTCTTTCATATTTTTTAGTCTTAAAAACTACCCTTTCATAGTCAACTAGATTGACCAAGTCGACCTAGTTTTATGTTATGTGTGTTGTTTGAAATAACTAGGTTGACCCTAGCTGACCCTATACATTTTTAGACCTTACTTCTGTAGTATAGGTTTGACCCTATTCTATATTTTGTGCATATAGTGTGTTATCACTCTAGAGAGTACCTTGTTTAAAAATGTGCAAGGCACACCTTCTCTTCAACTGATATAATTGGAACTTCTCAGAGTGTGGGTGACTCATATTGAGAAGAACTTCTAGAGAGGGCTGGTTCCCTTAATATTTATCTTTAAAAACTAAACTATTACTATTGTTTTTGGATGAAAAAGGGAAGGGAAAACTAAAGGGAAAGCCTAATTAAAGGGGTGAAACACTTGAATGATTGATATTCTTTGAAATATTTTTTGAAACTGAGTAAGGCACACATATGAATCAAAATAAATTATTCAATAAATCTTAAACATAAGTTTTTCAATATAAGGCTTGAAAGAAGCTTGCAAAACAATTTATATTCTTAGCTCTTCAAATGACATAAAAAAATGGGATATACATCTCATTTATATGATGGTACACAATCAAAAATACACTATTATATTTAAAAAAATCATATGCAAAATATTTATTTTATTTATAAGTGATGCCAATTATAATTTTTGTTATACTTCAAGAATTCATGAAAAATGGCTTCAAAAAGCTAATATATAAGTATAAAACCTTAAATAAATCCAAAGTGGCATGGAAAAGAGAATTATTAGTCTTATTTGAGTTAAAATAATACTAAACTCCTTTTAAAATATTAAATAAAGGCTTTAAAATCTTCTAAGTCTTGAAAAATTGCATGTTCTTCATTTTTGCCACAAAATTGAGAAGTGGTGGGCCCATTTTGACTTGTCAAACTTCCTTACATGAAAATAATGCCATAAATTGGAAGATAAATCCATATTAAAAGTATTTTTAATTTATTTAATTTACTTATCTTGCATGAAAAGCATGGGAGATGCATGAAACTAGTCAAACTAGTCATCTGAAGAGATTTGACCCTTAAGGACTAGTTAACTCAACTTGAGCTCAAATTGCATGAATTGAAAATTTTGGATTGAATTTAGAATGATATATACACTTAAAAAACATATATGGAATGTGTTAAGTCCAAAATTAATTAATTTGATATATTTTCAATGCCATTATTTGCTTGCTTGATTGACCAATTAAGCATATTAGGCCAATTAGGCCTAATAGCATTTATTCTTGAATTTGGACTCAATTAAACCTAAAAAAATATTACATGAAACATAAAAAATAATTAAATATACCTTTAAAAACTTTTATTATCATATTATATTTCATTTTGATGAGAAAACACTCGCCATTCAGTCAATAGTGTTGACTAGGCCTATTTTGCTCCATTTTTCTACAGACTGGCCATTTTGATTGAGCTAGTTGACATAATTATGGGATTATTTATGACATAATTAAAATTTTATGATGAATAAAAATTCTTATTATTTGATATTTATTGATTATATTTTATTGAATTGTCCTTTAATTCATTTTACATGTTTTTTTCCACAAAAAACATGATTTGTTACCTCATCCGTACAATTCCATGTATAAAATTGACATTTATGGAATTATCTCTCAATTTAATTTAAATTTGAAAAGTTTTTTGGTTGATCCAATATGATTTTATGTAAATAAAATCAACTTTTTGCAAAACTAGTTTTTTGAGGGTTTAAGAGGGCTTTGAAGCTAAATCTTCAAAATGATGGTTCATGAAGTACAGACCTCTAAATGAAAAAATATTACCATTTATATGTATCACACTAACTCCCCTAACATAAATTAAGATATTAGGTTCACATGAAAAATATATAAAAATTTATCATGTGGAGAAATATGCATGTGGGGTTTTGATTACATTTTGAGCAGCTACACTCTTAATGATTGTTCATAAATAAAATCACCTAAACTAATCTAAATTTATAATTATATATATATATATATATATATATATATATATATATATATATATATATATATATATATATTGTAAAACATACTAAGAGTGTTCATCCAAACTCCATATGTTTTGAAAGATATGAACATCTAAATAAGAGGCTTAGAAGATTGTCTAGAACTGCAAAAAATGAAAAATTCAAGAAAATGAAAATAAATATTCAGCTACTTCCCAATTCCAAAAAAAATTATCATGGGGTATATACCATACTATCAAAATACTCTAAAAGCACATTTTTTTTTGAAAAGTTAAAAAACCCATTTTTGGCCTATATGCATGTTTGCTTGTAAAACCCTATACGAGTATGGTTTGCTTAAAATTTAGAGTTTTGACACTCTTTAAACATTTTATTATGATGTAAAAACATCATAACATTATTTTTAAACTTTTAATTAGACTTAGAAGCTTCTATAGCACTCCAGAACGATGCTTGCTCCAATGGTGATCTCCAACAAACATGTTGAGGATTGTTACAAAAGAGAAATTATCTCCACTCATCCAATAGCCATAAAATTTTTTAAAAATTTTACTCAAGTCATGATGACCTTTTGTATAAAATTTAAGGTCTTAAAACCACCTTTAGGTCTCAAAATCCTCAATTTCCTTCAAAATTGACCCCCTGTGCATGGACTGTCTGCATATTTAAACTTGACAATGCTCTTTTGAAATGACAATAACCAATTTACAATCCATTTTTTAAAATTTTCACCAAAATTAATGATTTTAGGAAATAATTGATTGGTTTGACCTGCTGCAAAGGGATATTGGCAAGATTTAGGAAAGTTTCAAATGATAGGGGTAGTGATTTGACCTTCACATGTCAAATTACTAACATGGTGTCAAAACTATAATTTTTTTTAAGTTGGAATTAATATCTATATGATATTAATTATTTCACACATTTATTTTCTTGTTGCTTATATGCTTAGAATTATTCACATAGTCTAATTAGGGGTTTTTTAATTAACCATTTAGTTTCACTATTTCTATTTTATGCACACATGACCAAATCACAAAAACATAAATGAGCACTTTAACATTTTTTATACGAAGTCCAACCTACTTATATTTCATCACCAAGGGGGAAGCTAACTTGATTCTCTCATCAAGTATAAATCATCATTAATGGTATATTCTAGCTAAGCACTTGACACCTTTATTGCTTCAGTGTATGAAGTGAGGGGTAGGCCCTAATACCAATCATATATCATTTCCACTATAGTCCCTTTTGGCCCAAACTACCTAAAACCATCTTTAAATTACTATCTAGTGCCTTGCTTATATCCAACTTCCTATCACATTAAAAATTGTATTCAATATAAAACATTTAGCTTGACCAATTAATTAGCTCTTTACTTTTTAAACTGATTATTTGCTCTTTGCTCAATTGTGTGTGCAAAAACTTTTATTAACCAACATTAGTGTAAGGTTTTATTTTGTGTGCCTCAATTGGATTGGCTAACATTGATCCAATTGACTATTTGTTTACCTTTAGCTCTTTATTTCCTAGATTAGCTACAAAAATTATCTTATTTTAGTTCACAACTTTTTATCAACCTTCTCATTTTCCCTCTCTAATGTACTAGGTTGACCCAGTTGACCCTATACCTTTTTCAACTCCTATTCACTATACTAGATCACCCCAGTCAACCCTGTATAGTTTACAGATCTTTTTCTATCTTTTTCTTATATTTGTTTACTATAATGGATCGATCCAGTAAACCCTATATAGTGTGTAGGCCTTATTTCTTGTGCTTGGTTAAACCAGTCGACCCTGTACTATTTTTTTCTTTCCTTGTTCATCAATCTAATTCTCTATTTCTCTAATTTTGCATTTGGTTCATCTCTCTTTAGTCAGAATGAAGTCTCCTATCAAAATCTTCCTAGATAGATTGAATGCATTTAGATACTATATGGGATGTTCATTTCTCCCTCTCTTTTCCTCCTAAGAGTGCCATCGCTTTGGGGGAACTTTTTATCATCCATCTATGAACTACAACATGGTTCAAATAACACCTCAAGATGAAGTTAATGCATCTAATCTTTTCCTTACCAAGAAAATTCTCATCTTAAAAATATTCAAACTAATGTGGGAGTGATTGACATAAGTTTACTTAACAATCCCAATAGTAATCCTTATTCTAGAAATCCTCCCCCTATTAACAATTCAAGGAGTGCTCCTACAAACACAACAACATTTAATCGATGTGGCTAATCAACCTCCAACTATGCATCCTCAAGCTAATCCCAGTTTCATTCTTCCACCTCTTAGTGATGCCTTAGGAAATGTTATTCCTCAATCCATAATGAATAACAAGATGCTTCAAACCATTCAAAATAAGACTTTATCCCCCTTCATTATATCCATTGATATTGGTAACATATCTCCAACTATCAAATATGATGGGACTAAAGACCTTGCCCCATTTTTTAAATCCTTTGGCAATCTTTACAAAGAGTGGATCCAAACAAATACCTTCACCACTACTAAACTCTTAGTCAAAACTTTCACTGGTGATGTATTTAATGGTATAATCAACTATGATGGGACTAAAGACCTTGCCCCATTTTTTAAAGCCTTTGGTAATATTTACAAAGAGTGGATCCAAACTAATACCTTCACCACTACTAAACTCTTAGTCAAAACATTCACTTGTGATGTATTTAATGGTATAATCAACTTCCCCAACATTATATTTAGCAAATTAAAGATTTGTTTAATCCTTGAGTTAAATATTTTAAACACATTGATCTTCCTAAAAAATTGTCTTAGCCACTTCATCAATGCTAAACAATCTCCTAATGAATCAGCTTATGACTTTAGTAAAATATGGAAATATTTAGCTTATAAATCCAAACATAACATGACTAATGATAATCTATTTAAACTCTTTATCACAACTTTAAAGCCCACTCTAAAATATAAGGTTTGAGACTTTGTTCCCCAAGCACTTAATGAAGCTCTTGACTAAGCTAAGTGTCAAGACTTTCTTATGAAGCAAGTAGAACCTAATCCTAAAATTCCTAAAGGATATTTTCAAACATATAATAATATCACTATTAATTCTCCACAAAATAAATAAGGAGTTTCCAAAATTAATATTCCTTCACCTTATACACCTCTCTTGGTTCAACAATTGAAATATTTTTTACCACCATCGAAACCTTTCATCTATCCTAATGATCCTCTTAAATGGTATGACCCCAATATATTTTATTGGTTCCATGCTGACATTGGGCATTCTCATGAATCTTTTAGAGGGATCAATAATTTTTTTGTCTCCTATATGCTTGGTGATTCATTCAATCATGAAGCTATGATCAATTTTCGTCATCAAGAATACACTTTTGCTTCCCAAACATGATAAAATTTTAAATATTATACTTCTAATAATTAATAAAATGTCAAATATGTTTGTGTTATTATTGTAAATTATGACCAATATTATAACAACTCTCAATTTTTCAACACTTTCAAGGTTAATTATCATCGTAAACTGCCTCACATATCCTATTACCAAGCCTAAAAATCCATCTTTAGAAGAACAACTTCTTAAAGATACTACCACCACTAATATTGATTCAAAATCACCTAAGGAAAAACTTCCTCCTTCCAATCCTCCAACCACATATATACCTTCCAAAACTAATTTACCTTCTAAAACTCATGTTAGTTCTTCTAAATCACATTAGAATTTTAATGAAGAACTCAACTCTATGCCTTACAAGATTTCTCTTATGGAATTGTTTCATACTTCACTATATCATCATAGATTCCTTATGCAACAACTTAAAGAAATTTAAGATCAATCCTTCATAGATGAATAACCACCTTCTATTGATTCCCAACCTACTAATGTCAATACCATTGAAATAATGTGTCCCTCTTCCAAACCTTCCAATGAGTTTCTTGAAGAGAACATGATCAACAATGAAACTATTTTTCATGTTGATGATCCACCAATCTTTATTAAAGTATCCATTAATACCACTTCTATCCATAATGTTTTAGTTAATGAAGGATCTAGTATTGATGTGACATATTTGTGGCTTAGTCAACAACTTGGTTATAGCAAGGATCATCTCAAGTACCCATCTTACTTGCTATGGTTTTGACAAGACTAATCAAAAACCACTTGGTTATATCTGACTTTTATTAAACATATGACTTAAGATTGTTTAAACCAAGATTATGGTCCTTGATCTCCCTTGATCTTATAATATCCTTCTTGGTCATCCATGGACTCGTCAAATGAGGGTTATTTCTTCTTATGGAAGTCAATGTATTAAATTTTTAGATAATGGAAAATGGTACAAGCATGAATATGATCCTAACCCATGGAGCATTCAACTTCCTAATCCTAAACCTCAATATCATATTCCTATAGTTTCTAAGATTAACAATGTTTCTTTACTCAATTTCATCAACATGAATCCTAATTTACACGTTACTCTTGCATATTTTGATGATGATGAGCCCAATGATTTGAAACATACTTGTAATACTAACAAGTTATCTCCATACATTTTGAAATGGTTTCCTCCTTCTATACTACCAAGGGACCATATTGTTCCTCTTATTGATGAGATTACCAACTTTCCCCCTCCATGCAATGCTCAGAATCCTTTTTTACCAAAATATACCTATAATTACAATGATTTTAGAGTGGCTAAATTATTTTAAGATCCTCTCATCATGTCTCCTATACATTTAGAAATATTGGGATTTCACCTTTTGAAAATCCTCCTAATTCTCAAGCATGTATGATTTCTCCAACATATGACAACAAATATATGATGAACCAAGCTCAATATAAAGACTTGGATGTATAACATTACCAAAAAACGTTATCCCAAATCCATGCTTTTAATCAATATTTACATACCAATATTGTGGATTGTACCTTAGATTTTGAGGGTCATGTGCCTCCTATTAATCCTTCACTTATTGATACTCCTTGGGTGGTCAAATAAATTAAACATTCCAAAACTTTGGAAGCTCTTACATCTCCTATACCTCCTTTGGACCCTATCATTCCATTAGATACTTTTCCTATCACCAAATCCACCAGTACTCTAATATTTTTTGATCCATCTACTTCATCTACTCCTGAAATTATACTTGATTCCAAGGTAATTGATGTCCATCAGATTCATTTTGAGTATGATCACCATGAAAATAAAATTTTAGATATTGAAGAAAATATTAAATATTATGGTCCTCTTCCTACCTTTCCTAATGACAAATCTATTTTTGAGTTACTTAATGCTTAGGAACCTCAACTTCCTAAGCAACATCATAAACTTGGGAACTTTAAAACTAAAACTCCTTGCTTCAACAATTTTGTCCCTAGTATTGATCCTAAAGTGAATCTAGTTTAAGCATTACCTAATGCACCATACCACTTTCAAGGTGGTAATGCCATGTTTATTGAAGAAATTAATTGCATCAAATATGGTACTCCATCTTATCCTTGACCAATTATAGTTTCTTGAGAACTCTCACCTTCTAAACATGACAATTGTTGATTCTCTTTCACTATTTAGCCTATTCTTAGAGATCAAAATTCCATTATTGATTCTCTTGCCTCTTCAGATTCTCTCTTTCATCCACACTAATTTATTTATGATACTAATTTTATTATAAAAATAATAAAATCTCCATCTTTAACTCAAACACTAGATTCACTTATCTACCACAATGAGGTTATTACCATTCGACAAAACCTGTGGTATCAAGACATCATTCAATTCTTAGAGCACCAAACTTATTCTCCTAATTTATACTGTCATGAAAAGACATGTATATGTAAACTAGATTTCAAATATGTATTTTGACACAACATCCTTTATTATCACAACAATGAAGGTAACTTTCTCCATTATGTTATGCAAGATGAGGTCCCTCCTCTTATTGAACATTTATAGTGGCCATTGTAGCGGACATGATACAACATGTAAATGCCTATGTATGGGTTAATTTTGCCCTAATATTGAAAATAATGCAATCAAATATGCTATAATGTTTAATCCTTATTATCTTTATGATGAGCTTATTCATTCACCTCTTATCAAGATTCAAACTATCAAATCTCCTTGGCCATTTTCCACATGGGGATTTGATCCCATTGGTAAACTTCCTCACTTTCTAGATGAGCATGTCTTTATTATCATCGCTACTAAATATTTTACCAAATGGGTAGAATAGATGCCCCTTGTTAATGTTACTAGTCCTACCATTTCCAAATTTATTCTTAACTAAATCATTTGACACTTTGGCATTCCCCATACCATCATTTCAGATAATAGTGGTAATTTCAAAACTAAACATGTGAAACAACTTTTCAACTAATTCAAAATCAATCACAAATTTTCCATGCCTTATCATCTACAATTAAATGGTCAAGTTAAGGCTACTAATAAAATTCTCAACAAAATTATTCAAAAGATAATTCTTGAAACCCTCATGGATTGGCATATTCATCTTTATCCGACACTTTGGGCCTATTAGACTAGCATGTGTACTACCATAGGGGCAATTCCATTTTTGCTAGTCTTTGGTTATGAGTTAGTTCTTATTTTATAATTTTAGCTTCCCTCTCTTTATATATATCTTCATGACATTATTCTTTATGAATAATTGTGTGAATCTTGCCTTCATGTCTTTAATCTTCTTGATGAACATTGTCTTTTTACCTTGAAACATAAGTGCCAATACAAAGCTCATATCACCCAAAAACATAAAAAATGGGTTAATATCTACAATTTTAATGTTGGTGATATTGTCCTTAAAATATATTACACCCATGTTAAAGAAGGTAAATACACCCAAAAATGGTGAGGCCCATAGTTAGTCAAATATATTCTTGGTCCAAGCACCTACTACCTTTAAGTTAATGAAGGCCATGTTTTCAAAGAACCCACCAATGCATAATTCCTCAAAAAATACTTTTCCTAAAATATTTCTTCTTTTCATGCTTTATATCTATATCTATCTAAAATATTTTTTTAGGTTACTTAAGCATGGGTCTCTCCCTCTGTAGTAGTTCCTTCTTTTTCACAAACCTTTAGTCCTCCCTTTTTGTGTTTTAGTTTCTTGATGTACCATAGTATTATTTATTACTATTTTTTTGGCACCACTTGGGTTTATATTTTGTGAGTTTCTTTGTAATATATCGGATAGGACCTGACATCCCTTACAAAATTACCACACTTTATCTCTTGTTTGTTGACACACTCACAGGTTTTTATTTTATGAGTTGCTTTGTAAGACCATAGATAAGAACTAACCCTCCTCATAAAATTACCATAATATTATTTCCTTGTCTAGAATGTGTTTTGAAATGCTTGAAAGTTCTTGATCCTTGTTCTTAGCTTTAGCTTTTAATTCTTTTGCTAAATAGAATCTGCACAAAATTCTATGTTAACATGTTTTCCTCCATTTCCCTCATTCTTATGATAAAGAATCACACTTTACTATCATTGTATCCTTTTTTTCCCCTTTTATCACATATTTTTTTATTTGAAGTAATTCAAATTGTTCCATGTGTCACTACTCTTGATTTCCCCTTTATTTCACTTCACATTGGATAAAATAAGGTTAAAGTCAAGACAACACTTTTATTTCACCTTGATTTATGAGACTCTTAGACCCCATGCTCTTTGATGTTACCTATCTTAGAAACCGTGTCCCAAGTATTCAAATGAAAGTCATCTTTATCACCCATGTTTAGTTTTCTAAATCCGTATGGAGAAAAAATATTAAAAAAAGCCATAAATAAAATTAAAACCCAAATCAATTGAAACAAAAGGAAATGATATCCAAAAGGCAACATACAAAATCTTAAAATTCAAAATCACAAAAAAAAAAGTAATTTCAAGCACATCTCCTATCTCTAATCAAAGTCCAAACTCCACAGTTGGCCTCACATAGAGCTTAGGTCATTTAGGGAGTGGTAGTCTAGTAGATTAGAATAGGTAATTTAAAAAAAATCTCTATGGTGTTACCTGATGAGGCCACTAACTATTTATTTTATAACCTCATCCATACATAGTTATATATCTTTGTATTATATTAATCCCTAGAACTATCCATGACTTATGCAAATGAATGAATGAATAAATGATTATATGTGTTCATTAATATATACATGTGTTATGGATTAATTATGATTTTTATTTTATTAGAGTATACTTTTGTAAACTTATTTAACATATATTTGAAGGGTAAAATAAGACTACATGGATCATACTTGGTCACATCACTTATATAGAAACCCACAACAGAAGGGGCTTCCAGCCTATAACAACTACCAAGATACAAGCTTTCCACCTATAGGTTGCCAGTAGAAGCTATAGGTTTTCACCTACAAGAGCCCATAGCCACTACATAGAATAAACCATTATTTTGATAATAGGTAATTGGATTTAAGGACACATCCAACTATCTTAAAAACAAAGTAAATGATTGAAGAGGATCCTCCTTAACATCTGTACACAACCCTCACATGCAAAAAAACTTGGATGTGTTTCCAAAAGATAAATAAGATAAGGATAATGGAAAATAGATAAATAAAAAAATAACAAAACAACATATATTGTCCTTTACCCAATCAGGTCTAAAAATAAGTAACTTCAAGTTACTAACCACCTGAAGGTTGACTGGGTTAGTTGAAAAGTATTTTTACCTTTCTTAGATTAGTTTTCTTAGTTGAATCTAATAAATTTCCTTATGTATTTAATGTCAAAACCTATATTAGATTAGGATGATGGAATTATAGAAATTAATTGCATTCTGATTTTTGAAATATTGTAATCTACTATAGCAATCTTTAATTTCTATAGATCTGAGTAATGAAATTGTTGATTCCATTAGAAGATTTTATATGTCTCTCAGAGAAAGATTGGAACTCAGCTCTAAATGATGAGGGACCCCTCAAAAGGATTTATAGTGAATATCTTAAACCTTATTAGATTAAAGTGTGTTGTGTGAGTTAATTTCATTACTAGTTTGATTATATTAAGTAAGATGCATGTGTGACTCATAAGTGTGAAGAATTTATGCATTATATTATAATCATTTCTTTGTATATTTATATGGTAAAACTAGGATAATTTCATTTTACTACAACCATACATTAACTTAGTCTATGAATCAATAATGCATATGTACCCTAGGTTGATAATTAATGTCAAGTAGATTTAAGAATATGGTATTAACTAGGTAATAAGTCTATCTAATGCTAACTACTTTCTCATGCAAGCACCCAATCTTCATATTTGATCGATGACTCTATAAGGGGTCCTAAAGAACAAGGAAAAAATCATGAGAAGGTAGGTCTATTTTAATTTTCATACATATGTTCTTCATGGGATAATCTATATATTCTATTTGTTGACCTAAGACTTATGTAGCTAAGAGAAGTTCTTCATAGTCCTTAAGGTCAATAGTCCTCTTATTTTGACAAACCAAATTTGAGTGTCTTGAATTTATCGATAAAGATTTCCTTGACCTTGGTTTTTCCTTCACCCATTTCATTTCCCCCCATTGATAGGTAAATTGTGATTCTAAATCTATTTTACCTCTTCTCTACTTCCTTCTTCTTCACCTCTTAAAAAACATACCAGAACTACTTTTTTTTAGTTGTATCTATCCTTCAAAGAAACACAACATGTTTGAGAAATTATACATTAGTTTATTTACACCATCACTTTACATTTCCTATACGTGCTTTAATTTCTCTTACCATTTGTCATTGATTATACTATATGTTATTATAGACACCTGAGTTTGTACCATTTTTCCATTGTTGAGTAAGGTTGCCTTGTTACTTCTCACTCATCAATGGTTTTTTCCTTTTTATGCACCTTTTTCCATTATTGAGTAAGGTGTGGATTGTTACTACTCACTCATAAATGTTGTTTTACAATTTTGTTTAGTCTTTTACCATTGATTTGTTTTGATTTACCATCATGTTGGACATCTATCCTTGATTTGACTTGGTGAGTTTGCCTTTCTTACTTAAGGATAGATTGTTTGAGTTTTTGGTCTTTATTATCTTTGGATTTTAGTTACTAGATTTAATCTTATTTTTAACTTAGTCATTTGGTCTAACATAGCACTTGTCACCCCCAACTTGACAAATTTCCCAAGTACATCTCGTCCTCATTGCACTAGTTATTTTGATTTTCTTGCATTTGTTTGTTTTTGCTCTTTAGTTTTGTATTCTTTGGTTTGTCAAAAGTATTCTTTTTGCCCTACATAATCAAAAATAAAAACACAATAGACAATCATCTAGAGATAAAGGTAAATCAAGGTATGCATCACATTTACTTTTTAGATTAGTTTCCCTTTCAATCATTTACTTTTTGTTATTTTTTCTTTAAAATATTACAACTTTTTTTAGCATCAGCATTATGTGTGTCTTTATGTTCTTTCTCTAATCACCATCCCATATTACACCTTAGTGACACATGATGATCTTCGAGTGGGGCATATGTATACACATAATATTTTTAACTTTTATCAAATAATGATGTTATACATCTTGCAAGAACCCATCAAGACTCAATATCTTTGATTGCATTCCCTAAGGGGTACATCGAGAAAGGGGTGGGAAGAAACATGGTGCTTATAAAAATATTTGTACCTTATTTACACATTATTACCAATCAAACCATCTCTCAAAGGGATTTCCTAAGCTATTTCTCCTACCTTGAATATTTCTCTAGTCTTTTCCTCTTTCCATCCCTCCTTTTCTTATCTTAAACCCCTTTTCGTTAGTCAAATATAATAGGTTAATTGGGTTAACCTAGTATATTTTAGGGGTATTTTCAATTTCTTAGCTTGTTAGCCTTTCAATTGACCTAGCTCAGACTTAGTGAATTATCTTTAAAAATGCACTAGATAAACTAGGTCGACCCTATATAGCTAAAATTTATATAAGGATTTAGGGAAAGACATAACTATAAATACAAGATAATTTCATTATTATTTCAAATGTGCAATCAAGAGTTAATATTTGCTCATAATTCTTCACAATTTGCTCTTCCACCATTCTACTTGAGGAGACTTAGCTTAGGTTTCATATTTGGATAATCTAGTCTTGTGGATAAGTCTTGGATGCTTTGGCCTTTATTATTTATCCTTATAAACCACAACAACCTCTTTTTAAACTCCATTTTCCAAGGGAGATATTTAGTATCGATGGTTTCACATTTAGGTAAGTATATTCTAACTTTGTTCTCCTCTCTTTTAGTAGATAAAAGTATCATAAGTGCTAGCTCAAATAATACTATCTTTCATATTTCATACATTAGGGTGTTACTCATTCTTAATTTAATTAAGGTTCCCTATAAATGTTTTTGATATTGTTTCTAACCCCGCCTTTATGCCACAAGCTTTGGTGTGCACTAGATTAGACTCACTTTCTTGTTATTAGAATAAGTGAATGTTTTAAACCTTGGGACTCCATTAGGGTTATTATGTGATTGTGTTAGACTATAAGATTTGAAACCCTTCTTATCATGATATTTTGTGACAAGTGATCCCCTAATCAGGTCTAGTAGATCCCCATATTGGTGATGCTCCTATTTAACAAGTGTATCCCAATCAGAAGTGTAGGTATGCTCTATCTTCTCTGAGCTAGAATTGATTTATAAAAATGATGAATTTATGATTGCATACACATACTAGATACTATAAAAAATTTATTTGACACTATGCCAAGATTTTTACACCATTAAAGGATATTATGCAAAAACATATTCCATTTATTTGGGGTGAGGTGTAAAAAGAAGTGTTTGAGACCTTATATTAGAACTAGCTAACACACCAATATTATAGGTTCCAAAATGAAACACACCATTCCATGTTATGTCAATGATCTATGTATAATTATTGGTTCCATCCTAGCTCAACTACGTTGGGGATCAACCAACAATGATTACACTTGTGAAAGCAATAAACGCAGAATTAAATCAGATAGATAAGTAACTAGAATGATAAATAGCAAAGAACAAGAGATACAAGAAACCACCTTGAAAACTTGTATTAAACTCTTTACAAAAGGAATACAATTGAAGAAACTTCTTTCTTCCACACCTCTCTCAGATGCACAAGATCTCTCTCTAGATCTCTATTCCTTAAGAGCTCTCTCTCTCAAGTACAATCAACTCCAACAACTTGGATTGATACAACTCTGTACTGTCCTTTAAACATTCACAATGTTCTACTCATACACTAATAAGCTAAGAAGATCTTTCCTACATATAGAATTAGGAAACTTGAGCATGCACTTACAACCAACAGTTAAGCCTCTTGAACAAGGGCTCTAAAAATAATCTTGCTAATAATAGAAATACGAACTTAAGACTAAGACTTAAACTCATCATGCAAACACTCGGTTCTGTCCTCGAAAATAGCATTCTAGACGCACAGGGAACCGACGCCGGTTCCTGCCTATTTGTCTATGACTGTCGTCAGCCGATCCTCTACCGATGCCGGCGTTCCTTCAACTACTCTTGACCGACATTGATCGCTCCTGACCAACGCCGGTGACTGTGTAAACCTGCAACTTTGGTAATGCACTCATATGTGAAGCTTTTAGACTCCACACCTTAACAATCTCCCACTTGGAGATAAATAGCTACACCAGTACCTGTACAACAACATCTTCTAGCTCCTCCATCTTCAACTCAATCATGAAGACCAACAGAAGTTGAATGAAGATTTAACTTCTCCTTTGTAACCAGCTTAGTTAACATATCAATAGGATTCTTGTCTGTATGGATCTTCTCCAACTTCAACTCACCATCTTCCAATACCTGCCATATGAAGTGGAACCTTAGCTGTATGTGCTTGGTTCTTGAATGAAAGGCCGAATTCTTAGCCAAATGGATTGCACTCTGACTGTCACTATACAATCTACAACTTCTATGCTCCCTTCCAAGATCTTCCATGAACCGTGTCATCCATATCATCTCTTTGCTAGCTTCTGTGGCTGCAATATACTCTGCTTCTATAGTTGACAAGGCAACAACCTTCTGCAATTTTGATATCCAGCTAATCGCCATTCCACCTATAGTAAAAATATAACCTGTGGTGCTCCTCCTGCCATCCAAATCACCTGCCATATCTGAATCTACATAACCATGTAGAGAAGTATCTGAACCTCCATAGCACAAGTGTCTACTAATGGTTCCTCTTAGATATCTAAGGATCCACTAAACTACTTTCCAGTGTTCCCTCCTTGGATTGGCCATATACTTACTTACAACTCCCACTGCTTGGGCAATATCCGGTCTAGTACACACCATTGCATACATCAAACTTCCTCCTGCGGAAGAATATGGAACCTTACTCATGTACTCTACCTCATCATGTGAATTAGGACATTGTTCTTTACTCAACTTAAAATGTCCAGTCAAAGGTGTGCTTACCGGTTTAGCATCCTATATATTGAACTGTTTCAACACCTTGTCCACATAATCCTCTTGAGACAATATCAACCTGTGATTTTTCTTGTCTCTCTTAATGCTCATGCCAAGGATTTTCTTTGCTGCTCCCAAATCCTTCATAGCAAATGTTTGAGCTAATTTCACCTTAAGCTCAGAGATATCCTACATGTGTGATCCTACAACTAGCATATCATCTACATACAACAATAGAATAATATATCTACCATTATCTAATCTCTTGAAATATACACAATGGTTAGATTGACACCTACTATAGCCATGCTCAGTCATAAACCTGTCAAATTTTAAATACCACTGTCTAGGAGCTTGCTTGAGGCCATACAAGCTTTTCTTCAACCTGCACACTAACTTCTCCTTACCCTTGACCTCAAATCCTTCTGGCTGTTCCATGTATATTTCCTCATCCAAATCTCCATGAAGAAATGATGTCTTAACATCTAGCTACTCAAGATGCAAATCCTCAAAAGCAACCAAAGACAGTACAACCCGTATAGAAGTCATTTTAACAATAGGAGAAAAAATCTCACCAAAATCAATACCTGGCTTTTGTGCAAATCCTTTCACTACCAACCTGGCCTTATATCTCATCTGTCTATTCTCACCTTCCTTCAACCTGTAGGTCCATCTATTCTTCAGTGTCCTCTTACCAGCTGGCAACTCAACCAAATCCCATGTTTGGTTCTCTCTTAAGGACTCCATCTCCTCAACCATGCCACGCTCCCACTGACTCTTGGACTCCACTTGTAGTGCTTCTTAAAAACTCTCTGGTTCTCCACCATCAGTTAGCAATAAATAGAATAAGGAAGGAGAATATCTAATTAGAGGCTTACTTACCCTTTCTGACCTCCTGACGGGCATCTGGGACTCGTTCACAACACGCTGTCCACCCAAATTCTCTGACAATGACCGACCTCAGTCACCTACAGACCTATTACTGGCTGACGCTGGTTCTTCTTGACCGACACCAGTGCCTGTCTTGCTGACATCGGTCTCTATATGACCGACATCAGTTTTTGTACTGCCGACGTCGGTCCCTACCCTACCGACGTCAGTCTCTGTGTTTTCCTGCAAGTGATTATTTCTTTTTCCTGTGAGCTCATTTTGGACTGTCACCTCGTCCAATTCTCCATTGCTCTGCCCAAATTGATTTAGCTTCTTCACCTGATCACTATACATCACTTTTTCATTGAAAACAACATCACGGCTCCTAATTACCTTGTTAGTTCCTAGATTCCAAAATCTAAAACCAAAATCATCTGAGCCATAGCTAATAAATGTGCACCTCATAGACTTAGCATCAAGATTCTTTCTATTTTCCTTATCTATGTGCACAAAGGCTTCACAACCAAAAACTTTGAGATATGAGAGATCTACCTTTTTACCTGTCCATGCCTCTTTTGGAATTCCACCCTCTAGAGCTATAGAGAGTCCTCTGTTAATCAGGTACACTGAGGTGTCAACAGCTTCTGCCCAAAACTCTAAGGGCAACCCAGCATGCAATCTCATACATCTTGCATGTTCCATGATTGTTCTGTTCATCCTTTCAGCAATACCATTCTGCTGAGGTGTCCTTGGAACCATCCTTTGCCTACAGATTCCATGTGTATAACAATACCAGTTAAACTTAAGGCTGCAGAACTCACCACCATTGTCAGATCTCAAGCACTTCAATCTTCTACCTGTTTCATTCTCAACCATAGCTTTCCAAATCTTAAAAGTCTCAAATACATCAGATTTCTTCTTAATACAGTAGATCCATACCTTTCTTGTAGCATCATCTATGAACGTAACATAGTACTGTGATCCTCCAATAGAAGCTACCTGAGCCGGTCTCCACACGTCTGTGTGAACAAGCTACAACTTATGCCTCTTCTTAGTAGACCCAATCTTGAGAAAACTAACCCTTTTCTATTTTCCAAATACACAGTGCTCACAAAATTCTAGATCCATGCTTTTCAAATCTGAAAGCTTACCTTTAGACTTAAGAATTGACATCCCCTTCTCACTCATGTGGCCAAGCCTTGAGTGCCACAATTTAGCATCCACATCTGAAGTAGATAATACAGAAGGAGAAATATTAGTAACACAATTACATAAATAGAGAGTACCTACTCTCTTACCTCTGGCCATAACAAGTGCACCCTTGGTCACCTTCCAAGATTCTACTGTGAGAGTTACTGTACAACCCTCATCCCCTAACTTTCCTACAGAAATCAAATTTCTCTTCAAGCTAGGAACATGCATCACATCTCTCAACACCCATGTGTTGCCATTATGCATCTTCAGCTGCACTTTACCTTTGCCAATAATCTTACAAGGCTCATCATCCCCTAGATACACTATTCCAAAATCTCCATGGATATAGTCACTGAAATATTCTCTGTTAGGGGTAGCATGAAAAGATGCACTAGAATCTAAAACCTAAGATTTTATATTATTATGCAAAGAGAAAATTAGATCATCTTGTTCAATACCTGCAACCTTTGCCTCTTCCTTTCCTTCGTGCTGATTGTCCTCCTTAGGCTTTGACCAGCAATCTCTGCTTATGTGCCCCATCTTTCCACAATTCCAGCATTGTGGCCTCCTACCATTTCTGGATTTGGATCTACCTCTCACCTTAGATTTAGATCTTGATCTCCTCTTGCTCTTCTCTTTTTGCCTTCCCCTGCTCTCAAGATTTAAAGCATTCCCTGATGTTTCCTCTGTGCTTTTCCTATGAATTTCCTCATTCAAGATAACACTAACAACATCCTCTACTTTTAAAATATTAGAAACTGCCATTACCAAGCCATGCCAGCTTTTAGGCAAAGAACATAATATTAAAAGAGCTTTTATTTCATCATCAAACACAATATTGACTGAACTTAATTGATTAACAATTCCATGGAAATCATTCAGGTGATTAGATACAGATCCACCTTCTTGCATATGCAAATTAAATAACTGCTTCATAAGATATACCTTATTAGAAGCTAAGGGTTTTTCATACAAATTTGCTAAAGTAGTCATTAACTCTACCGTTGTTTTTGCTTGTGATAAATTAGATATCACAGTGGATGCCAGACTCAATCTTATAGACCCCAGAGCCTTTTTATCAAGAACTTTCCATTCTTCATCCTCCATGTCCTTGGGCTTCTTTGCAATCCCACCTAACGGTAAGTAAAGATCTTTCTGATACAAATAGTCCTCTATCTGCATTCTCCAATGTTGATAGTTCTTGCCATTAAACTTCTCCATTCTCAATTTACTTTCTTCTGCCATTGTTTCTCCCACTCAAATAGAAATCCTTGCAGAAATCCCTATGAGCAACCTGTAATCAATACACACTACACAGATTTGAACCACCTGTTAGTGAACCTGAGCTCTGATACCACTTGTTGGGGATCAACCAACAATGATTACACTTGTGAAAGCAATAAACGTGGAATTAAATTAGATAGATAAGTAACTAGAATGATAAATAGCAAAGAACAAGAGATACAAGAAACCACCCTGAAAACTTGTATTAAACTCTTTACAAAAGGAATACAATTGAAGAAACCTCTTTCTTCCACACCTCTCTCAGATGCACAAGATCTCTCTCTAGATATCTATTCCTTAAGATCTCTCTCTCTCAAGTACAATCAACTCCAACAACCTAGATTGATACAACTCTGTACTGTCCTTCAAACATTCACAATGTTCTACTCATACACTAATAAGCTAAGAAGATTTTTCCTACATATAGAATTAGGAAACTTGAGCATGCACTTACAACCAACAGTTAAGCCTCTTGAACAAGGGCTCTAAAAACAATCTTGCTAATAATAGAAATGTGAACTTAAGACTAAGACTTAAACTCATCGTGCACACACTCAGTTCTGTCCTCGGATATAGCATTCTGGATGCACAGGTAACCGACGCCTGTTCCTGCCTATTTGTCTGTGACCGTCATTGGCCGATCCTCTGCCGATGCTGGCGTTCCTTCAACTGCTCCTGGCCGACGTCGGTCGCTCCTGACCGATGCTGGTGACTGTGTAAACCTGCAACTTTGGTAATTTGCTCATATGTGAAGCTTTTAGACTCCACACCTTAACAAACTAGTTGAGAACAATATGGACCACCCCATCTAATTTATAATCAAGAAACTCATGCCCACTAAGGAAAATTATAATAATACTAAATGTGAGAAACTAGTGATGGTCTATGAATTCCAAAAGTTTCAATAATACTTGTTAGCAACTCCATTTATGTTATTCATATATCATGAGGCATTTAAGTACCTATTAAAAAATCCAATAATCCATAGGCACATCTATAGATAAATCATATTATTTCAAAAGTTCTAGTTTTTGGTGGTCATGATGTTAGGAAAGTAAAATTTGGGCCCAAAATACTTTTCATGTCTCACTACTATATAATATGTGCATAAAAATAAAGATGATATGATAAATTATCCCTTGTATAAAATATAGTGCATCCTAGAGGAATTGGTGGATATTTTTGCATTCCTTACCTCTGGGGTCACACTTACAAACTTATCCACTAAGTAAAATAAATAATTAGTTGTCCACCCTACTCCATATCAGCTCATTATGGGTGAGGTATTTAATTTTGGGTGTGATAATTTTTTTTATAGATGTGTCATGGAACATGAGTGTTTATAAGTATTAATAGGTCATGAAGGCATAACTAATGGCCACTTTGCTAACACAACCACTACCCAAAACATATTTATATCTAGCCTCTAATGGTATACCCTATTTAAAGATGAAAGAGTGTGTAAAAAATGCAATGTGTGTTAAAGGACTAGGAATTTATATCACAGATATAAGATTCACCTGATTCAAATTATTTCACAAACACCTTTTGATAAATTATCTAGCTATTTTTAGGGCCCAATATTTCCAGTTGTGCATAAGACATGAGTGTGTTACAATATCACAACAAATGACTATTTCACTAGGTGGGCCAAAGATGTTCCAACCAAAAACTATACTTTAGATAAAATGGTGTGGTTACTAGGGTAAAATATACTTATATAATATGTATTCCCATAAATCTTGAACAAAGACTAGGGCACTCACTTCATAAAAGATATTGTGAATTTTCTTATTTGATTTCATGGTCATGTACCATATAATAGTGCCATACCATCCACAAATTAATGGAACTATAGAGGTCTTCAAAAAATATATGTAATATACATCACCAAAATATATGATGTTTGGTGCAAAGATTAGTATGACTATGTTTTATCAATGTTGTGGGTTTATCAAACCACTTAAAATAACTTGAACAAGTCTACACATTTTCAATTATTTTTTGGGACAAAGGTTATACTACCAATGGAGTTATTGGTTCCATCTTTGTGAATATCTTGGGTAGGTCACCTTTATTATAATGAGTTGTTGGATGCATATCTTGAATGATTGATGTTTTTGGATGAGAGACACATGATTTATTAATAGAGATTAAATGTATATAAATCTCAATATAAATCATGATACGACTGACATATAAAGGTAAATAACTTTATATAAGGGGCCCTTATTATTATTTATGACTCAAATTATTTGAAGCATCCTAGAAAGCTTCAAATCTAGTGGCTAATGTTCTAAATCATTTAGAACTTTTTTGAGACTAGTGCAAGTAATATCCACACATTATATGTTAAATTCCTTCCTAAACATTTCAATGGAATCTAGATCAAGACATATAATGCTTATTTCATTTGAGCCATGGTGTATTAATGCTTAGGACATTTGATTTATAAATTGTATCTGTACGAGGTTAGATTAGTTTTGACATAATAGTTGTATGTCTTCATTGTAATAATACACGTCACCTCATAGGTCCAATCAATTGAGTTGAGTGAGGGATTTCCTATGAATCCTTATGTTTGACATCTAATTTTATAGGTGAGTACTACCACATTATTTTTGTAATAATATCTCTTAATTAAATGGTAACTTGATAATATAGACAAATGGATGAGTGCATAATAGCTTTTATCTTGAAGGTTTGTTTATATCTTGGTGACCATTAAATTAATAGGTCTAAATATATTTATGAGTTTGAAATTTTTTTTCTCACACTTTTGGTAATAAAAATGCTTACCCCTTTAAAAATACTTGATCCACTTGATATAAAGAGACTCTCTAAACTAAAAGACTAGTTTAAAAATTTAGTGTGGGTTAAGGGTGTTGTAAAGTGGTGGAAAAAGGTGAATAATAGAATGAGAAATGAAAATGAGTGTGAAATGGGATGAAAGGAAGTAACATTAAGAGTCTTTAATTTGAGATTAACATGATAAGAAGGAAATGAGAGGTGAGAGAGAGAGAGAGAGAGAGAGAGAGAGAGAGAGAGAGAGAGAGAGAGAGAGAGAGAGAGAGAGAGAGAGAGAGAGAGAGAGAGAGAGAGAGAGAGCTAAGTGGAGAGTCACATTGAGGAACACATGAAGGAACTATAGGTCAGTGAAGTGCACAAGAGGGAAGGAAGTGTAACTCCTAGGAATGCAGAGGGGAAAAGTACACATAGAAAATATCCTACCAAAAAGCGGGAACCATGTATAATGAATCCACCCTTGAAAATTTAAATTTGAAAATATTATGGTTAATAACTAGTAAAAAGTAATAGTTAATGTAAAAGCAACAACATTAAATACTGAAGCATGCAAGGACCAATTATCATTACACATATGACCCATACATTGAATGTGAAGTATTGAAAAATTCACCAAGGGAGATAAAAGGTGAAGTTAAATTAATTTTAATCACTTTGCATTTGAAAAATTTGAGTGACCCAAATATCCCAAGTGAACTAGAGTGAAAATAAGACTTCAAAATTGAGTCAATAAAAATAATATTTCACCATTCAAAAGACATAATCAATATACTTTTAATATTTTTAATTGAGTGATGTAAATTTCAAGGAAGTTTAATAAGTAGGATGGATGAATACACTAAATTATATTTTATAGGAGTTAAGGGCCACCATTCAAGATTTATGAAGCTTAGAGATGAGCTCCACAAAAATAATCCATTAAAAATCTCAGGGTGAACGAAAGGGATTTTGGGCTAGTTATGAGACCAAAGGCTAAGGTGTCAAAGAGGAGAAGATTCATTAATAACCTACATGCATGTTTTGTAATGCCCATCATATAAGAAACAGTAAGTAGTGCATAGTTTTAAGGGTCATCAACTATTATCAAAGAGGAAGTAGTGATATAAACATCAAACATGAAAATAAAAGAAGCCTCTACCAGTTCTAAAAAGGCAAGGTGGGAACAACATAAGAAGAACACATCTAAGGCTAAGGAAATAAAATATATTCTAGTTGTACCACATATGAGAGGTTCTCAAGGCTAGTAAGGATGAGTCTTACAGAGATGCAATACCATGAGGGTGTAGTGCACAATTGAGAATGAGAATATAAAGTGGATAAATTCAAGGTATAAGATTAAAAACATAAAAAATAATCAATGATGCCAATGTAAAAATGATTACATGGTTAATATTGATAGAAAAATCATCAACTAAAATGTAATATTTAATGAATCTACCAAATAAAAATTGGATAGAGTTGGGGTTCCCTAACTCTATGATCTACCTTATTTCAACAAGGCCAAAGAGTTGGTGTATTTATTTCTTTCAAATTTACATGAAGATAGGTTATACTTTGTTGGAAGGAGAATTAATATCATTCCTAATGAGATCCATAAGGTAATTGGGTTAGTATAGATAGGCAAGGATACCAGTGGGGTGCTTTTCGACTCTAATGAGGTCAATCTCATAAATAGAGAACTTGAGTAAAATAAAGGAGGGTTTACTTTCCACATTTCCAATATCAATGACATAGAAATAGAGATAGTAGCATGCTTGGTTAGTTACAAGTTGAATAAGTGAGGGTGCTAAGGAGAAATAAACATGAACTTCTTATATATCATGCATGAGATGGTCAAGGGGACACTCTTAAATAAATACAATTTCTTGGTAGATTTGATTATTGAAGGCACACAAAATTTGGGAAAAGTTCAAGTATGGCTGATCATGATACTATTACTATTTGAATAAATTAACATACCTAAGGGTACCCAAAAGGGCTAATGGACATACCTGGTGTAGATAAAGTCCTTAGTGATAAAATACCACATGTAATTTCCATGAGGTAGTCTCCACTAAATACAAGACCATAGTGGATTGGTGGTTCATGTTATTGGTTCCCAATTATACACCTCTCTAATCTAGCCTTGCACACTTGAATAAATGTGGAAAATAATGATGAAAAAACATTAGAATATTATTATATCTATGTAAGGGTTTGGCATCAAGAATGGACCATACTAGAGAAAATAACTGAGAGGCACCTAAAAAGGGTATGGTTAGCTCCCTACTACTTTTGGCTCTGCTTGAACCAAGGTGAGAGGGTCTATGGGGTAGTTTGCTCACATGGATAGATTTTGAAATTCAACCTCCATGGGGATTATTGTCACAAGGGAACATAAATCTAACCATAACATAACCAAGATTACTCGCTCCACTTGAGAAGGGTCATCACATATAATGCTCAAATGTTCTAGGCCAGACACAAGCTACTAAAGATATATATAAATATGATTTTAATCTTCATTTGAAATAATCTTAAACAAAATAAGGGCATAATAAAATATTACAATTCTAGGATTTAAATCATAAAACATGGACACATGTTCAATATATAATGTCTATTCATTTATAGGCAAATAACACCTAAGATATGCAAAGGGCATGTTATAGGTAGGGTAGGATAGGGTAGGATAGTTATTTATTTGTAAAAAGGGAGGGTGGTGTGATGGAGGTCTTTAATTAGTAGGGATTCTTTCAAATGTTCATGACATCACCTAATGCAAAGATGCAGAAAACTTAAATGCAAGATAATGGAACTACCAAGAGTGATTTACCTTTTTCTATTGAATCCATAAACCTAGGGTGCCCTAACAAGTATTTTAGAAACATATTTCCAAATATAATGTAGAAAGGGTTTTATAACCTAGCTCTAAGCCCAACATGATAATTAGTAATGAGTAGGGAACAAGACGTCCTATCACTAAAATTTATAAAACATATTACTACACTTCATCAACAAAAAATAATTGAGAAATGAATGAATTTTTATTAACTTTGCAATAAAATATTACATATAGTAATATTTCAAAATGCTACCATGGGGACAAGCATGGTTGATTTACTGTATTTTAGATAGGGGATATCTATAGAGATGCTCTCAGAGCTTGCTAATGGCTATAGAGATATAACCACCTTAGCAAGAGAGACATAACACATACACAATAGTGATCCCAAAATGTATAAGAGCCTATACTAAGGAAAACATTGACCAACATAATGGCCAACCAACCCTTGAATACAAGATAAGCCTTCTATTTATTCATTTTTTACCTTTCTGGAATTATGGGTCACAACTTTAAAAATTATAGAACAAGCCTTCAAGTTCACCAAGATGATCCTAGTTATAAAATATTCCTTTCCACTCCTGAGATCTTCATCCACTTGTAAGAAAATAATAATTATTGTAACCACCTTTGTAAGGAATGATGAATATTTGCAACAAACTCCTTGATTTCATGGCTAGAAATATCTTTCAAATGAGTTGGAAGGAGGATATTCATTTGAGGAGCCAAATTCCTTTTGTATTGATCTAGAACTACCTAAATATCCCCTTGATCATTTACTTGGACAATTAAAAACTTCTTGTATAGTTTCTCTTTCCTTATGCATGCCATAAAACAACCTGATATTACAATGATGGCTCAGGAATGATTTTATGGTCACATAAAGTAGAGAATGATCCCTAATCATGATTATAAATATTCACTCTAAAATGGATCATGGACCTTCTTATGTGATTCAAATCATTTCCTAACTAAGAAAAAACCATCAATTTTAACTTTTAGACCAAAGCTTACCACATATTGATACCTAACAGTTCATCTTGGATCTAACTAGGCATCTACATAGCTTAAAACTGACTAGGCCTCTTTATTGGATTTAATCTGGGTGTGTGCCACTCTCTTATTAGTTTCAAGCCTTTTGAAAAGTCCATCTTAGATCACACCATTAGATCATCTTTTCCTGAGCAAAGGTGAACTATTATATTTCAATCCAAAGGATCAAATACCATTGGCTTCACAATATGCATGTCATCACTATGCTCACATTGGGCTCAATTTGAAACCTTAGCTTAATGCACCCATCAATTTGAAGCGTACACTTAACCGCATAACATAGATTAATGGGAACATGCTTGAGCATCATCATGCGCTATAAACTTGACCTCTTAACTTTGAACTCGCATCATCTGATCTTGATTTCCAAAGAAAATACACTCCATTAAATCATGATCTGAAGGATGGGGTATCATTGGATATTACCTATTCTTGGCCCCAAATATGTTCCACTTAGTATCCCCATAGGCTTCTTATGTACCTTCAACTATCCAACTTTGATCATGCATCGTTAGATCATCTTGCTCTATGTAATGCATGCCATTAGATCTAACTCTCTTTGAAAATAAATGACTAATTTATGAGGTCTAACATTGACACTCACATGACCATCTTTGAAAATTTAAATCCCAACAGCTAGTCCTTATATCCTAAATTTGGCATCCATGCACTTGTAAAAAAACATCCACGAGACCATCATACCTACAATTCAAAAAAAAATCTTTGGGGACTTTGTTCTATAGTAATTTTATCCAAGTCTTTGTCTTTGAGATTCCTATATAGGCATTCTATTAAGAAAATTGTTTTGAACAAAATGTCTGAGACAATTTCCCTAAAGGATTTGACTTCACAATTTTCCCATAATAATTGAGTCTTCAACCTTTTGTCTTTATTAGGATAATTGTTTCAGACATTTTGTTTGTAATTATTTACTTGAAGAGATAGTATCTTGCACTTTTGCTAAAGGAATTGGGCCTCTACACTTTTGCCAAAAGAATTAAAACTTATCTCCTTTTGTCTTCACTAGGAAAATTATTTTAGACATTTTGTCCAAAATAATTTCCCTGCTAAAATTGAACTTAGTACCTTTTTTGAAGATTTGCAATTATTTCATACTTTTTTCTTGGGAAAATGCCTGAAGAAAATAAGACTTATGCTCTATAACAACTTTAATAAAAGTACCTTTGAAACCCCTTGAACATACCCTTTAAAAGTTTTGTCAAGGGCACCTACCATACAAAATTTCCCTTCACCTTTTTGGAATGGCCCTTTAAATCTCTTGGAAGTTCCCTTTAGACTTATTGAAAGTGTCCTTCACCTTCTAGACTTATCGTTCAAAATTATAAAAAATGCCCTTTAAGAATATTTCAAGGGCAAAATACCTAAAGGAAATCATCCTTCAAAAATTTTACAAAGGAAAAATGACCCTTACACAAGTTTCCTTAGGGAAGTTTATAGGGGAAAAATTCTTGAAGGAAATGACCCTTCAAAAATTTTGCAAAGGAAAAATGACCCTTTAGACTTTTTATAGACACTTTGGTCAAAATGAACAAGTCCATATAATTCTTTCAAGATTTTTGTGTGGGAAAAATGCTCGAAGGGTAAGTACCCTTCCAAAAATTTATCATGGACAAAAATTCGAAAATGAATGACCTGAAATAAATGGAAATAGCCCTTTGGGATTTTTGTGTGTAGAAAATTCCTAAAAGAAATAGGCCTTTGGGATTTTTTTGTGGATAAAATACCTGAAGGAAATATCCCTTCAAGATTTTTATGTAGGCAAAATGCTCAAAAGAATATGACCTTTAGACAATTGCATGAAAACTTTTCTCAAAAGACTATAAGGACTTTGCACCAAAACATACCAAATTAACATAATGAAATATTCAATGGAAAGTGATCAAAGGAAATATGCTAAATAAAGACCAATTTAAATCACCTAGCCAATTAGACATGAAATTGACCTTTGAAGGAACACTTTGAAAATAGGAATTTGGGCTAAGGACTTAGGAATTTGCATTAATAAGGGCCCAATTACTTCAATGTAATTGTGGGCACTAACACTGGCTCTCACCTAAGGATGCATACCCCCTATGGGTATATAAAGAACCATAGAACATAAGACCAAGTGCCAATCCATTAGGCTATGAAGTCAAGACTTCATAATTTTTGGCAAACATCCATGAAGTCTCAACAAAACATGGTAGACTTAACAAAAATAGATTAGGATTATATAGAAATGAAGACACAACAAAAATCACAAAGGGAAACTATACAAACAAGGCCCAAAGCAAGGGCAAACAACAAAAAAGCACTATATAATATGGTACATTATTTGGACTTAGTCAAGGAAATGCTTTATATATTTGACATTAACTATAAACTCTAGAATTCTATCATCCCTTAATCTCTTTAACTTTTCCAACATCTTGGTTGTGAAGATGAAGTAAAAAAATATTTGTACTTGCCTAAAGTTACTACTTCTAGGTCATAATAAGATGACACATTGAAGCAAATACTCTTTACATGATCTCAAATCTAGATAAGACCAAGCCAAAATATCCTGGTAGTCCTTTAGAAGTTATAAATAAACATGTTTCTTAGTTGAAATCATGTGAGTACCAAGCAAGAGTGCATCAGGATCAATAATACAATTTATACACTCAAGGTACTACTTATAACAAGTCTTAAAATTTTCATCCTTAGGGGAATAAAAGATAACCCCATCTTCATTAAATGACATTCTCAAAAAACCATCTTGATTGTCAAACCTAGTCTCAAGAATAACTAGTTGCTCAATAACATCTACATTCCCAATGGAGCTAACTAATGTTACATCCATATCTAGCACTTCTGTTAGAGCATAGTCTTGATCTTTAATTGCATCATGATTGGGTAATTCATATGCTTATGTTATACTACCATCATAATAAAACTCATATATTCATAATCTCTTAAACACACTCCAAAACTATTCTATAGTAGTAGTAGTAGTAGTAAACATCATTTCCATAGAGGCACAAAACTCACCTGAGAAGTCTTGACAATTGAACATGAGAATATCATATTCAGGTGATGCATACTTAGGTTCATCTTAATCTTCATCATTTGGCTTATTAGTATCACATGGGGGATGGTGGGGGAAGTAATTGTCACACCAATCAATGTTAAGATCAAAATACACAACATTGACTTTGGAATTTAATAGATCAAGCACTTCCATTTCAGCCTCCAAGCTTATCTCCTTCATCTTTGATGCAAACATAATGGTGAGACAAGGTTATAACGAGTCACCTTTGAAGGATGATCTCAATCCTTCTATATTTTAAATCAATAGAAATAATACTCAAATCTGAAAATAATATATTAAAAATAGCCATTAATCTTCTTTGAAACTAGAAAAGAAAATCGAAGTCACCCCTAGAATCAAAATTCTAGAATACAACAGTTAACAAACTATTGTGATACATGCTGAAAATAAAACCTACTAAAGTTAAATGAGATAGAAATCAAAGACATTAAAATTTAAAAAATAAAATGCACCTTCCAAGATGTAATATTTTCATCTCTTTACAATAAATGTAGTAGAATTCAATTATCAAGCCTCTAGAGTTCTTGGCATGTCCCTAGTGGAGTGATATAACATTGATGGCTATGATAGATATATTATAGAAAAAATAACAAGTAGAGAACCTTTAAATTCAAATCACTTATAGCTCTATCTCTCTACAAGAGTCCCCAAAAACATAGGCTCCAAGGCTCTTTTCTTTCTCTGGAAATGGTGTCAATTTAGTGTTGGTTCCCAATTTTACACCTCTCTAATCTAGACTTGCACACTTGAAGAAATGTGGAAAATAATGATGAGAAGCTTGCTAGAATGTCATTGTATCTGAGGAAGGGTTTGGCATCAAGAATAGACCAAACTAGATAAAATGATTTAGAGGCACTTATAAAGGGTATGGTTAGATCCCTGCTAATTTTGGCTCTGCTTAAACCAAGGTGAGAGGACCTATGGGGTAACTTACTCACATGGAGAGATTCTACAATTCAACTTCCACAAGGATTATTGGAACAAGGGACCACAAATCTAACTAGAACACAACCATGCTTTCTCACTCCACCCAGGAAGGGTTATCACATAGAATGAGAAAATGTTCTAGGCCAAACACAAGCTACTAAAGATAGACATGAAAATGATTGTAACCTTCATTTGAAAGAATCATCAACAACACAAAGTATAATAAAATATTTCAATGTTGGGATTTAAATCAAAAAATGTAGACATGTGTTCAATATACATTTTTATGCATATATAGGAAAATAACTCCTAATATATGCAAAGGATGTGTTATATATAGGGTAGGATAATTATTTATTTATAAAATGGGGAGGGTGGTGTGATGGATGTCTTTAATCAATAGGTATTTTTTCAAATATTCATGACATCACCTGATGTAAAGATGTAGAAAACTTAAATGCAAGCTAATGGAACTACCAGGAGTGATTTACATTTTTCCATTGAATCCATAAACGTAGGGTGCCCTAATAAGTTATTCAATAACATATTTCTAAATATAACACAGAAAGGGATTTATAACCTAGCTCTAAGCCCAAGATGATAACCAATAATGAGTAGGTAATTATATTTACTATCAAAAACATTTGTAAAACATATTACTTCACTTCATCAATAAAAAAAAATAGAGAAACAAATGCATTTTCATTAACTTTGCAAGAAAATATTACATACATCAACATTTCAAAATGTTGTCATGGGGACAAACATGGTGGATTTGTTCCATGTTGGATAGGGGAGACATATAGAGATGCTCTTAAAGATTGATAATGGTTGTACAACTATAACCACCTTAGCAAGAGAGACAAAACACACACATCGTAGTGATCCCAAAATGTGGAAGAGCCTATACAAAGGAAAACACTAAACAACACAATGACCAACATAATGGCCAACCAACCTCTTGAATAGAAGATAGGATTTCTATTTATACATTTTTTACCTTTCTATAACTATGGGATGTAACTTTAAAAGTTGTATAACAAGCCTTCAAGTCCACCAAAATGCTCCTAACTAGAAAATATTCCATGCCATGCCTGAGATCTTCATCCACTTCTAATAAAATAATCATTATTTCAACTACCTTTGCAAGGAATGTTAAATATTTGAAACAAACTTCTTGATTTCATGGTTGGAAATATCTTTCACATGAGCTAGAAGGAGGATATCCATTTGAGGAGCCAAACAAATTTTGTCTTGATGTGGAGCTGCCTAAAGATCCCCTTGATCATTTGCTTGGACAACTAGAAACTTCTCAGATAATTTCCCTTTCCTTATGAATGCCATGAAATAACCTACTCTTGTAATGATTTCTTAGGAATGATCTGATGATGACATAAAATTTATAATGATCCCCAATCATGATTGGAAATATTCACTCTAGAATGGCTCATAGACCTTCTTCTATGCTCTGACTCATTACTCGACCAAGAAAGAACAATCCATTTTCACTTTTAGACTAAAGCTTGCCTCATATTGACACCTAACACTCCATCTTAGATATAACTAGGCATTCACATAGCTTAAAATTAACTAGGCCACTTTATTTAATTTAATCTTGGCATGTACCACTTTCTTATTAGTTTCAAGCCTTTTGAAAAGTTTATCTTAGCTTACACAATTGGATCATCCTTGCCTGAGTAAATGTGAACCAATAGATTTCAATCCAAAGGATCAAACATGATTTGTTTCTCAATATGTGTGTCATCATTATATTCACTTTGGGCTCAATTTGAAACCTTGGCCAAATGCACCTAATCAATTTGAAGGTGTACACTTAACTACAAACCATCAATTGACAAGAACATGATCAAGCCTTATCATGCACTATAAGCTTGACCTTTTGAATTTGAACTCACACCTTATGATCTTTATTTATTAAGAAAACATGCTTCATCAAATCATGATCTGATGGGTGGTGCATTATTGGATATTTACTATTCTTGGCCTTAAGGCTATGGTACTTGGTAGTCCCAAGGGCTTACTATGTACCTTTGACTATCCATATTTGACCATGCAATGTTAGATAATCTTGCTATGTGTAAATATGTGTCATTGTATTTGCCTCCATTTGAAAACAAACTAATTTATGGGGTCTAACATTGATTCTTTAACGATCATATTTAAACATTTGAATCCCAAAGACTAGTCCATGTGACTTAAATTTGACGTCTTTGTACCCATCAAAAAATGTCCACAAGACCGTCATACCTGCAATTCATAAATATTTCTTTGAGGACTTTAATCTAATTTTTTTTGTCTAATTCTTTATCTTCAACATTCTTATTTTACACATTCCTTCAGCATAATTGTCTTACAACAATTATTTTGAGAATTCTATTAGGATAATTATTTCAGACAAAATGTCAGAGATAATTTCCTCGAAGGATTTGACTTCACACTTTTCCCATAAGAACTGAATCTTTAGCCTTTTGTCTTTATTGGGATAATTGTTTCAAATTATTTTTAAATAATTTCCTCGAAGAGATTGTCTCTTACACTTTTGTCAAAGGAAATGGGCCTCTACACTTTTTCCAAAAGAATTAAGACTTAGATCCTTTTGTCTTCATCAAGAAAATTGTTTCAAACATTTTTTTGAAGTAATTTCCATTTATAAATTGAACTTGGTACCTTTACCAAAGATTTTAAATTCTTTTAGACTTTTTTCTCAGGAAAAATGCCTAAAGGAAATAAGACTTTTGATCCACAAAAACTTTATTGAAAGTACATTTCAAGCCCCTTGAAAATACCCTTTAGAAGTTTTGTCAAAGGCACCCACCCTACAGAATTCCCCTTCAAATTTTTGGAATGGAACTTTATATCTCTTTAAAGTGTCCTTTGGACTTATTAAAAGTGTCCTTCACCCTTGAGACTTATCCATTACAATTTTTAAAATGCCCTTTAGTAAATTTTTAAGGGTAAAAGGCCTGAAGAAAATAATCCTTCAAAAATTTTGCAAAGGCAAAATGACCCTTATGTAAGTGTCCTTTAGGAATTTTTAAAGGTAAAAATGCCTGAAAGAAATGACCCTTCAAAAAAATTTCAAAATAAAAATGACCCTTTAGACTTTTTTTAGACATTTTGGCTGAAATGAACAAGTCCATATAATTCTTTTGAGCTTTTTGTGTGGGAAAAATGCCCAAAGGGCATGTGACATTCAAAATTTTTGCCATGGATAAATTTTTTGAAACAAATGACCTAAAATAAATGGAAATAGCCCTTTGGGATTTTTTGTGGACAAAATTGTTGAATAAAATAACCCTTTGGGCTTTTTCTATGAACAAAAAGTCCAAAAAAATATGGCCTTTGGACAATTGTGTGAACACTTTTTCTAAAAGACTATAAGGAATTTACACCAAAAAAACTAAATTAACACAAGGAAATATCTAATGCAAAGTCCCTAAAGTAAATACGCTAAATAAAGACCAAATTAAATCACCTAGCCAATTCAACATGAACTTGACCTTGGAAGGACCACTTTGAAAACAAGAATTTGGGCTAAGGACTTGAGAATTTGCATTGATGAGGTCCCAATTTCTTTAGTGCAATTTTGGGCACTAACACATGCAACTTAAGGATTCTATTATAGATGAATATCATGTACCGAGACTTCTTCTCAAAATATTAAAGTATTGATCCAATTTTTTAATGATGCAACACTACTCTTTGGTGAAGATAAAATTGGTTGATGGGAAGATGATAAGGTGGTCAAATCTACCATATGGATTCATGGTGTATTATTTCATTAATATAGTGAATTGCATCAAAAATATGTATAAGATAAAAATTGACATGTAGGGGATAAATGTGGGTGTCCATACCCTCTATGACAAATATGCGTGCCTAGGTGAAGTCACACATAGATAAGAGGATGAGGTGGATTCAATTAAGTTCATCATCAACCCAACATAAATTATTACTATATAGGGTTGTAATCAATGCCTCTTTTATATGATCTAGCCTAAGAAGAAAATAATTGGCATGGGATAGTAGGTGCAATATGAATTTGAGTTTCTAACTTCAAAGAGACCAAGAAGTTTTCAAGAATCTACCTCCAAGACAAAGAAGCCAAATAATTTTTTTAGATCCACCCTCTCCCATGCAAAAGAGTCCGAGGATACATACTCAAATGATATAATTCAAAAAATAAGTAGCTTATTGATTCATGCACCTCTACCTCCAAGAAGAATAAATTAAATAAAGAGATAAGGCCACCATATCTTATGTAATAAATATTAGAGGAAAATGAGTCCAAAGAGGAACCTATAAATAAAGTAACCATCTCTAGTGCCAATAGAATTATAAGATACCAAGTAGGATGAGGATCCTTATAAGAATAAAAGGTAATGAAATAAGTAGTAGGTAAAGGAACCCTATCCAAAGCTATAAAAACCACCATAATAATAAACCAGACAAAAAGTGCCAACATTAGATCTACAAGTGCAACCTAAAGTTAGGTAATGACTTCCACCTCCCCCACTATAAAAGGAACCATAATGGGAGGAGGGTTGAAAGACGAGAAAACACAAGACCCTATATGAATATATCCACAAGGGCATGTAGTGGAAGAGATATTATAAGACTCCTTCATCACCAAAAATAAGGGTAGGAAGGAAAATGAAGAACACTTAAAACTTGGAGGTAAAAATAGACCAAAGAGTGGATGCATCTATACATAATGTCAAATAAATGGACTCCATGATAGATCCTAAAGATGAGCAACCCATTGGTAAAGGATTAGAAAAATGAAAACTTGAAGATGAATAAGAAGGATGAAAAGGATAGGAAAAGGGAGAGACCATCTTGATCAAAGATATCACCCCTTAGAGAATAGAAGATGAAGAAAAATAATAAAATGAAGACACCATCCATGCAAGGATCTAAAGGGGCATGGAAGAAGAAAATTTGTATTTATGATAAATAATGAAGGTGAAATATGGAACCATAATGATTTACAAGTATGTGTCCTTTTATGTGTACTATTATATTGAGGATCAAATTTTTAATGTCCTTGTGCCCATGGAAATACATCCTTCTAAGGAGGCTCATGAGGTATGAGACTTAGTTCTCATAAAACCTATGAATATGAGTAACACAAAATTAGAAAACATATTGATGAAGCTAACTACATAAGTTATTAGAAAAAAAATTCTTGATTACTAAACCTATAGGTAGAAAATACACACCATGACAAAACTATCAAAGTCCCTTAAGGAAGATGAGAGGAAGTGCTCCAAATCAAAAAGCATGCCAATGAAAGAGAAGGAAACGTGTCAAAAATTAGAGCATAAGGAAGCTGAGATGGATATTAAGGATATAAATCTATGTGAATTAGTCATGAGACATCAACTAAACATAATATATTGAATATACATCTCTCATGTTGCACCCCATATAAAGGCTTTAAATAATCATTGACCAATTCTTAAAGATAGGAATAAGTGTCATAGATGCACAAGATGAAATAAATAAATCCCAATTAGAGTTTGTTTTATTATTTTTAGGAAGCTAGGGTCTAGTTCCTAAAGAGTAAATAATTTTGGAGTATGGGGAAAATTATAATCAAATGTCGTAAAATATAGGTTTACATCAATTTGATCAAATTAGTTTTCGTAAAGGAGAAAAGTACTTATCTATAAAAATATGACAATTTGAATGAATTAGAGTCTAGAAATTTATACACAAGGCTAGGGGACTATTTAGAACCTAGATCTATCTTTCATTCTATGAAAGGATAAGAGTGTGAGAAATAGGACACCCTATTTTTTAACATTTTAGTACTACCTTGACACTATTATCCTGAAGATCTAAGCTATTTGGGTTTTGTTTGCCAAGTCTATGTTGCACTGTTTATGAGATATCAAATCTTGAAAGTGTGTAAAGCTCATTTTAGATTTGTTTTAGTATTAAATACCTATATCCATCTACACACATATAAAAAAGGAATACATCACAATTAAAAGGGGGAAAAACTAGGTTAGGGGAAGAATGATGGCACAATCAAGAACCCTTATTGTTATGACTATTGCCTACATTAACCCTCAATCTAGGGTCTCAAATATGATATAGTTATCCCTTAGGGAACATGCATAATCAACTTGCACGATAGATGAGGGAATTAATTTCACCTAGGCCCCTCCTTGATCAAATATGCAAGTCTATGTTTGATGCAGAATACTGAGCTATACTATTGATTGATTTTTATTAGGTCTAATGTGCCAAAGTAGTAAGTGCTAGATATAAAATTCCTTGTGTAGTCCTTTATATAGGAGAATCATTATTTTGAATTTGGGAGTTTTATTCAAATTTGGTTGACATTGTAAAACTTAAGAATGAATCAAAGAAAAGGGGTAAGAATCATCTTATAGGAGAAACTAACTATTGGAATCAAATTCGCACTTAGAAAACAATGCCATAAAATAGACACCCTAGGTTTCAATGTTGTAGTCATGTTTGGGTTCTATTATTCAGAGGGTCCAAGACTTAGGGGGATGGAATAAGCATGGAAAGAGTAACCTGGGTTAGTAAGGGTTAAGTCTAGAAGGTTAAGAATGATTGAGAATGGTAAAAAGGCGTCTAGGGTATGAAACAAGACCAAGGAAAATCAGACAAAAAGACATGGCTAGATGTGAATAAGACTCATATTCTCTAGTCAGAGTCTCCTATGAAAGGACTGTGAAAGCACATGATATGTGTGGTTACTTGACCAATTCAAGGTGTATACAGAGCTCATAAAGAAATTATAAAATTATGAAGAAATGTTTAATAATATCTTTGAGAGTGGATATGGTGGAACATTTATTTTTTAACTTCTCCAAGAAAATGGAAATAATCAGTGTGCACCTCTCCAAATAGAATCCATAAAATAAAACAATAGCTACCCCTAGTATAAGCCAAGAAGAATAAGTATGAGTGTACAAAGCTATTTTAATAAGTGTAAGATTTGGTCCCCATAATAGGGATAGTGAAGTATGAGCTATAATGTCGATTTTTAGAGATAAAAATAAAGAAAATTGAAGAGGAAATTTTCCTCTAAGAGATAAAAAAATGAGTCTACTAAAAATCTAGACAAGGTTAAAAAGTAGACTAAAGGACTCCATGAGAAATCTAAATCATGGAATGAATTGGGAATATAATTAATAAGCATCACAAATAGTGTAAAAATCACTTTAAAAGGTGGGCCAATTTATAAAAAAAGCTAAAAATGGATGCCTCTAAACTATTTGATTCCATAAAATAAATTAGTTGAATACCAAATTTTGAATAGAGAGGGGAATCACATTCTTTGATTCTTTGACTAAGATTTAAGTCAAGAAAGTGTGAAAAAGTTGCACACATGATTCAAAGTCTTTAGAAACCAAGAAATATAGAGATAAATAAATAATAAGGGGAGACATGAGACAACAAAACACGTAGTGGATAAATCTAAAAGGGAAATGGTATGACAAGGATAGAAAAATAATAAGGTGGAGAACAATGTTGCATAGGATAAGGATGAATAGGTTACCTAAGGTTGGACAACCAAGTTATTATGGACTGATGTTGACCCCATAATCTATAAATATAACTAACTCCCCTCACATGTGTGAGCTTATCTAGAGACTAATGCCAATGATTTAAGGATGTAGAGATGTTGGGTGTTGATCTAACCATTCTATGAATGCATGCCCAATATGGATTGCCAAAAAGATGAGTTATAGATAAAAAATTCAAGTCCACATACATATATGACAAAAAAGAGGATTGATATATGTAAAGAATTATATCTATGAATCATAATGTAAATAATGGAAGATAAATGGTGGATTTATGACTAACTACACTTCATTCTGACAGGTAGTTGGGAAGTGGCAAAAGATGAAGGGGTGACTAACCTTGAAAAGATTAACACATTAAATTATAAGTAGAATATAAGTGAAATAGCTAATGGTTGAGGTCATTAAGATAATAAAATATGCATTTGGTATTGGGAATATACTAAAAGGAAGGCACCAAGGAAGTAAAAGAGAGATGGTGAGAGATAATGAAGTGCTAAAAAATAGAGATAGAGTTAAAGAGGGAGAAAACAATAGTAGCATAGTAAATTGTAATACTTATAATTGGTTTTGAGTACATTGAGCACATTGAAATCATGTAATGTTAAGTGATTCCAATGAATAGAGATATTTATATGTTGTATAGTTATCCTATTTATTAATATAGAGTGTTGGTTGATGTGAATAATCTAATTTTGTTGTGATACTTGACAATGCATATTTCTAAATAGATAATTACCTGGGTAGAGTTCTACATACATTTTATAGTTATCATTATGATGATATGTTAGTATTTATATGTTTCAATCTGACTACATAATCACTTATGGTTTCATTCATTGATGGGATAAGGTAAATAAAAATATAAGAAACCCCGCATGTAAGAGGTGCACATAAGAAAATGGGAATGAGTTCATTATAAACTAACCCAAACCCCACCTAGTTTTCCTCTCTACATCTTAGGTGAGTGCACAAAAAACTTTCATGATGTGTTAACATAGAAATTATATATATTAAGTGTTATAATGCACATAATGACTAGCATGTAGGTTGTTGCTAAGTTATCAACACCTCTATTTGACCATTAAATTGAAGATGATAGGATGAACTAGGAATTAAATGAGTAACAAAACATAAGAATAATTATATAAAAAATTATTGGTGAAGAGAGGATCATATTCTCTTAATATGATCTATAAATTCACATGTAATTTTTTTAATCTTTAAATAAGAATCGACAAGGTTTGTAGAAGACCTGGGGTCATAATTCTATTACCCTTATTTTTTTGATGCACCATGCATTCAACCAAAAAATTATATATTCCCCTTGAGTCCTTCCCAAATAAATCTTGTTTGATTCTTTGATAAAATTTAAAAAATATTTAATGCCTCTTATTGGAGATGCATGAAGCATTATAGGGATCTTGTGCTAGAGGGTAAAATTTTAGCATAGGTAAAAGTTATATTTATACCATAATTCATACATTTACACTCAAATTTATTTAAAAAAAATATAATATTACTAGATTTTATAAATAATAAATTGTGTATCCATATCATTCTCCTATTCTCATCTAGCCTTATTCATCCAATTTGCCTACCAAATGGGTAATGCACATAACAATGCCTCTATGGATTCATCCCTCCTATATAGAGTATGTACTACTAAAATATCTTTTCATTTATTTTATATGATTTCAAATTCATATCCCAATATTTTATTCACCATTTTTTGTTGTTATTTTGATGACAACCATTATTTCAAAAAATATTTTAGATTATCATGAACAGTCTTCATCTTCAAGTGTCTACCCATTAGATAAGGTTGTCATTGTTTGAATTCATGACGAATAGCCAACATATATTGGTTTAAATTGATTTTTACCATTGAGGTAATGAATCCCAAATGAAAAATACCTCCCTTCTTACATGAGTACACTCTTATTCCATGTCATGATGCATCACATTCAATAATGAAAGTCTTTGAAGAATTAGGGGTAACCAAACCTAGACTAGTGCACATAGCCTCTTTTAGGTTCTCAAAGACCTTGGTGGTAGTTTGATTCCAATGGGAAATTATTTCTTTAACAATATTATGAGTGGTGTTTCTATTCTACCATAAATTTAACAAATTGATGATAGTAACATGTGAAACCTAAAAAACCTCTGAGGTTTTTGATGGTTTTTGGTGTTTGTGATTCTACCATGGCTTTGATATTGTGAATCTCAACTTTTAAGCCCACATGTGACACAATATGACCCAAATAATCCACCTATTTTACTCTAAAAGTACACTTCAAAGGATTTTCATATAAATGATGGTGTTCAAGAAATATCAATACTTATTTCACATGATGAAAGTGCCCTTCCCATGTCTTATTATATATGAGGATGTCATAATAAAGACCAAGATATATTTCTGAAAAAAATAAAAAAAATAGTATCCATCAAAATCTAAAATTTAGAAGATGTATTTGTGAGACCAAAAGGCATGACCAAAAATTCATAATTGCATTCATGAGTTTTGAAAGTTATCTTATGGACATCCTATCCTTTGATTTGAAGTCATGATAAGTCAAACAAAGATTCTATTTTTTAAAGTAGATAACCACATGTAGCTCATCTATAAAATTATCAATGAATAGATTAAGGAATTTATCTTTGATGGTATACTTGTTGACTTCTCTATAATATATAAAAATTATCAATGTGTTATTATTCTTACACACCATGACAATAGGGGATGAATATATGCTTTGGATATGTCTAATAATACCCACATCCAACATCTCTTGTACAATATTTTAAGTGTTAATTTTCTTGAGATCAGGGTACTTGCATGGTCTGATGTTTGATGGTTGACTTCCTAGAATCAATCAAAAGGCATGATAATGTTATATTATGGTATTACTTTTGGCATGCCTATAAAAATAACTAAGTGGACATCAAAAATATTCTACATATTAGGATGTGTAGATTTTATTTGGGTTTTAATTCTTATAGATACTAAAATATGATTATATATAGCATCTTAGTCATGTACACTTGACAAATACCAATCAGGGATCTACCCTTCAATATTAAACATTCTAGTTATTTAAAGGATTGTAGTCACCATATCAATGCACCTAAATACTTATATTAAGTTTAACCCTATCATTTTGATGACCCAAATCACTTGTACACTAAAAATATATTTAAATAGTCTATATCCTTAACTATCAGCTATAGACATTTAATAGTTCTATATAATGTCATACACTTGCATTTACATAGGGACACTAGTGTCTAGTTTCCTTATCAAGTGTCCATACCTAAAAATTCATCCAAATTTAAAATATTTTAAAATATATGGGTCGGCCTATTTTTATTATCTAATCATTATATGAGATACTTTAAAAATGTCTTGTAGAAATACAAAACAAAGACCATTCATCATTATCAAGCACATATGTAACAAATACCAAACATACAACTATTTTAGCTCATTCAATAGAATACACAATTGAATTATACTACCCTATTATTCTATATTCATAATTATTCATAGGAGTAGTGATATTAAAATTTTTAAGCATTCAAAAACTAACACATGAGTAGTTTTTGTCAAGTTACAAGTTATATCATTTTATGACCTTACATATAACATATTGCACCTGTGTACACATACAATCCCACACTTAGGTTATAAATACATGTGCCTAAGGAACTATTTAGATTAATGTATATGTAGGTAATGATCATTGACATAGGTTTCCTTGAGTTAAAATTGACTTCATGAACCCACTAACTCATTTTTGGCAATGTGACTTAACCTAAGGCAAGGAACTAGGGTTTGAGGTATACATAGTCATATAGAGCCTATGTATCAAATCCATATATATCAATATAAAAGTGATTAAAAAACTAAACAGACAAAAGTGGTAATTTAAAAATATAATGAATATTTTGTATAAGATAATAAACATCAAAACACAAATAAAATCATCGATGTGAGTGTCTAGGCCTCTATAAATAATATTAAAGAATATGAATAATAGGTCCTAAGAATAAAACCAATTGATTCCAAATCTACACAACCTATATCCACTTGCACATATGAAAATAAGCTAAATATTATCCCCTATGTTGTAATTATCAGAATATTAATTGGCATTGTGTTTTCCATATTTAGTAATTTTCTAAGATTTAGTATTTTTTATTATTTGAATAAGTGTAATTGGTTTGGGATAAAATGTTTTTATTCATTAAATTATTTAGGATATTATACCCCTTTAATCATAACACTAAAATATATTAAGGGTTAAAAATTTGGTGAACCTTACCTCTGAATCTTATCATGCAACTCCTATCTTTTTCTATGGTTTTCAGCGTGTTAGGGTTTTTTTTAATTAGTAATTTATAGATCTAAATATTTTCATTATTTTTGGAATATTTTTATTCATTTATAACATATGGAAAAATTTTAGAGAGGTAATTTCAAAATGTAAGATAAATAATCCTTAATCAACTATCCAAATACAAATCAATAATTAATTAAGCATTCTTACATGTTACACAAGAGGAAATCAATAAACATGCCAAGGCTAGTGCATCCACATCCACTAATAGTGAAACCTTATATGGTACACATATTGATACATACTTAATGGGAATAATTAATAATTTAACTCAATTATTGGTTCCAATGACTTTATCAACATAAGTGTTGTTTTCATCCCTTTTGGTGACTTTTAAAATATCAAATCTAAATCCCAATGGGTGTACTTTGAAAAATATTCTCCAAATTTATTCAAGCTTTGGAATCTCAGGTTACCAACATTGAAAAAAATGATTTGAAATCAACTCATGATATTGATTCACAAGATGTATTACATAATCCTCTAGTACTTAATATATCTTTGCACCCTTTACCAACCACTTTTGTTTCACCCAAGTTCACATTTTATGATGTAGAGGGTGATCCCAAACATCATCTTTAGTATTTTTATGTAAAATTAATTTATTATTATTCCAAAGATAAAATTTTGACCAAATTATATATAATGAGCTTAAAATAATATTCTTTAAGATGGTTCTATGAGTTACCAGTCTAGTTAGTGAAAGCATTAAAATCTGTAACTAGTCAGTTTATAACACATTTATCTATAAACAAAACTAAAAATATGTCATAGGAATAAATTTTTAAGATCAAAAAAGGAACCAATGAACCTATTAGTGAATATGTTTTGAGGTATAAAATAATTTTGGCTAAAATGACAAATCTAAAGTAAAATAATGAGCTTCAAAGAATATTTAAGTAAAGTTTAATTTCACTATTACATGAGTCATTGTATTTAATAAGTTTAAATCCTTTTATGACTTATGCCATATTTTTTGAGGTCATGAAAAAAAAAAAATCATTAAACAAGTTTAAGTATGTAGTAAACACACCAACTACATCTACCATAAAGTTTCATATCAAACCAAGTTAAAAAGTTAAACATATATAACCTAAAAAGGAATAAAGTAGAATGGTTAATATATTAATAAAATCATCTTATCTAATTCACTTAAGAGACAATTAACATGATTACCTAAGTCTCTATCTTAGTTACTTAAGAATCTTTTGGAGTGTGATCTCATATCTTTCCCTTCCCACCATAGACATTGATATGAGTCAACCTCTACCAAAAATATATGACTCTAGTACATATTGTGACTATAAAAAAGATGCTAGACATTACAAATATATTTTATACCTTGAAACACAAGATTAAATACCTTACTAATAATAAATACATTATCTTTGATGATCTTCCAAAGGATTCAGAACCACAACTTGGTGACCATCAAAAATAAAAGATATTTAATAATCCATTACAAGATCATTCTAAGAAAGATCCAAAAGTACAAAAGGCATACATTTCACATCCTAGTCCACCACATTATGGTATCCCATTATATGGGATTATTATCACATCTAGACACACTATACCTCCTATGGTTCAAATACTTACTACATTCAATGAGAGTGAAATTGTGAATGATGATTCAAATATTCATTCATTCTTTGTTACAATATACCTTGATAATCAACATATACAAAATGTTTTGGTTGATAATGGTTCTAGTGAGAATGTATGTACCATGGAATTACTCAAAAATTTGGGATATACACCTCATTATTTACACCCCTTGACCAAAATGGTTAGATCATTTGATGAGAAATCATAATAGGTTATTGGTGAGATTAATTTAAATTTATAGTTTGGTCTAACACATATGGTCACTACCTTTTATGTTATACCATACACATGATTATTTAATATGTTATTTGGATGACCTTGGATACCTAATATTTTCATAATGCCTTCCAAAATGAGTGTGTATATTAAATACATTCATTCCAACAAGGTAATTAAAAATTCTAATTATATATGAACATCCACTTTAACATTTGAATTTTATTCTAAGAAAACTAATTATAAAACCTAATAAGGCTAATCTTGAACAAAAGAGTAAGAAAAATATAAACCTCTTTCATTGGATTCTAATACTTGAGAGACCATTACAATAAAGACACATAATGGACTCCATGGAATCCTTTTATAAACCTACATGATCCACCTATTGATTACAAAAAATACACATGTTCCAATTACAATTACATCAAATAAACCATAGGTAACTAAAAAATGGGTTCCAAGAACCATTACTCCTTTTATTACCTCTTCATGCTATAGAGTCTTATGAGACATACAAAAAGTACCACATTCTATAGATCCAAATATGACACCTATGCATGCCCCTTAGAAATATCACTAGTTTGATGTACCATAGTCTGAGTTTTGAGATTCCTATGAGAATAACTTAGATGGGATCATAAGATAAACCTTTTTCCTTTCCAATATTAAAAAATAAATAAAAATAAAAAAATCACATATTCTAATAAAATACAAAAACATTCAAATAAATAAAATACAAAAAATTATTCAACATATACATGTTTACTATCTCCTTGACATATATGTTGTTTACTTTATGTTAATAGATAACATATATATATAAATATATATATATATAGATATATATATATATATACATATATATATATATACATATATATATATATACATATATACATATACATATATATATATACATATATATATATATATACATATATATATATATACATATATATATATATATATATATATATACATATATATATATATATATATATATATATATATATATATATATATATATATACATATTATTTAGAAGTACTTGAGTGTGATATATGCATACATTAGGCCCATGATACTTGAACATATAGATGTTGGACCCTTTCTCTTCCCACATGGCATATTGTGTTGGTGGCATCTACTTCTTTGATCATGATTGACACATTTTATCACTTTTAAATTATCATGTTGAGCTTATTTACTAACTCTCACACATGACTATAGTCATGTTTTTATCTTACACTATTTACTTGATATTATATGTTACATGATACTTTTTACTAACATATACATGAAGGACTAGTATGATATGCTTATGCTAGTTGTTTATATTTCCTTTTATCACATTATCACTTCCATTAGTATACTTATTGATTAATAATTATCTTGATTATGGAACCTTTAAATATCATACTTCATTTTATACTCATGTGCGATTTATTTTTATTTCTTTGTGTGTGGACATTTTAATATGTCCTCCTTTTAAGTGTGTGACATTTGAACATGCCCTTTGTTTACAGTCTCCTTAGATTACTTTTGTTTGGCAATGAGTGGTCTTTTGTGTGTTTTGGATTATTTAATAAACTTATACTATTACTTTATATGCATTGTCATGATCTATATCATGCATCTTAGGGCTTGTTATAATCACATACTATGAGATTTTTTGATATATGTATACTTAGACATGTTATTCCTATAAGCTACATGATTCATACAAAGATAATACAATTATCTTATCCTTTTAAGGTAAGGTGACTACCATATTACATTACCCTCACCTCAAAATGGGTGGAATATTAGTGAGGGCATGTTATAGAGACATGACTCCACATATACATAATTTGCATAATTTGATATAGTTTGGATTATTAAAAAATACATTTGGGTTAGAATCCTATACATTTGGCACTAATTTTATATATTTAGGATATTTATTTAGATTTTTGATAGATATTATACATAGCTATGAAGTAGAGGTTAAATTTTTATAGATAAATTGGATTCAATTCCCTATATGGCCTTTGTATTATACAATTTTGTAGGTTGATTTGGTTATACCACTTAACTTGGATTCATTATAGTTTTATTTGATTTGTGAAATTGATACTTAGTTATCTCAATGGTTGTGTCACAAATAACCCTTTCACTAGATTTGGGGGCATAACTACCCTCTAAATTTACTCTTCAAATATCCAAGGTTTAGGTCTAAAAGTCTTTTAGCTCCAATTATTCATAAGGAAACATCTTTACCAAAGAGAAATATTAAGGGATAACATGTTTACATAAACACACATGTGTACTCCTTGCTCTCTTTAGACTTCAAGCATTTTTATTATTAAAATTTAAATTACATACACTAATTTATACTATAACTAGATCTTGGATGCATGTCGTGTTGTCTCCAAATCTTTCACCCTAAAAGAGAATGTTCAATCCTCTTCCATATTTTGGAAATGTTGGGACATTTCCAAGCATGTGGGTATACCTATGGAGGAAATGAACCTCTATATTTAAAGGGATAGCTCCCTAAATGTATCTCTAAAAAAAAACCTCTATTTGAACCAATTTGATTGAAAGGAAAAGGGTTAGAAATTGAATAAAAGAAACATGTTATAATAATGGTAATGCACCAAGATTATCTTCCACGTGAATATCATATCTTTATGCACGATACAAAAAAATGCACAGACCCTTTTCAATCTCTATATATTCTAACACAATTATTTTAGTATAGAGGTAAGATGTATGAAATGATATAAGGAAAATGAAATGAAATATAACTTATAAATTCTAATAACAGTTATACACATGCAAAAATTTAACACACTTGGACACACTCTATATGACTTATTAGACTTAGAACTCTTGCTCAGGTGTGAAGGATAAAAGATAGAAGGATGGAATGTAATCACTTTTTATCACTATACATCACTTATACACTTAGATAATTATTCATAACTTGAAAATAAAAGGACTTGTACTAATGCTTAAAGGCAAAACATGACATCTATTCATCAAGGCTTCACCATACACTACATGGTTGTTTTTACACTAGCATAAGGGTTGTATATATAGCAGAGAGGAAGTGAGAGGGGGAGGCCTTTAGTTACCAAAGAGAGGAATCAATCTATTTGGAGCCTCCATCTTTATCTGCAACCATCTTTTCCAATGATTCTCATTCGAGCCATCTGATTGATCCATGTCACCTCCCTTGAACACTCTTGGCCTGCTCTCCCAAAGATGCTTCTCTAATGGTTGCCTAGTGGAATCAAGATATTTTGAGTAATGGCATCAATGTGGTTATTACAAGGGAGTCTTATTATCATAGATTTGTCTTGATGCTATAATATTTTCACTAACTTGTTAAAGTGTGCAATGGCATAAGGGAGATTCATTTTCATTTTGTTACCCTTATCTTCTTCCTTTGATTGGTCATCAAAAATGGCTCATCCTAATCTGATCAATGGTGAGATGAGATCTATAATACTTTAATGGATAGATAATGTGATGCCTTGGATTTTATTTGAATCCCCTTATTTGAAAACCAATGGCTAGTCCATCATCCCAAATTTGACATCCATATAACCATCATTCTACTTGGATAATTTCTTCAGAGGCATTTCCTTCAATCCTTTCCTTCAAGCATTCTTTCTAAACAATTTCTTATGGGCATTTTTTCTAAAATAAATACCCTTCTGGGCCCCTTTCTATTGTTCCATTTTGATTGATCCATGTCCTTTTAGGTATTTTGGAGTGTCTCTTCAAAAATATTATTTTATAAAAAATGTTTGAAAAAAATCTTTTAGGCTTTCTGTAAGTGTCCCTTTGAAAACTTTTTGAAGGACACTTTTGCTAAGAATAACCCTTTGACATTTTAATTTCACCCCTCTTGAAAGCCTAAACATGCCATTCAACATTCTTGAAAGGTCCCTTTTGAAAGATCAAAAAGGACAGTTTCCCAAGAAATGACTCTTCGGGGAAAGTGTGTAGGGAACTTTACATAGAAAAAGACCCTTCAGACTTTTTGCAAGTGTCCCTTTGAAATTTTTTTGAAAGACACTTTCAGAATTTTTGAAAGGCACTTGCATGTACCTTTTAGAATTTTTTATGACCACTTTTCTAAGAAAAAGACACTTTAAAAAAGTTGAAGTGTACCAATTTGAAATCTATTTCTTTCAAAACAATTCCTTCAAAAAACTTAGAAATGTCCCTTTGAATTTTTGGAAGATGCCTTTCAGAGAAATGAACTATTCCCTTTTATGAGAAAAATACCCTTCAAAAGAATGAAAATGTCCCTTTAGAAAGATGAACATCACTAATTCCTTTAGAAAATTTGGAAGGATGAATTCCTTTAGAGAAATTGCAAGGGACACTTTCCTTCAAGCTTTTTGCAAGTGACCACTTTTCTGAGAAAAAGGCCCTTTAGAAAGTGCAAAGTGTCCCTTCAAAAAATTTGAACTGGACCAATTCTTTGAAAGAAAAAACCATTTCTTGAGAAAAGACCCTTTGGAAATCTTGAAAATGTCCCTTCACTTTAAAAATAATCCTTTGAAAATCTTGAAATGTACCCTTCAGACTTTTTTAGAGGATCCTTCCATGAGAAATAATTCCTTCTATTTTTTTTGGATAAAAAGTCTGAAACAATTCCTTTGAAATGAACAAAAAAAGACTAAAATAACACTTGCAAAGAGACCAAACAAAGGTTTTTTAAGGAATTATTGAGATGCCTAACATTCTTGGTGATTCCAAGGGGAGGCATGCCTATTATGCCTAAGACTAGTTGCCTAAATCCTTCCATTGGGCATGGATTCATACATATAGGCACTCAAAAATGACTTGAACAATCTCTTGGCTCAAAAACACACTAGTTTGATTGATTCATATGCACAAAGGTAGAGACTCACACCAAAAAAACACATTTATGATACAAAGCACTTAGGGAGCACACAAACAAACTAAAGGAAACATACCTAAATTACTATTTACAATAGACTTGTAAGGACTAATAAGAAAACTTTTCACAAGGATAGGCAATTCTTCTGCATTCATCTTGGTTAGCTACAAAGAGTTGCTTTGCCTACACTTGCTAATGATGTAAGGGTCACTCCACAAAGTGTTAAACTTTATATGTCTTACTTATTTTTCTTTGTCTTCATCCCATTTCAGAACAAGTCACCTTCCTTGAACATTCTTGCACTTGTTCTTTTATCAAAGAACTTCTTCATGAGTACTTGGTGGTGTTCCATGGTCTTGTGTGCATTGTCTCTTTCTTCTTGTAGATGCATTAGTTCTATCAATCTAACTTCCATTGGAGTATTTTCAATTAGTTCTAGCTATTATACAAGTTATAGAGTAGGGAGTTATTAAGATATGATAACCTAGCCTCTCTCCCATAAATAATCACAAAGGGAGAGTTACCAATTGATCTCTTTAGAGTAATCCTATCAACCCATAAGATTGTCTTCAAATTTTTATGCCATTCTCTTTGATTTTTCTCCAATGTCCTCTTGATGATTTTGATGAGATTATTATTAGTAGACTTATCCAATCCATTACCTTGAGGACAATAATTGGATGAGGTACTCAAGTAAACTCCATTTCTATTTTCCCAATCAAAATTTTTATCACTTATGAAAGTAAGTGCATTATCAAAAATGATAACATGGGGAACTTCAAACCTTGTTATAATGCTCTCATAGAACTCCAAGATAGAATTTTCACTTTCCTCCTTCAATGCAACAACCTCTACCCACCTTGTGAATTAATTAGTAGCAATCAATATCCATTTATGTCTAGTGCCTAATGGAGGGTTGATCATACCAATGAAATCAAGACCGCATTGTATAAAAAGTTGGTCTACTTGGATAGGATTTAATGGAAGGGTTACAATTTTTTGTTTGCCTAAAAATAAGGCACATTGAGGACACTTTTTATCCAAATGGTAATAGTCCTTAAAAAGACTAGGCCAATATTAACCAGCCCTCATTATCTTTGCAGCTATCATCCTAAGAGAGAAATGACCTCCATCTGCACCATTATGAAACTTTTCTAGTAGCATATCAAACTGATCATTATTAACACACCTCAATAGCACACCATTCACATCTTTTATAAAGAAAACACCATGTAAAATATAGTAAATAATGGTCTGCAATCTAAAATACCTCCTTTGAGACTTGTTCAAGCCATTGGGGAACTCACCATTTTGAAGAAAAATAATGATGTCATGTGTCCAAATTTGAACTTGGATGTGATCAGTTGGTTGGGGTTGAATTGGCTGATCAAGACCTCTTATTTTGGCTCGTGGAAATGTGAAGCTAAATTCTCACATAATCTTTTTCTTCTTACCATGTTTTTAACCTTAATATCCAAATCATACTCCATGACCTTTATAATCCACCCAGCTCTCTTTTCATTGAGGTCTTTTCTTAGGAGAAACTCTTTGGTGCTAGGATGAGAAACCATAATATGTATCTTGTTTTTTGAAAGCATGTGTCTAATTTTTTTTAATCCTCTTATCACTGTTAGAGCTTGCTTATCAACAAATGTATACTTGACCTCATAATCTTTCAATCCTTAGATAAAAAATGTAACTGGTTGCTCTACCCATTCATCATTCTTTTGCATAAGTATAGCTAAGATTGTATCAAGGTTAGAAAAGGTATAGAGTATGAAATATTTGGCAAAGTTTGGGTTTAAGAGAGTATGATATTCTTCAATTACTTTCTTGATTGCCTCAAAACTACCCTTAACTTCCTTTTTCCAAGAAAAAGCTTGGTTTTTATTAAGCATGGCTATGATAGGCTTTACCAAAGTTGTAAAGCCTAAAATAAAGCTTCTTACAAAGTTTATTTTCCCCAAGAAGCTATGAATTACTTTCTTGTGTTCAGGCAAAGATAAGCCTAGAATAAGATCAATCCTCTTGGGGTCAATAGATAAGCCTTATTTTGAAACAATATGACATAATAACTTACTTTCATGGATAAAAAAGATGGAATTTTTTGGATTAAGGGATATTCCATAATCCCTACATTTATCAAACACCTACCTTAGATGCTCCATATGATCAATAGCATCCTTCAAAAAATGGTTATATCATCAATATACACAAACATAAACTTATTGATCAAACCTTTAAAATACATGTCCATTTCCCTTTGAAATGTAGCTCCAACATTAAATAAACCAAAAAGAATCTTATTATAGGAAAATTTCCCCCATTTTATAGTGAAGGCTATCTTGAATTGATCCTCTTCATTCAATAGTATTTGATTGTAACCTAAATAACCATCAAGAAGTGATAAGTGTTGATAACCTAAAACAACTTGAAAAATTTATTCCATGGAAGGTAGCGGATAATGATCCTTGAGAGACACTCTATTAAGATTTCAAAAATCCACACAAATTCCAAACTCTCCATTCTTATTTTAGACAAGTACAAGATTATCCACCCAAGTTGAGTGTTTGATATGAAAGATAATTTTAGACTCAATCAACTTGGTTAGCTCTTTCTCTATGAGTTCCTCTATCTTAGGATTAATAGGCCTTTACTTCTACCTAGTTGTGTTAGCTCCAAGTTATAAGTCAATGGTGTGATGAGAGCTAAACTTGGATCAAAACCTTTCAAATCTTTGTATTCCCAAACAAAGATGTCTTGGAAATATTTTTATAAATAAAGGCCTACCTCTCAGATAGAGAACATACCTTACCAATTTTTAGGAGCTTATCTTTGTAAATCATGACTCTATCATAGTTACCTTATTTTGTTAACATTCTCACTCTTTCTTTCTCCTTTTCATCATCTTCATTGAAAACACTCTCTAAAGTAATTATCCCCTTAGGTATCTTGTTTGTCTTTAGCTCAATAACTTATTCTTCATATTGATCATGCAATCTTTTTTAATTCATTGAGGATAATTCTACCTCATTTTTTAATAAGTGTACAATGTGTTCATCACTTTCAAACACTTGTCATGACACTTAATTATCTGGAATATAAAGCCTCACAATGACCTTGATATGGGACTAATCTTTCTCTTTTCCTACATTAACAACTGCATCAAACTATGCTCTTATTGCATCCAATTTATTAGCATAATTATTTGAATCCCTTGGTATGGGCTATATGTTAAAGGCATATAAATATTCAAGTAGGTCCCATACCATATGTTTTTAGGATTTAAGCAAGTGATTCTTGGATGTAGTTTGATTTCTCACTTGATGGATGACCAATTCACGATCCCCATAAACTTTCAAATTCTTGATCCCTCTCTTCTTTTCCCATTAGAGGCCATGAACTAGGCCTTCATATTATGCCACATTATAGGTGCATATAAAGTGGAATCTATATGAGGATTAGTATTAATTATTTTATGGATAAACTATTATAATTCTAGATCCTACACCCATTTTTCTTCTTGAGCCATCAAAAAACATCTCCCATATTCCTTCAAGTTCATGATCTTCATTAGTGAGTGAAGAGATTGAGACATCCTTTTCATGCATAAAATAAAATCCCAAATCAATCTCTTCTATGAAAGTATATGGATCAAGCCCATGAATTTATGCATTATACTTATCAAGGAAAATATTAAAAATACCTTCAAGGGGGGAGGATGCTTCACCATCCATGACACCTTATTCTTCTTTACTAATTAGATAATTCTGATTTGAACCTATGGCTCAATATGAAACCTCATTAAGGGATGAGTCCTTATAGTCACCTTGGTTGCATATCTTATTTTAAAATTTATAAAATACTATTTAATATAAAGGTACCATCTTATATTATCCATGATGTCCCTTAACAAGAAGATAACAAAATGAGCTGGAAGGTCTACCATCACAACATCTTGTATAATGGGGAAATATGGGCAACCATGTAGAAAGACTTTCATACCTCTAAGCAATCCCACTATCTTGGTTAGAGTCCCATAAATTTTCAATACACCTTTATTATGTGGTTCATACTTCAATCCTAATTTATTATTCCACCACCTTAGGCATGATAGTGGTACTAGCTCCACTATATATAATACAATTGTGAACCAACTTGTCTCCCATAATGATTGTGAGGTAGAAAGGTGGAAGATTTTAAAATTTTGTGGAGAGATATAAGACATGATTTTGAGAATTGGTAAGGGCCACACTATTTTTCTTTTAATTTTTGGGGGCTACATGAATGTTTGCAAGCTGTTCTTGTAAGAGATCTTTTTGACCAAGCATATGTAAGACTTCTTAAAGAGATATGCTTGTCTTGGAATTATTCAAAGAATCAAAAATGTTTAGAGGGGAATTATTCACATTTTCTTGAGTTATTAAAGGTAGTGAGGGAGTTTAACATACTTCATTATAGGCTTGACAACCCTACTTGCATTCTAACTTTATTGAGGGTCATGACTGGTAGTAGGTATTGCACTAGGATTCACACTTTGTTGACTTAGAGAGGCATAAATTGGAGTCACATGTACTCCCATAACATCTCTTAGATCTCTCTTCTTAGATTTGTGTTGGCTGAAATTTATGTTCTTTGATTCAACACATTATCATCCTTAGATTGAAATTTCATCATACCTACACTCTCACTACTACCTTCTCCATGAATATCCCTTTGTCTAGGATTCACTTATATAGATGCCATATAAGAAGTAGTTTCTTCTTGTGCCACTAAAGCATGGCTATCCTCTCCACCATCATGCATAAACTCTACTTGAGGTTGTCCCCATTGGTCTAAATGATCCTCCCCTTGGACTAGGTTAACATGTACTAAAACAATAGCCTTCATGGAAGGAGTGGGATTAGGATTATAGGCATTGGGCTGCCTATTAAAACCTTGTTGAACCTGTCCTCTTCCTTGGTATTTATATTGGGGTGATGCTCCATATCCTTTTTGAGGATAGTATTGAGGGTTAGGTGGAGCACTTGTTTGGAATTGAGCTTGCTTAAGTTGAGATCATAATGATCGGATATATTCATCTTTATCTACAAAATTATCTATCTTCTTGGGAAAGGTTCTTGACTTGACATTGGCATTAGGAACTTGTGATATGATTAGATCTTTAACTAAAATATGAGACAACAAGGCATGAAAACTCTTAGAGATATATTTCTAGCCTATACTAAGCTATTCTCAGCTTCAATATATATCTCATATGGATCTGACAGAGTGAATCCTCCCATTGACTATAACATCACCACCACATCAATACCAATACCCTTGAGATAAGTTGTGAACACAAAGCCTAGAGGAGGTCTCATGATAGGTGGTAATCTATGCCATATCCTTTTAAATATTTAATTAAAATCTCCCATGGATTTTTTAAGACCTCTCTTTATCACATTCAGTTGATGGATCAGTGAAGTATGGTCACTCTTACTCTCAAATCTAGTTACCAACAATTACCCAAATCCATCCCAACTTGTAATGCAACCACCTTCCAAATTCATATACTAGTCAAGTTCCTTGCCTTTTAGAGACATATCAAGTAATATAATGGATATGTTGGCTCAGGTGACATTATGGAAGTTACAAAAATTTATAATGTCCCTAATATGCTCAAATGGGGTGATAGGACCCTCTCCATTAAAACTAGGGAGACTCTTGGTAGCATTGGGAGGAATAAGGTCATATGTAGGAAAGTTAACTGGATTTTGGGAGTTGAAGGCTATGAAAGGTTGCTACCTCTCCATTTATCTTCTTTCCTCTTGATATCTTATTTATCTAACTTCATTACCTTCTTATTCTTCTTCTTCTTCTCCAAAACCTCCTTGTCAAGGATCTCTAAGTTCTAGGAGTAGTTCAGGGCATTATTTTTCAAGAATAGCTTTAGATAGAGGGGCTTAAATGGAAGTCCAAGATGACCTAGTGAGGACCATGAAGTATAACATGGGAAACTTGATCTACAACCAGAAATTATAACCTTTAGAGTTACCAAATGCGAGATTAAGAATATTTCTACAACATTAGGATTGTCAAAACCAACATTCACCTTGACATGTTAATAATTGGTTCCACCAGGCATGCTAGAACTATTATTTATAAATATTTCACCCTAGAAGAAGACGTTCAAACCTCTTCTATATTTGGGTAATGTTGGTATACTTATGGAGGAAATGAACCTCTAGATTTAAAGGGATAGCTCCCTAAATGTATCTCTACAAAACAACCTCTATCTAAACTAGTTTTATTGAAAGGAAAAGGGTTATAAATTTCATAAAATTAAAATTTTTATAATAATGGTGATGCACCAAGATTATCTTCCACATGAATATCATATCTTAATGTATGATACAATAAAATGCAAAGACCCTTTTCAAGCTCTGGAGTATCTAACACAAATATTTTAATATAGAGGTGAGATTTATGAAATGACACAAGTAAAATGAACTAAAATATAATCTATACATTCCAAGAATAGTTATACACATGCAAAAATTTAACACACTTGGATGAACTCTATATGACATATTAGACCCAGAACTCTTACCTAGGTGTGAAGGATAAAGGATAGAAGGATGGAAAATCATCACTTGCTATCACTATAGATCACTTATATACTTATAATATTGTTCAAAACTTGAAAATAAAAGGATTTTTATTAATTATTAAAATCAAAACATGACATCAATTCAATAGGGCTTCACCATACACTGCATGGTTATTTTTACACTAGCACAAGGGTTATATATATAGTAGAGAGGAAGTGAGAGGGGGGGAATTTGGACACCAAAGAGAGGAATCAATTTTTTAGGAGTCTCCATCTTTATGTATAACCATATTTTCCAATGATGCTCATTTGGGCCATCTGATTGATCCATGTCACCTCCCTTGAATACTCTTGGCTTGTTCTCTCAAAGATGCTTCTCCAATGATTACCTAGTAAAATCAAGATATTTTGAGTAATGGCATCAATGTGGTTATTAGAAGGGATTTCACTTATTGCATATTTTTTTTGATGCTAAAAAAATTCCACTGGCTTCCTAAGGTGTGCAACAGTGTAGGGGAGAGTCATTTTCATTCTGTTGGCCTTGTCTTCTTCCTTTGATTGGTCATTAAAAATGAATTATATCTTGATATAATCAATGGTGAGATGATCCCTTTGATCCTTAGATGGATGGAGAATGTGAGCCCTTGGATTTTATTTGAATCCACTTATTTGAACACCAATGGCTAGTCCATCATCTTGAAGTTGACATTTATATAACTGTCATTCTACTTGGACAATTTCTTTGAAGGCATTTCCTTAAATCTTTTCCTTTAGGAATTCTTTCTGAATGATTTCCTATGAGAATTTTCTTTGAAATAAATAACCTTTTGGGCCCCTTTTAATTAGTCCTTTTTGATTGATCTATGTCCTTTTAGACCTTTTGGAGTGTCTCTTTAGAAAGATTATTTTAGACAAAATGTCTGAAATAATTCTTTTGAGCTTTCTACAAGTGTCCCTTCAAAAAAAATTTAAGGGACACTTTTGCTGAGAATAACCCTTCGACATTTTCATTTTTCCTCTCTTGAAAGTCTAAACATGTCCTTCAACATTATTGAAATGTCCCTTTAGAAATACCCAAAAGAAACTTTCCTAAGAAAAGACCCTTCGAGGAAAGTGTGTAGGGCACTTTGCATAAAAAAAGACCCTTCAAACTTTTTGCAAGTGTCCCCTCAAAAACGTTTTGGAAGGACACTTTCAAAAAATTTAAAGGGAACTTACATGTACCTTTCAAAATTTTACATGACCACTTTTTTGAGAAAAAGACCCTTCAAAAAATTTGAAGTGTACCAATTGGAAATCCATTTCTTTCAGAATAATTCCTTCAAAAGGATTGTTGTGGACATAATTTATAAAATAATTCCTTCATAAAACTTGGAAATGTCCCTTTAGACTTTTGGAATATGCCTTTTGGAGAAATGAATTGTTCCCTTCCATGAGAAAAATACCCTTCAATAGAATGAAAATGTCCCTTCAAAAAGATGAACATGCATGATTCCTTTAAAAAAGTTCAAAATATGAATTCCTTCAGAGAAATTACAAGGGACACTTTCCTACAGACTTTTTGCAAGTGACCACTTTTTTGAGAAAATGACCCTTAAGAAAGTGCAAAGTGTCCCTTCGAAAAAGATGAACTGGACCAATCCTTTGAAAGAACAAACCAATTCCCAAGAAAAGACCCTTTGGAAATCTTGAAAATGTCTTATCACTTTAAAAATGATCCTTCAAAAATACTAAAATGTACCCTTCAGACTTTTGTAGAGGATCCTTCCATAAAAATAATTCCTTTGGGTTTTTTGTTTCAGATAAAAAGTATGAAATGATTCCTTTGAAATGAACAAAAAAAGACTAAAATAACACTTGAAAAGAGACCAAACAAAGGCTTATAAAGGCAAAACACTTTGTCTTTTTACTATCGGGATAAATAAATAAGGAACACTGCACTTAGCCAAAGTGAAAGATGCAAAACTAGGAGTGAAAATTGGCTAATAGGTTGGTCATACAATAAATGAATTTCACTAGGGCTCAAGCAAATCTAATGTGTGTTAGACACACATAAACACATATTTATTTTCTTTAACCAAGTTATTTCATCCTCATGCATTATTAGATTAAAATGGGGGAAGTAGATAGTAAAATCTAATTATATATATCATCTTAGTCTTATACACTTGACAAATACCAATCTAGGCTCTACCCTTTAGTCCCAGACCTTAAAACCACCAAAAGGTTTGAATTCATCATCTAACTATGCCTAATTAATTATATTATAGTTTGAACCTATCATTATGATGATCCATATCACCTATATACTAAAAAATATTAAAGTATGATTTATATCCTTTATTGTCAATTACATACCTTCAATACTTTTCTATCCTATCAGATAATCACATTTACATAGGGACATTAGTGTCAAATTTGGTGTCCAATTTACTTATCAAGTGTCAGTAACTCAAAAGTCATCTAAATTTCAAATATTTCCAAACATATGGGTCAATATTTTTATATTATCTAACCCTTCCAAGAGATACTATTAAAAGGTGCAGTATATATACAAAATAAATACCATTCATCATTATCAAGCACACACTTATAAAATACAAAAAAATAACTTATTAAATCTCATTCAATCAATTACATAATTGAGTTATAGTACCATATTCTTCCTTATTTATTATAGGTCTAAAGCATTCAAAGATCAACCCATGAGATGTAAATATATAATATTACACCATTATGCACAAACAATACCATGCTTAGGGGATAACTACATATGTCTAAGTCCCTCTTTATAAAATTGGATATGTAAGTAATGATCTCTAACATAGGGTACTTGAGGTCAACTCAAATTTGTGAACCCACTATCTCATTTTGTCAAGGTGACCTAATCTAAGGTGAGGAACTAAGGTTTGAGTTGTACATAGTCATATAGATCTTATATGTGTGACTAGATACATCAATATAAAGGTGACATAAAACCCTAAATAAATAGGTAATAAATTTTAAATATAATGAATATTTTTTAAAGGAAATATCCATTGAGACACAAATAAAAGTATAAACTTAAGTGTCAAGAGGTCTACATAAGTGTCCAAGCCTTTAGAATAATATTTCTATAATCTGAAAACTAGGTCCTAAGCATCAATCTATCTACTCCCACCACTACAAAACTCAAATCTTCTTGAATATCTAGAACATAAGTTAATAATTATCCATTCCTTGTGTTTTAATTATAAAAATATAAATTGACATTATGATTTCCATATTTAATAATTTATAGGTTAAGTATTTTCTATTATCTAAACAAGTTTAATTTGCTTGCTTTAGAATAGTTTTATTCATCTATTTATTTAGGCTATTGTACCCTTTTAACCCTAACACTCAAATTGTAAAAGGTTTAAACACTTTTAAGGATTATAGTTATATTACAAATTCATCTACCCATTTTTTAAAAATCTACATCTGATGAGAACTTATTAAATGTGGTGATTTTTACTGTAGTTCATGAAGTTCAAATGTTCTTCCGTTACAATCAAAGTGCATGAATAAATCTTGAATATTCATCTCTATATTTCCTAAAGTTGTGAGTAGTTATACTCCTAAAATAATGTCTACTCCACTCATGGGGATATAAAACATAAGATAATCTAGCCTATATTCTTTGATAACAAGTTTGATAGTATGCCATTTCCCTAAATAATTGATGGTACCACCATCTATAATGATGACCTAAAACTATGAATCTAGGTAAATGAAATAGTTTAAATACCACAAAATTAATATTGATGAAGTTATGTGTACTCTTAGAGTTAATAAAAATTTTAAACATTTATTTCTTAAGGAAACCCATAACCTTTATGTTTGTGGAGTGTTAATACTAGGAAGTACATTGAAGGAGATAGTTGGTTTGATGTCTTAAAATTAATCCTCTATCTCCTCCTCATTCCCAACTAGGAATTCATCATCTTCATCATCTTGATTTTCCCATTCAATGCAAAATAATTTCTTATCAACATATTTATGTCCTTTTATTATTTCCTATCATAGCTAAAACATAATCCTTTTGGTCATTTATCTTCCATTATTTATAATTTATCTCATCAGCTGAGGGAATAATTATGTAAGAACACTACACTCTATGATAGTAGTAAAATTTCACTATTTGAAGAGATCTATTTCCTCAAACTTGTGGGTTAAGATTGTGGGTTATGCTACTAAACTTGGGTTAAACATGAAAACATAAATTTGGATGTTTTCCTGGAGTCCAACCAATAAAAAATCATTTAATTTGTTTTCTGTGATGTCTTACACCCTTAAAGATAGGTTATGGAATTACTGAATATAATCCTTGATTGATCCCATTTTTCTCAATTTTTCTAATTGGCTAAAGTAGTTTTTTATGAAACTTTTGTGGTATTACAATTGTAACTAATTATTAAACATTATTTTGGAAAAATTAAGGCCTTTATTTTTATTTTTAGCACACAACCATCTATACCAAATGAATTACTCCAATTAAAATACAAAAATGTCATGAAAATATTCTTTACACATGGGTTATGATGCAGATAAAAAAAATTCCATTTGATTGATCCAAATGATTGGATCCTTACCATAAAACTTACACACTTTCATTTTTGGTAGCATGTTTCTCAAACTAGTATTTGGGATTTAATTAGTTTGGTTAGGAGAACCTGAGAGTTTAGATGGAGATTTATTATATGGTGGTGTTGTGTGTTTATTATTCAAAAATATAAAGAGATTTATCACTTATGTAGTGAGTTTTTCCAACTAGGCCATTACTAAGTTCATTTCATTTTGTAGTATGTTAAAATCTTATTATTTATACATGTCTTGAACCTTGGTGTAGATTTGATTGACCTTGTCAAAAAATATTGGGTTATAATACTCAGATTAAATTTATTACTTACTAAGAATTGTTTTAGTGCCTTTCCCTTTTCTTTGGTCTCAGGTGTTTGGATCTTCCATGCACAAACTCAAAGTTTTAGGGTTCAAAAATTTAGGGTTTGGGTATAGGGTTTAAGGTTGTTACACCTTAAAATAGTATACTAGAGGCTTATGTTCTTACAATCATCTCAATGAGATTAATCTAATCACTACTAATTTGAAATAGGGTATAAAAATACCAGATTTTTTTTCATAAAACAATATCTAGCAATACTACAATGTGTCATAACCCTCACAAGTTAAACCAATAAAAATCTTTGACTTTCTTGGTTATGAAGATTGATTCCATCAAAAATGGTAACTAACTAGGAATGTTATTTAGAAATTGCTTGCTAAAACATATTAGAAGAGGCAAAGATATTATAATTATGAGTGCTTATGCACACATTCAAATAATATTTTTGAATGAACACCATAATTTTATGACCTTCCCTTTAATGACAAGGCATACTTCAAGGATTTGTTATAAACTCCTTATGGGACAATTTTCCATTAAGCACTTTAAATGTGTTGTGGAAACATGGTGACCATCCTCATAAGTTCCCTAATAGTTTATAACATATCAAAAATAAAAATACAATGTTACTTATAAATCCAAGCACATACCATTACTTTTTAAGATAGTGAAGGAAATAAAACCAAACAACATATACATGTATATCATCTATAGATATATATTGTATTCATATAAAAGTTATCTTCCAAGTTCATCATCAGTTTAATAAAATTAGAATATATGTAGATAATAAATGCAAGTTGAATTCCTACTCATTAAGAGTTATAAAAATATGGTAATTGATTGTAATATAAGATCAAAATGCTGTAATTGATTGTAATATAACCTCATCATCCTTAATCCAAAAATTAACACAGACATAATGATAAATAATTTTAACTAAATGTTAGTGTAATTTCATAAGTAAAATTCCTAACTTCTTAGAAATATCACTACGTAAATATGCCTTGAATCCTTTTCTAAAGCTAGGAAATCTAGGTAGATCTAACCTTCACATACTTTCTTCTTAATCTTCAAATTAATTATTCTCATGCATTTTATTCATGAAAAACATGAAAAATTAATCCAAATTATGGTATAACATAAAGTTATAAATACTACCAATCATAACAAGACGTGATCTAATATATTACATTCAAAGGATGAAACAATCAATTAGTTTATGCATGGATACCATGCCACTCAAAACATGATTTCACTACCTAACTAGTAGGCCACTATTTTAACCAAAGAATTTAACATAATATTCATGTAAATGATTATACCAACCATTAATCCATTAATACTATATATACCTACTATATTTTAATTTATAAGTGGACATATCCTTATAATTAATTAATGAAAAACATTTAGTGATGGATAATAGAAAATAATAATTATAACACTTTAATATTATAAAAAAATCCACTCATTTTAATCTTTAAAAATTCATGAATTCACTTTAATAAAACTTCTAATTTTCTATTAGAACATTTACTCAAATTTTAAATAAATTACTTAGTTTTGCATTGAAACAAGGAACTAATTAAATCATCATTCAATCTAAGAATTGACAATGTTATTATTAACCACCTTATATTTCCAAATTTTATATAATGATAAATACTAGTTAGGAAAAGAGGTAGTATTGAACTATCATTCACTCTTAGCTATATTATAAATTTAGGGAATTCAAGAAATTAGGAAATGAAATCTTGGAGTTGATATTCATCCCAAAGTATAAAATATTAATGAATGACCTTAGTTTAGAATCAACATTAAAATTAGTTAAAGGAGTAAGAACCATTTTAATCTCATAGATTATTTTAATATCTTCCTCAAGTCAACATTTAAGGAATTTGAATTACATAGATTAAACAATTTATAATCATTCATGGAAAGATACAACTGTAATGATTATTTCAATTCCAAATGAAATGATATAATTATTTATCAATTCTCTATAACTAAGTACTTTATTCAAGATTAAGGTAAAAATCCTAATATGATTTATGAAATACTACTTTCAAGAACATAATATTATTATATCAATAACCATGATAACCAATAAGGTTAACCTCATAAAAAATGAATGCTACCATCAATGAAATTGCATCAAAATATAAACAATAAATGTAAGACCTAATTTACTATGGTTGTATGTTTGCCTTTGCCTTTAAAATGAAAATTTACAATATTCAAACTATAATATTATTCATTATTGGAAAAATATAACCATAAAAAATGTAAACAATACTTTAGATAGCACAAGGAATTCACCATATAGTTATAGGAGAAAATGGATATGGCAACCTGAGTGAAAACTACAGTCACTAAAATAAATTAGTGACATCCACTACAACCACTTACCTATAAGAGGAAACCATGATATTATTGGTATAAAATGTCCACTTAAGGAGTCCATATGACTATTACCTTAACTGTGTGATAATGAAAACATATTTCTAAAATAAATTAAGGCTATAACCATTTTAAGTTTATTTTCAATGGAAAATGTATTACCAAATGATCAAATAAGCTACAACCATTCTAATGATTAAAAATTTCATTAAGCAATGGAAGGATTATGTAGTGAATATAAATAACATGTCTATGGAAATTATGGAAGGCCTTATCACCCAAGTAATAGGGGAGAAAGTGGGGGAGACCAATTATGTGAAATTAAGTAGGGACAATAATAAAGAGGAGAAAATTATTAAGGGACAATGAGGTCTTGAATGAGTGTTAGGGGGTATTTGAGGAAAGACTTTCTTAAGACTTTTGATGTGGTAGTTTAATATATTATAAGGTATGTCACTCTAGATGGTATATTTTTAATTATGCATTATTTTCATATGCCATTTATGAATTATTTACATCACAACATTCCTATGAGCTTTCTATTCTATATCCATCATTCATTGGAATACTCAGTTTTGCATATTTAAAAAATAAGAAACTTTAACTTCACCACATGCTTATATTTCTCATTTACAAAAAAAATAATGCTTCTAAGTTATTTTTTCAAGTGGAAGTGACAAAAGATGATCCTTATATGGATCATGTTTCCAAAAGAGTCTCAAGAAGTGATTCTAAGACTAGGTAGAGGAAGGTCAAAAAGGTAGACTAGAGTCAGGGTTTCATTGATGTTGATGGGGATTATGCTCAAAAAGAGGATATGAGTAGGGATGGCATTGCCATAAATTAAGTGGGATCTAACTCGGTGGTGGGTATGGAAGATGTTATTAATGTTCATGAGGTATGGACTGAAGAGGTGGTGGAAAGCTTACATTTAATTAAATAGGGTGAGATAAAGAATTATTTTGACTAAAAATAGGTTGTTCAAAATAGTGAAGATGATCAATTACCTAAGGAGGTTCATAAAATACCTATAGATTTGATATGGTTATTAATGTGGTTAAGAAATAGGACACTCTGGATAGAATTTTGGATGATGTAGATCTTCATAAGGTAATTATTCATTGGTTCATGAGAGATCACAAAACACTAAAAGAGGAGGTGAATAACATGAGTCAAAATGATGGGATCCTTTGAACCAAAGAATATTTGTTTGAGCTGAGTGAATAGTTTATGGAGTTGAGGTAGAAAGTAGATAGGATGGAGAAAGAAAATTTAAATTTGAAGGAAAATCTTATTATTCTTATTTCTTTCAGTTGTAGTGAAATGGAAAATTGTTTGTAGATCATGGAGGGGTTGAAGTTGTTGACCAAGATAAGCAATGAAAAAGTGGATAAGTCTAGGGATACTAATAAAAGGAAGGTTAAGGCTAGAGAAGAACATATACCTAAGTATTCTCAATAGATGGAATAAATATTCATGAGCATGACAAAGAATTGGGTGAAATCTTATGAGAATTGGAGATGTCATGAATGTTAGTGTGTTTTAAACTATTTTTATACCAAATTTTTGTGGATTTTGAGTTGTGTTTATAGTGTTTCCTCTCTTTTTTTTCATTGGATAGACTTTATGATGTATCTAGTTTTATTACATGGTCTACTAGTTTTTTTTGTACTGGGTTTGGTAATTTTCAAAACCCACTTTTACCTTTAACAAAAAAACAAGCTACAAGATCATATTCAAGAATCAAACAATAGACATTACTCTTATTAAAATAATATGGTTAATATGCTTGCCTTCAAATCATGTAACATACTATATGTTATTTAACATAAATAAAATATTTATATGACTTAATAATTAAATAAAAAATATACCTTAAACAAAATTCCATATACATATCCCAATAGTAAAAGAGATTATTAACCCATGCATCGCATGATTAAGTCAATAAACCTACTATATTGTAGTGGTAATTTACTAATAGTAAAACATTAAGATAATATTATAATTTGAAACAAATCATAACTAGATTAAACATTACTTTTATAAGTATAAATGATAGAACAAGTCACAATTTATACAATAATTATTATTTTCCTGAAGGTCAAATAATTGCACAAGAATCATATAATAAATCTTTTTTTAAATTTAACACGTAGTATTTTTAAAAACATTTCACAAATGAAGAAGACATAGTCAACTACTTGCATCAGTCCCAAAAAAGATTAAAATATGAAAACATGCTTGATACATGTTCATTAAGAGTCTTTTAATAATCCAAATGATCCTATCCTTATAGTGGACCCATATCTAACCCATCCATTAGTTTGGAAGTGTAAAATGTCACCATGTAATGAACCTAGAACATACATATAGATGACTATAATAAAATTATAAATGAGATCCAAGGTTTAGGCTAGCATTACTCACATGTAAAATAACCAAAAAATATAATAAACCCAAAATCATGCCATCATACAACCATGGTTAAAAAATAGTTTTCACAATAACGCATGTAATAAAATTTCAAAACAATAACTGTATAATCAAAACCATGTAAAGAAAAACCATGTATAACCATGTGAAGAAAAACATACACACAAATGAAACTTCTTATGGTTTTTCACATATATGCAATCCAAAAATACAAGAAAACATAAAAACCATCTCTTCCAACATCTCTATACATATTCCAAAGGTGAAATAGAGAAAATAAGACCTCATCCATTATTGTGTTTTCATATGCCATGATTTCCCATTAAAATAAATCATTTTATAAGTAAAAAATAAATTCCTATACTTATGAAGGATTCACAATCTTCCAATTAATACTCTAAATTTTCTTTTAAAGTAAAAATTCCATATTTAAAATTTACATAAAAATACCATAAAAAGAAAAAAACTTACTTCTTCAATAATTATCCATGACCAAGTTCATAGCCATTATACCTTTTCAACTTTATCTCCTCTTCTTTAAAAAAAAAATATATTTTCTCCTTTATTTCTTTTTTATTTATTTATTTTTCTCTTGTCTGCTGATAGTCCCATATAAACTATTCAAATCCTTGATTTGTAGTTTTAACTCAAAAAACTACCCAGTTCTTCTTACTTGAGACTAACAGTTCCATTTGTTTTTCAAAATTACTATCACCCATGTTGGGTTTAGATGTATGAAACTCTAACATAGTTAAAATCTCGACACCATGAATAACATACCAAAAAAATAATGTCATAGAGTGCCCAAGCTTGTGATTAATTTATTTTAATGTATTTTATAAGCCATAAAAATCAATTAGGGTTAATTCAAATTCAACTATACATGATTCAAATAACTAATAATCATTTAATTATTACTAAAACCACAGTCGCAATGACCTTGGGATTATTGCCATGGATTAAGTCCAAGAAAATTATCATTATCTTGTTAAGACCAAAGTTTAATTATCTTCCAAGCATTATTCCATTGTCAAAATCTTTGGAATTTAATTAAAGCATAATAACCATGGTGATCTAAAACACATACAACATGCCCATATGACCTTAAACATACTTGAATATAAATATGCCATGAGATTATTCTCCTTATTTTTGAAAACTAAATTCTCACATGTCCTTGGCTCAGTATAATTTAGTATCACCTATTACTCTAAATCTAAACACAAGAAATAATAAGTTGCACAAAAATGACCACAAAAACAACAATATTCAAAATAATCAATTATGCAATACAAAAGAGTCCACAATACAAGATGGGTTGAGACACAACACTTATAAAATAGAAAGTAAGCTAAAAGACCTAGGATCTTATTCATAACTTTATCATAATAATATACCTACATATTATGAACACAATACCAGATGAAGTATTATGCTTCCCAACCTAGATCATACTAATGAAAATACCTAAAACCATGCAAAATGACATCAATAGTACCAGTATCATAGAGCTTAAATTAAAACAAATATAATAACCTAATTATAAAATACAATGATATGTATGAAACAATCATAATGAAAACATGAAATTGATACAAATGTCTTATAATCTAATAATACATAAAAATGATGTTCAAATAATAATAAGTCTAGGTGGTCATGACATCCACGTGCTAAAGAAAGGTACCCTCTTGGGGACTAATTAATTAAGTGAGGATATTAGTGATGGATAATATTTTCATCTTCTTAGCTAGAAATTTTGTCACCCATCTTATCCTACTAGATCAATACTTGATGAAAATTTCTATTTCATAAACTAATGTTGCGATGGGAGAAAATCTTGATGGGTTGCATCTAAACCATTTTCTCATCCACCACCTATAGATTATTATAGTATAGAATATGAGATGGATAAGAAAAATATTTTATTCGTAGTTCCACATGAAAAACATCATGTATTATAGACAAAAGAGGAAATGCTAGATGATAAGACACCAAGTTGATATTTTACACTATGTCAAAAGGACTGATAAAGCATGGAGATAGATTGGATGATTTTACAAACTTGATGGAGATTTTTTGAGGCCTTACCCTCAAGAACACTTTATGTTTGATATTTAAAATTATATATGAGAAATTTTTTGATCAAGATAACTCTTTTTCCAATCATAGGAAAGCTTTAATATTTGGTGAATAATAACATTTGTTCATAAAAATATTACAAAAATATTGGGCCTAAAAACACTCTATTTTCCAAAATTTCCTAGCCCAATGGGGTTCTGAACTTTCAACCATACAAGGATTCAAAAGGTTCTATATTAATGACATAATGATATATATTATTATAGTCAACCTCCACCAAGTGCAATTAGTTTTCCCATGTGTATTATTGATCCATCACATACATTCTCAACATGTCTTCAACCATAATATTTATCCACTCAATTTGGCCATCCATTACAAGATGATATGATAACTTGAAATTTAGTTTGGTTCTAAGTTTAACCATCAAATTTTTATAAAATCTAAAAGTGAACATCTTATCTCTATTAGAGATAATCACTTCTAGTACACCGTGAAGTTGAATAACCTCATTCATAATTTTTTTTAATAATGGTGAATTAACTATTTTGGGAATTAATATAAAACCCTAAGTAGATAAAATAGTTGAATATATAAATTAGGGAATAAAATATAACAATATCAATAGCCACTAATTTGTATAATAATTTATTTTTTTGCTTAGCTTATAAATATTAATGAATTAAAAATAAGGTACTTAACAAGAAAATATGACTAAAATAGACAAGTGACAAGCTAGAAAGTGATGCAAGATTAGGGTAGAGAGTAATTATTAGGAAAAAAAGTGTCATAACCCCTTTCATATGTTAGTGTGTCCTTCTTTATCAATAACACATTATGCTATTAAACTCTTCTATTATGATATTGACCCCATGAAAATAAAATAGTGAAACTTGGGGTAGACCTATATTTTAGATGACTACATCCCCCCCACCTTGTTTTATAAATGTAAAAAATAAAAATGACTAGGATAAAGCAAAGAGATACGTACCTATACTTACTTAAAAGGTGAATCCCATGAATGTGGTTCTAAGTCTATGAAATATGAGACATTGCATGTCTTAAAAATGAAACATGTATGAATTAGTCCTTCTTAAAAAAACATAAAAAGAAAAGATAAAAAATGAGTAAAGAGATGTGAGAGAGATGAAATCAATGAATACACCTCACTTGGTATGTGAACTAATGCAAAAACCTAGTAACATCATATGTGTGTATATGGTGATTAAATGGTGAATAACTTGGACTGGTTGATGGCTTGCCTAATCCCCAAGTTTGGTTATCTCAATAAATCAAGTTAACCTTGAGTCCATCATTACCCAACCCTATTCGATGGATCATAATTTGTGAATGACATGGATTAGACTGATGAGTTATCTAACCCTCTCATATAGGTGGCTCAATAACTCAAGTAGGATATGACTCCATCATTACCTACCCATGTGTATTAGATGCATTTGAAGATAAAATTGTGTGATGTAACTAAAACTATGTAAGATGGATCTGGGCCACATGGAAACTATGAAATGTAAAAACAATTATGGGTTACTAATGAATGCCAACCACTACAGATATAATGAGGCATCAATCTAGTGTGATCTTAGTGAAAAAATAGTGTATATGGGTTTTGGAGTATAAAACATGGAGAATGGCATGGAGTTGTCATTCCATCTAAGTGAACTGGTGAAAAAATAAACATATGGGAATAATGTGCTACACACATGCCCCCAATTTTGATATTTGTGCATATGTATTCTAGACTAAGTCGTATTAATCTATGTTTATGAATATCTAAAACTAAAATAGAAGTGATCATGCCACATATGATGCCATTAATCTGAGTAATCTTATGTAAAAACTAATTATATACTAATCATATTTGATAATATGTGATCGATACTATGCAAATCTAAGCTATAACTACTATACCTTTTTGACAATTCTAGGGTCTTTTATTTTGAAGGATACTAGACAATAGTACAATGGGTGGACTATAACACATTGTAATTATGGTAATGTACTATTCTATTACAAAAAGTGCCATTTATTATATAATTTGAGACTAATCTATGTGTTACTATGTTTCACTATATTTTCCTAAATGTGAGCTCTGTAATCTATGTCTATGTGTTAAAATTGTGTTCTAAGTGCACTAAGATGGCCTGATCTCTGTGACAAACCCTTGTGAATGACACCTCTTTTTGGGTATTTTGTTTAATCTTTGTAATAATTTTCCTTAAAATAAAATTTATGCAATATATGTGTTAGATTGAAAATATATGATATATGTGTGATAAACTAATATAATGTGTATACATGACATTAGAATGTAAAATATTAGGAGCATAAGTTGGAAACATATGATTTATGTTAGAGATAACATTCATAATGTTGTCAGGATATATATAACAATGTAATCATGTATATGAACAAAAAATATGAATATAATTTGAGTAAACTACCTAGGGTGAGGGGACATGATGTCCATCAGGATACCCAAAGAGCAAGAGGAGATGCATGAGGTACCTCATGGCATCAAAAACTAGATGTGAATGTAAAAATCAAGATATAAGTATCATGGACATTACAAATACATGAAACCATACATAAATATTCTAACCTAGTCTAGCCATGTAAAGTAGTCTAAGGGACCACAATATAAGGGACATGGGCACATGTCACTAAGTTTGAGAAATAGCACACATACAAGGAAATGTTCACATATTTGTATATGAAAAAGAGAAAATAATATTGACTTAGAACCACATGGAAGGACATGCTCAAATGTCCACATATGAATCACTAAACACACACAAGGACATGGGCACATGTCCAAAGCATACAAAAAATGAAAGGAATTTGGCTTAGAGCCATAGAATAATGGCATATTCAATTACCATCAAGTAGATGTAGAAGCAAATAGATGCAATAAAATCTAAACTAGTAAGGCTATAAATTAAATTATGCATAATCATGTGCTACATATCCATATAAGAGAAAAAATGTATATAAATTGAGTCTATAGGAGGAGTAGTTAGCAAAAAATTGGTGTCGTATAGGATGATCAATATAAATATATAATCAATGTTAAATATATGGTGTGGAGTATGTAAAGATATAACCTATCAAATTGGAATATATATATATATATATATATATATATATATATATATATATATATATATATATATATATATATATATGATACCCCCAAAGGGATGATATGTCAATGTTGAATCTATGTATATGTGTATGTACCCCCAAATGGGTATATAGTAGTAAATATGGATCTGTGTAGAGGACCAAAGTCATGTAGTAATTTGTGAACACTCAAAAGGAAAAAGTGAAGGATTCATATATGATAAAATTGACTACACTAACATAGATAACATGTGTAGTACTTAGAAAATAAAAAGAATGTAAACATGGAAATGCATACAATTTAAAATTTGTAATTTTTGAGAAAATATTTGAATGTTTTTGAATATTTGAACATATTATATTATTTTTGTGTTTTTTGAGTATAAGTTACATAAAATCAAAATGAAAATGATACTATATATAAGGATCAAAATAACATAAACTATGTGCAATTAAACTATGAATTGTTTAGATATAAAATATCCATAGATGCATGATGTTCATTGGATTCTTCATTACCTTACCATTAAGTGAAGCTAGATTGTATATCTTGGGGCTAATATTTTCTAAAATTAAGTATGGTCCAAGACAATTTGGCTTAAAATTTCCTTTTGTCTCTTATTTGGCATTGATGTTTATGAAGTTTTTTTTTACAATGAGAAAATTTTCAAATTCTCTACTATGAACATGGCTATTGTATGCCTATTATATTCATTTACGGTATGATATAAGGTGCTTTGCATCTTGTATGCATGTGTGATCCAAATATTCTATGTCATGAAGATGTTTTTATCTATATTGGTCATTTGTGATAATCCCTTTGAGGGATACTCTTAAGGATGAGATTTTCAATTCTAGTGAGATAACTACTTTCGTTATATAAACTAGTGAATAAAGAGTAACTCTTATCAGTTTGTGAATATAAGTGTGGTAATCCCATAGTGTATAGATGAGCTAATTATAACAATCATCACCAAATTTGGTAATAATTTAGCTCAATATATTATTAATTATCTTATTTATAGTTTTTTATTGGCCATTAACCTATTGGTATTATGGAGTAGAGAATGTGTGTTAGATCTTATATTTAGCATAAAATTTCTTCATTGTTTTGTTCCTAAAAGAGGTTTTGTTATCTGTAATGATGGTTGTTAGTAGGTTGAAATAATAAATGATGTTCATCATGGGAAAGTGAGATATATGTTTTCATTTTGTGTATTATAATGTCATGAATTCACATCCACTTAGTAAAATATTTTATAGTTGTAATCATAAATTTGTGTCCCTTTCTAATTCTAGGTTGATTTTACCAATTAGATCAAAGCCCTATAATGTGAATGGCCATGAGGAGATAATAGGTTGTAATTGTTGTGAAATAGCATGGTGTATACCTCTATGTTATTGACATTTGTCACATATTTTATCATATTCTTGACATTTTGGTTCCATGGTGAGATAATAATATCCTTGCTAAAGTAATTTGTGTGACATTAATTTCTTGTTAAAATTGCCACCACATTTGTTGTCATGTACTTAGATAATGGCAAATTTATCTTCGTTGAATGTCAAACATTAGATTAAGTGTCCATTAAAATATTATTTAAATAAGTCTCCATTGATGATGATGTAACATAGGGAATTTCTATATAATTTTTGCTTATCATTCCTAGTGAAAGTATTTAGTGTGATAGATTTGTGCAGAAAATTATAAATATTAGAAAACCATTCTAAGGATTTTATACTGAATGTGGTGGATAAAAAAGATAGAATTATGAGTTAAACATGGGATACTAATGGATAATTAAATAATTTAATAGTGAATAAGTCCTACTCATCATTTATTTCAATAAAGATCAATGATGTCACACTTGCCATTACATCAACATCGTGATTATCTTTTCTACGAATATATTCAATAGAGAAATATTTGAAATTGAGTATGTAGATATTAAACCATATTGTTTTATGTAATTAGGAATTATTCCCTTGTTTGGTAGACATATGTGACTTGATTAATAACCAACTTTGAATCCCTATAGACCTTAATAGATCTTACTTGGAGATCCTGAGCTACATATATTCTATGATATTATTTGTGCATGAGAAACTTAATTGATATGCAAATGACACTATTTTTCCTAGTGAAGTGATAAATACAATTTAATATTTGGTGCTTGATGCAAATATAAAATCATTAAAGAACATCATCCATGTGTTATAAGTAATGTTTTAAGTTGTAAAATCATCTCAAAAGTTATCGTTAATAGGACTGGTATCTAATAGTGGTGTTGATGTTGATTGGATTGTAATTATTTGGAACTTCATCTATTTTTGTAAGATGATTTTTATATCAAAATATATGAGTAGCATTACCCATTCGGATATACAACCAGAGAGGTGTAGTTTTGACATAATAAATTTTAAAGGATTTAATTTTGTAATAACATGTGTCTCATTGTTGATCATGTAGTGTTAGAACTTTTGTGTAGTGAATATGAGTGCTAAATAGAGTTTTTTCATCTTGTAATAATTTCATTCATAATAAATAATTTTGTGACTAATGTATTAAATATCTCACTCTTTATGTTGGTCATCATGTTGTGACAAGAGTACATTGAGTGCATGATCAATCATAGAAATTTAAAGGAGAAGTAGCCTATTAGGTATGGGTGGTACTAAGTTAAGCATATTAAAAAAATATTGTTTAAGTGCATTAAATATTTCTTGAAATGAAATATCCTATTTAAATTTTTTATCTTTATTAATTAATATTTTGAATGACTGAGTCTTATTTGATGTTTGTGCCACAAAGTGATGTATTATCTAAATTTTTCCCTATAATGCTTGAAGTTGCTTTATGTTTGAAGGAGGAGACATATCCATTATATCTTTGAATTTCTTTGGATCTACCTCAATTCCACATTAGGATATTATAAATCCAAATAATTTACTAGATGTGACACCAAAGACACATTTTTTGGATTTCATTGTATATTGTATTATCTCAACCTTTAAATAATCTATCATAAATTGACTACATGATGTTGTCACTCTTTTGATTGAGATTATAATTCATCAACATAATATTTAATTATTTTATAAATTATATCATAAAAAATGTGGGTCATATTTTTTTGGTATGTTATTCTAGCATTATTTAATCCAAAAGACATGATTATATAGTAATCCCATGGTATGAAAAAAGATGTTTTTTTTAAGCCTCTTCAACTATCTTGATTTGATTATAACCAATGAAACTATCCATGAAAGATAACATCTCATTTCCTACTATGGAATATACTATAATATATATGTTAGGTAGGGTAAGTCATCCTTAGAAAATAATTAATTTAAATCTTTCGACTTGGAGCAACATAAAATTTGACCATTAGGCTTATCAATTGGTACAATTTTGGATACCCATTTAGGATGAGAAACTCATAAAATGAAGCCTACATACAGGAGATGTTGTATATCATCTTTTAATAATAAATGAAGATTAGGATTATTTTTTTGAATCTTTTATTCAGCTAGTTTTTCATTAAGATAGAGTGTAATATTGTGTACTGTGATTGAAGGATCAATGCCTGGAATATCTAAATAGGACCAAGAAATTTTTTGAGGGAAGTCATTTAAAATATATCAAATATATACATCCTCTTATTTACATATTGTGGAGGATAATAATATTATGAAAGAATCAATGTCCTTTCCAGACTTGAATTCAACTATTTCTTCATTAAGTAATGTAGCTCAATTAGAGGTGTCAGGTGTTGTAGGTACGGTGTCACCAGTGTCAGTTGGGATATTATTTATAATGTTTAAACTCTCATTAAATTATGTTTTGGTTTTCATGTAATGAATAAAACTATTATTATTATAAAAGGAATGGAGATACTCATTTACCCATAAGAATTGTAGGATATATTTTTTGTTAGTGAATTCATCAAAATTGAGTAGATCTAGAGAAATAATATCATCAATAAGTCAAGATACATGACTAAGAGTGTAGGGATATGATTTATTGTATTTAATATCTATAGAATAGGTGGGGAAAACACTATATACTAAGAATCATGGTGTCAAGACTTAGTATTAGATGTGTTATCCTTATATATGTGTCCCTACCTACCTTTTTTATCAAATGCCTCAATATGATTAAGAATTCCTTATTCATGTTTTCTAAGGCCTTGTCCTATGTAGACCAGTTTTTTGAAATATTTTATTGTAAGTGAAGAAGTAAATTTATTATCATGTACACCTAAGGTGTCTGTGGGATTCATATGTGAGATCTAAATAGTATATTATATATGTGATATATAAAAATCCATGTGAGGAGTATAAATGTGTGTAGATTTGTATTCTGATAATATTTGAAAAGTTTCTATTCCATAGGGCATATGTATATATAATATTTGTAATAAAATTTTAAACATGCATGTAAAATTGAGGGGACTGTGTGCATATAATAAATCCAAGATCTCCCAACCAAGATATTATAATTAAAATCATTGGGCATAACTTGACATATTGTAGGTAATGTTCTAGGTCTCAATGTAAGATTTATTATTATATGACCCAAAAATTTGCATGAAATATAAGCAAATACTCAAATGTTCATATTAGAATGATTTAAATCATTAGAATGTATATTAAGAAGTTATATAAAAGAGATATTACAAATGTTTAATCCTAATTTATTATCAACCAACACTCATTTGACACCCAAATAATTAATTCATAATTGGACGCAAATAGGTAGATGTTGATATATGATGTTATAAGGTATAAAATATCCTTTTTCAAAGGAAATATGCTCTTCAGTACATTTCATAGTATTGATTATAAAGGCAACACAATTTGGCTCTGTTATGCTTGGAATCCTTGTGTCATGAAGTGTTACATAGAAGACATATTTGTATGTATTAGAATGTTATATAATCTCTAAAATGGAAATTATGATTATAGGGACACTAATTTGATCAATAAAGCTATAGCCACACCATTATTTAGTACCCCTTATGGACATCATAACATGGACCATAGGGTATATTATGAGTATAGAGATGGTGGTAGGAGTGGGATAGTAGCTAGATGATTAGGGTCAGGAAGTAGGAGGGATACAAGAAACCACTGATGTTATATTATGTCTAATAGTAATAGTTTAGGAATCAAAGTGAACCAGAGAGAAAAAGACATCTATTGATATTTGTTAATTTTAGATATTGTGTTTTTTTATCTCATGCATTATGTCCTCTATGTGTGTAATGATATATGGTTTAAATGAATTACATAATGGAAAAGTAACATGTTAGAGAGATTATGAAATTTTTCATAGGAAATTAATAAACCAAATTTGTTATGATTATCATGTTTAGACTAAACAAACATTAGAAGATACATGGTTCTAAAATTTGAGAATGAGGCATTTTAGAAGGTAGGTAACATAAACCCTAATGATATGATAGGATTAAGGAAGTATTTGAAGTAATTAAAGTTCACCAAATTATTTAACTATTTTGGGAATTAATATAAAACCCTAATTAGATAAAATATCTAAGTATATAAATTAGGGAATAAAATACTATAGTATCAACAACCAATGATTTGTGTAATAATTAATTTGTTTGATTAGCATATAAATAGCAATGCCTTATAAAGGATGTACTTATATATAAAATATGATTAAAACAAATAAGTGTTAGGATATAAAGTGATTTAGTCACATGACATAGTGTCATCAGTAAGAAACAGGTGTCAAAACCCTTTTTGGATGGTAACATGACCCTCTTTGCCATACCACACTACATTACTCACTTTTTATGCAATCTTATTGCAAATGTGTAGATAAAATAGTGAAATTTGGGGTAGACCTTTTCTCTATTCTGGGAAGCCTATCCCTACATGACCAAGACCTAGATTATCATCTATGCTTCATTTTGACTAATATCAATATGGAACCCTAAGCCTCCATGTTTGATAGGGTTTTGATCAACACAAGTGAAATAAGAGTGGAATTAGTAGGTTATGATGGATGTGACCTAAATACCCCATGTGATAAGAATTTACAACATACCAATACATCAAAAGGGTATCAATCCCAATGTATTTCTCCCAATCTAAGTGCTAGTGCAAGCGAGAGTGATGCTAGTATTCTGAGTATGATGCCAATTTGAGTGTTTTGACTATGACTTGAAACTAAAAATTTGAGTAAAACTAAGGTATGGGATACTACATGAAATGAGTCTAGGCCAACCTTAATATGATTTAAGGAATGGAAAAATGTTTTTTGGGGTTAGAATAAGTTTAGGGTCAATAATGTTTCCCCCTTTGCCAATACCCCATTGTGTTATAGACCAAAGGCATCATGCTATTGTCTAGGTGGTTAGTACATGTGGGCAAGGATTTGGGATGCCTAAGATATGGATTAACATGCCTTTTGGTATATCTAATCATAATATGTATGTGCATATAAGTTATAAGAATATCAAAAGAGGCCATAAGATAGGTCTAGGGATAATATAAGGAGAGGGCATTCTCAATTAACCAGTATAGAATGAGTGACTTTTGTTAATTTATTAAATACAACTAAAATTATATCATGTCTATCTTGTAATTTGGGTAGTCCCAAGATAAAATCCATTGAAATTATATCCTATTTCATTTCAATAATTTTTAGGTTATAAAAATCCCCTTGGATAACAATGTTAAACCTTAACATGCTGAAATTCTAAAAAAATTGACACAAAGGTAGTTGTGTCTTTCTTCAAGCCATGTCAAAAGTAAGACTTTTTTAGCTCGTGTCATTTTTTAAAAATAATTATGAGAAAAATGTGTTGAAACATTCACCTCACTCATTGTTTTTCCCCTTATATTCCCTAAATTAGGAATGTAAATTCTACCTTTATGTCTCAAAATACCATCCAAATCCTTAGAAAAATTAAAAACAAAATTTTATGATATTTCTTCTGATAAATAAAATTATATTTTCAAACATTCAAGATTTGATTTCTATTATAACAACACAATATTTTTGAGACTTGAATTTAGAGTAGAGATAACAATAATTTAGGTCCTCCTACTTAGAGCATCAACTAATTTATTTTATTTTCCTTTCATATAATCAATATTAGTATCAAAATTACTAATAAAGTCTAACCAAATTATTCATCTTTCATTATACTCACTTTGAAAAAATAAGTTAATAACACTTCTATGGTTAGAATTTATTTTGAAATTCTCTCCAAGAAGAAAATACTTCCATTGCTTGAGTGCATAGATCACAACATGTAGCTCAATATCATGAGTTAGATAATTCTGTTCATGGTGTTTTAGATTTTGAGACTCATAAATAACCACCTTGTTGTATTGAATCAATATAAATATTATTACCACTTTAAAAGAATAATCCCATATTTCAAAATTTCCATTTGGATCAGGAATGACCAAAATAGGTGTTGAAGTTAACAATTATTTCATATTTTAGAAAGATGATTCACATTTCAAAGACCACTCAAATTTATTACCTTTCCTCTAAAAATAAGTAATTGGATTTTAAATTATTAAAAAAATTATAAAAACCTCAAGTAATAATCATCTAGCCTTATGAAACTACACACTTCATGAATAATTTTGGGATTTGGCCACTCATTAATGGTTATAATCTATTCAGGATCCACTAAAAGGCCATTCTTAGAAATTATATGCCCCAAATAGTGAATTTCACTTTTGTAATAAGATAATTTAGAGAGTTCACCATAAAATCTATGTTGTATCAACATTTTCAAAACCATTCACAAATGTTTTTCATTTTCCTAATCATTTTTATAGGAGATTAGGATGTCATCAAGAAAAACCAACACAAATTGGTCAATAAAATATCTAAAAGCATTATTCACTAGGTTCATGAAAGCAACAAGTGTCTTGGTTAGGCAAAAGGGCACAACTATAAAATCATAATTCCCTTACCTTGTTCTAAAAGTATTTTTGTGAATATAGTCTTATTTGATATAGAGTTGCTGACACCCTAAAAGAAGGTCTATTTTAGAAAATATAGTTGATCCTCTCTACTCATATTTATGTTTAAGGACCCTATCAATTTCAATTTCATATTGGGTCTTTATATACACAATCATGATGACATCAATTAATTGGGTTCCTCATGCAATTAGCTTCTCTGACCAATCTTTGGTAATTATTCTCATGTTGCATATTTCATCAACCATGGTATCATTGATCCTTGGAATAGGGTACTTATTTTTAATGGTGACCTTATTCAACATATATTAATAAATATAAAGTCTAAGAGTACCATACTAATTCTTAACTATGACAAATTAGGCTCCCCAAGGTCATATTCTTGGCCAAATCAACCCTTTATTCATCAAAGCTTGTAGCTGAACCATAAGCTCTCTTAGATCTACCAGATTCATTTGGTATTGGGCTTTATGTGTAGGTGTAGATCTAGGTATAATGTAAAATTTAAATTCAAACTCCCTTTTGGGAGGTAATCTTGGTAATTCTTTAGTATACATCCACAACCTCTTCTATGATAGGATAGTCTTGTGAGATAGTTTTTTTTTTCAAAAACCTCATTAATTTTAATAGAATAGATTTTACACCCTTTTATTACCACTCTTTTATATTGTAAGGCTGAAATAATATTTTTGGATTAATGGTTGATGATATCTTGGATTACCAAGGGTTTACCATCTTCATCAAGACATTGGATTCTATTATTGAAGTAGTCAATCTTTTCTTGATGTTTCTGTAACTAGTCCATACCTATAATTAGGTCATAGCATCCCAAAGGTGTAATAAACATGTTTACACATGTATTAAGACTCATAGGTCAAGTTCAAATGGTTTTAGACATTTAGAAATCACTTCCCTTTTCTTGGTGCCTAACTTTACCTCCCATCCTTCTCTTAATCTAAAGGATTTATTTTTACATTTAAAATCACTCGTAGGAGAAGTAAAACTATCATTATATCCTAAATCAATTAATATTATGAAATGAAATCCATAAATTATACCTCTAGTTTCAATTAGAGTGGATTTAAGGTTCACATTTTTATTATCTATAACATCATAAAATTTGGATTTGAGGATTTATTACCTCACAAATTTAATAAATATTTATTGTATTTATTGTCACCACACTCCCAACATATCACAATAGTTTTAGGAGGCAAAGGAATGATATTAGCCCATGTGATAGGACCAATAAATCTCTCTTACTACTATTTAATGATTATAATACCCTTTTTCACAAAGGAATAGGACATTAAACTTCTATTATTATTCTAAAATTTTATTGTAGAGCTATTAATTTTACCAAAAGTATTTTTATGATCATCTTTCTTAAAATTTTTACTTACATGAGAAATTGTTAACTTGGATTTAGTCTATAACCTATTATTTCCATAATATTTTCTTACCTTCTAGTGAGACTTCTCTTTTTATTCAACATGATGTGTTGATTATAAGGTACTAGTTAAAGTACATGGGTTAGTCATGTTCACATCATACATAAGTACTCCATTCAAGCATAACTTGAACTTAGTAACTTTAGTTTCCTTATCCTACATGTAATTCACATGAATAGGGGACTAAGAAAATTATTTTAATACTTTGAAATTGACATTTTTCCCTGATTCAATAGATGGAATTTTATAATTTTCTAATATTTGAAGATACTATTCAAGTAAATTTTTATAAAATATTTATCAAAAGTTTCCATGAGAGATTCATGGAATCATACCTTTAGATCACACAAGTGATTCTACCACAAAGTAACATCACCCATAAATTAGTAGGCTCTTATGTGAGATTTAATATTGGAGCCCATATTATGTAGAGTGAAATATTTATGTAAGTTGATTATCCAGGACTCAAAGACATCCCCAATATATCCACCTAAGAATGTGATATGAGGAATATTTTCAAAATCCTTGATGATGGGATCCATAACATATTTTTGCCTTATATTCTCATTTTGAGGATCTTCTTCTTGCTAACCTTCTTGTAGATTTTCTAAATTGGTCAATATTTGACCATAGCCTTCAATTTAAAATTAGATGTCATGCAATGCACCCAAAATTTCATTTAGAAAAAAATTATGATCATCAAGGATCTCATTTCTATGGTTGTCATTATCCTCATCATTACTTCTATTATGATCAACATTAACAATAATGTTTGCATGTTCATTTTTATCATGGTTATTAGTGAGATCACTTCAAACATTCTTGACATCTCTACTAGATCTTTTACTCACCATCTTGAGAAACATTGAAAACAACTTAAGTTATTTTTTTTTTTAAATTTATATAGATTTACCATGCTTTGATACCATGTCATAACCCAAAAAATTCAAATCAATAAAAAACATTGACTTTCATGGTTATGAATATTGATTCCAATAAAAATGGAAACCAACCAAGAACATTATTTTTAAATTTCCTGATAAAATTTCTCAAAATAGGAAAAGATATTATAAAAATGAGTGTTTATGCACACATTATAACAATAGTTCTGATTAAACACCATAATTTTATGATCTTTACTTTCATGACAGGGCATACTTCAAGGATTACTATAAACTCATTATGGAACAATTTTCCATTAAGTACTTTGATCGTGTTATGAAAACTTGGTAACCATATTCTAAAGTTCTATAATAATTTATAATAGATTATAAATAAAAAATTAATGTTACTTATAAATCATATCATATACTATTAATTTTTAAGATAGTGAAGGTAATGAAAACAAATAACATCTACATGTACATCATCTAGAAATATATATCATATTCTCATGAAATTTGTATTCCAAGTTCATTATAAGTTTAATAAAATTAGAGCGTATGCATATTATAAATGTAAGTTTACATTTTTACTCATTATAAGTTATATCAAAATATGGTAATTGATTGTAATATAACCTCATCATTCTTAATCCAAAAATCAACACAAACACAATTTTAAATAATTTGAACTCAATGTTAGTGTCATTCCATGAGGAATACACTTAACTTATTATGAATATAACAAGGCAAATATTCCTTAGATCTTTTTATGAAGTTAAAAAATATAGATAGATCTAACCTTCACAAACTTTATTATTAAAATTAAAATTTATTATTTTCATGAATTACTATTCATGAGAAACTTGAAAACTTATTGAATTATAATATAAATTAAAATGATAAATACTTCTAATCATAAAAATACATGATATAATCTATTAAATTTATAGGATGCAATAATCAATCATTTTTAACATGGCTACAATTCCACTTAAAACAAGTTTTTAATACCTAATCGTAGGCCACTTTTGTAAAAAAATAATTTACCATAGTATACATGCAAATGATCATATCAACTATTCATCCATTCATAATATAAATAATTACTATAGATTAATTTAGAAATGGACATATACTTATATTTTATTTATGCAAGACATTGACTGACATATAATATATAATAATTTTTATATCACCCTAATATCATATAAAAATCCACTTATTTCCATCTTTCCAAATTCATAAGTTCAACTTAATAAAACTTTTGGTTTTTTATTATAACATTTATTCAATTGGTAAACAAATTGCTTAGTTTCATATTGAAATAAGGAACTAATGAAATCATCATTAAATCCAAGAATCAACAAGGTTATTACTAACAACCTTATATTTTCCAAGTGAAAATAATACTAACAACAATTAAGAAAGTACTTATTCTTGAACTATAATTCACTCTTAACTATCATATAAATTTAGGTAATTTTAAAAAGTATAAAATGAAACCACATAGTTGATCTTCATCCTAGAAAAAAAATTATTAATGGATGGTATAAGTTTAAAATCAAAATTAAAACTAGTTAAAGGAGTAAGAACCATTTTAATCTTATATATGATTTTAATTTCTACCTCAAGTCAACATTGAAGGAAGTTGAATTACACAATAATAATTTTTTTTAAATTATTACAGAAAGATATGAATCTAAGACTTAATTTATTTCCAAATGAAATGCTACAAATGTTTATCAATTTGACACATCTAAGTACTTTTTTTAGTAACAAGTAAAATATTCTAATAAAATTTATGCAATATGACTTTCAAGAATATAATATTATTATCTCAATAGTAATGATAACCAATAAGTTTAAACTTATAATAAAATAAAGATAAAATAAATGAAATTACATCAAAATATAATCAATAACCATATAAGCCATATTAATATGGTTGTATGCTTGGATTTAAATTTTAAATTAAAATCTGAAGTATTAAATATATAATCTTATTTATCACTGAACAACTACAACCATAAAAACTGCAAGCAATATTCTAGATAGCACAAGGCATTTACCATCTAGTTATAAGAGAAAATTAATATAACCCAAGTGAAAAGTATAGTGACTTCAAAAAAATAGTGAAAACCACTATGTATCCTTAATTAGACAATGAAACCATGATATTATTGGTATAGAACATCCATCTAAAGATTCTATATGATTATCACCTCAACTATGTGATAATGAAAGCATCTTTCAAAAAGAAAGTAAGACTGTAACCATTTTAAGCTTTAATTCTAATGGAGAATGTATAAATAAATGATAAAATAAGCCACAACCATGTTAATTTATGTGTAAAAACCAATATCAACAAGTTACAAGATCATATTCAAGAAGTGAAGCATAGAAAATAATCTTAATAAAAGAATATGGTTAATATGCTTATCTTGAAATCATGTAACATATTATATGTTATTTAACATAAATAAAACACTTATATGCATTAATAATTAAATAAAAAATATATATTAAAAAAATTCCATAGAGATATCCCAATAATCAAAGAGATTATTAACCTATGTATCACATGCATAAGTCAATAACCCTACTATATTGTAATGGTTATGTCTTAATAGAAAAACATCAAGATACAATTATAATTGAAATAAATCATAACTAAATTACAAATTAATTTTATAAGTATATATGACATGAACATGTTAAAATTTACACAATAAATATGTTTTGCCTGAAGGTCAAATAATGGAACAACAATCATATAATAAATCTTTTTAAAAATTTAGCACAAAGTATTTTGAAAATCATTTCATGAATGAAGAAGATATATTCAACAACTTCAAATAGGCCCAAAAATTATTCAAATGCATAAGCATGATTTATAAACATCTAATAAGAGTCTTATAAGCATCCAAATGAGCCCAACCATATAATGGATCCCTATCCACCCCATCCATGAATTGATAATTAGAATAGATAACTTTATAATGAACGCAAAACATACATGTAGATGATTATAATAAAATTAAGAATGAGATCCAAATTTTAGTCTAGGGTTAGTCACATTTAGGATAACTGGCATAATACAATGAACCCAAAAACATGTCCTCACATAGTCATGCTGAAGAGACAAGAATTCACAACAATGCATGTAATAATATTTAAAAACAATAACCATATAAGAAAAACCATGTGAAGAAAAACCATGCAAAACCATGTGAATAAAAACATAAGCACAACTCAAAATTAGTATGGTATTTCACCCATAGGCAATCCAAGAAGACCAAACAACATAAAAAACATTTCTTTTATCCTATCTATATGCATTCCAAGGGTGATATTGAGAAAACAAGATCTCACCCATTATTGGGTTTCATTGGCCATGGTTTCCCATTTAAACAAATAATTTTATAAGTAAAAAATGAATTCCTATACTCAAGAATGGTTTAAAACATTCCAAGAAACATTATATGAAAATTCCATATTAAAAATTTTCATAAAAATATCATATAAATAATAAAACTTACTTGTTGAAGAATTACCCATGGTCAAGTTCACAACCATCCTACCTTCTCAATTTCTTTTCTCTTATTTTATTTTTTTAATTTATTTTCTCCTTTTTTCCCTTTTTTATCTCATCTACCAATATTCCCATATAAAATATTTAAAACTTCCTTGAGTTTTAGTTTTGACTCAAAGAACTACCTAGTTATTCATAGTTAAAACTGTTAGTTACCTTTTTTTACAAAATGACTATTGTCTATGTAAGGTTTGGGTGCATGGAACTCCGATACAATCAAAAATTTAAACACCTTTCATAGTAGACCATTAAAATAATTTTATCAAGTGACAAATCATGTGATAAATTCCTTCCAATGCAATCTATAATCTCTAAAAATTGACTAGGGTTAATGTGAAGTCAACTATGCATTATTCAAATAACCAATAATCCCTAAATTATTACCAAAATGAAATTCCCAATGGCATTTGTGATTATTACCATGGATTAAATATAAAAGACTTATCATTATATTTCCAAGACCAAATTTAAATTGTCTTATTATAATTATACCATGGTTAAAATCTTTTGAATTTAAATAAATCACAATAACCATGGTGATCTAAAACATAATCAACATGTCCATATGACCTTCAATATCCTTGATTATAAATATTCCATGAGATTCCTATCCTTTTTATACATAGAATACTCATGTATCTAAGGATTAGTCTAATTTATAGCACTCATTATTATTATCATTCATTATTACCTATTGATTTATCAATAAACATAAGATGAATAGATTGTATACAAAGGACTTCATAAATAAGAATAATCAAATAGTCAACTATATAATGCAAAAGATTCCTCAATACAAGATGGGTTGAGACATAAAACTTAGAAAATGGGAAGTATGGTACAAGCCTTAGGATCTCACTCATAACTTTATCATAATCATATACCCACATATGATGAGCACAGTATCAAATGAATTATTTTTCTTCCCAACGTAGCTCATACTGATGCCAACCTGTACAACCGTGAAAATTTACATCAATAGTACTGGTATGATAGAACTCAAATTAAATCAAATACAATAACTTAATTATAAGATAAAAAATATTTTTGAGAAAATCATAATGTAAACATAAAACTTAAATAAATGTCCCATAATCTAAAAATAATGCTCAAATAATAATAACAAGTCTAATTTGTCATGACATACAACCCCTAAATAAAGGTACCATCCTAGGGCCTAATTACATAAGTGAGGATAGTGTTACCAAAAAATATTTTCATATTCCTAGGTAGCAATTTTATAACCCATATTATCCCATTATATTAGTATTTGATGAAAATTTATATTTTATACACTAATGTTGTGATGGGATATAATTTACCAAAAAATATTTTCATATTCCTAGGTAGCAATTTTAAAGCCCATATTATCCCATTAGATTAGTATTTGACGAAAATTTATATTTTATACACTAATGTTGTGATGGGATAGAATCTTGATAGGTTTTAGCTAAATTAATTCCTCATTTGCCACCTAGAAATTGTAGTCTATAATATGATATGGGTTAGAAACATATTTTATTAGTAGTACCACATGAAAAACATTATGTATTCTAGATAGAGAAGGAGGAAGGGCTAAATGATAAGATGTTGGGTTTATCTTTTCCACTATGTCAAAAGGTTTGATAAAACATGAAACTAGTTTGGATGCTTTGACAAACTTGATGGAGATTTTTTAAGCCTTACCCTCAAGACAAATTTGTTTGATACTTTAAAATTCTCTAGGTGACCTTTTTATATCAACATAACTCTTTTTCTGATCAAAGGAAACCTTTAATATTTGGCAAATAATAATTATTTGATCATCAAAATCTTAAAAAGTTTATGGGCCTGAAAACACTTGATTTTACAAACTTTCCTAGCCCAATGAGGTTTTTCACTTTCACCATACAATGATTCAAATGATGCCATATTGATGATAGAATGACATATATTATTATAGGATAATTTCACCAAGTATAGGTTGTTTTCCAACTTGTACCTTTGATCCTTCACATGCATTCTAAACATGTATTCAACTTGAATATTTAACCACTTATTTTGGCCATCTAATTCAAAATGACATGTTGAACTAAAATTTATTTTGGTGCCAAATCCAATCATCAAAGTTCACCAAAATCTTTAAGTAGACAATGTATCTCTATCAAAGTTAATCACTTATGGTACACCATGAAGGCAAACAAACTCCTTCAAGAATATTTTTTCAAGGATGGCAACATCATCGATCACATTGACTGCTACAAATTGAGAAACTTTTTTTAATTTATCAATTGTAACTACAATTGTATCATGCCTGCCCTGAGATTTAGGTAGTCTTGAGATAAAATCTATTGAAACTATTTCCCACCTCCTTTCAATAATTATATGAGGGTATAAAAATCCACCTAGATGAAAACATTCAACCTTAATGTGATTAAATTGCAAAAACTTGGTCATAAATATAACCATGTATTTATTTGGGCTAGACCAAAAGTAAAATTTTTCAGCTCATGTGTTATTTTTATGACACCTAGATGAGAAAAATGGGGTGAAACATGCACTTGACTCAAAATTTGTTCACTCAGAGTACATGAATTAAGAATGTAAATTCTACCTTTATGTCTTATAATACCATTAAGATCCATAGAAAAATTTAAAATAATTTTTTTGATCTTTCTTCTAATAAATTAGAGTAGATTTTTAGACATTCAGGATTTGATTTCTATTGTAACAACATAGTATTTATAATATTAGACTTCAAAATAGAGATATCAAAAATGTATGTCCTCTTAATTAGAGCATCAACTAATCTATTTTATTTTCCTTTTACATAATCAATACTAGTATCAAAATTACTTATAAATTCTAATCACTTCCTTTGCATTTAGACCATCCCAAGTAAATAAGTATACAAGACTTATATGGTCAAAATTTAGTTTAAAATGATTTCTAAAAAAAAAGAGTTTCATTTCTTGCGTGAATGGATCATAAAAACTAACTCAAGATCATGATTAAGATAGTTTTATTCATGAGTTTTCATCTTTTGAGACTCATAAGAAACCACCTTACCATATTGAGTCAATACATATCCAATTCCTAGTTTATAAGCATCAATCCCTATTTCTAAATTTTCATTTGGATTAGGAATGACCAAAATAGGTGTTGAATTTAACAATTCTTTTATCTTTTGGAAAGCTAATTCACATTTTAGAGATCACTCAAATTTATTGACTTTCCTCTATGAGGAAGTAATGGGATTAACAATTATTTAAATCTTATACAAACCTTTGATAATCACCGACTAACCCCATGAGGCTACACATTTTTGGTATTTGATAACTCATTAATGGTTTTAATATTTACAAATTCTATTGTAAGACCATTCCTAGAAATCACATGCCCTAAATGGTGAATTTCACTTTGGTAAGAAAAACATTAAAAGAGTTCAAGATACATCCTATGTTATCATTTACAAAACCATTGATAAATGTTTTTCATGTTCCTAGTCATTCTTAGAGTAGATTAGGATATCATCAAGAAAAATTAGCACAAATTGGTCAAGAAAATCTTTAAAAAAATTGTTCATTAGGTTTATGAAAGCATTAAATGAATTGGTTAGGCAAAAGGGTATAACTTTAAACTCATTATGCCCTTACCTTGTTCTAAAATTATTCATACAAGCATCTTATTATTTTATAGGAAGTTGGTGATACCCTGAGTAAATGTCTATTTTATAAAATATAGTTATTCATCTTATTTTATTGAAAATATCATAGATCCATAAAATAAGTTACTTATTTTTAAATGTAACCATATTCAACATACAATAGTCAATGCAAAGTCTGAGAGTACCATACTTATTCTTAACAAAGATAAACATGGATCCTTAAGGTGACACACTTAGATGTATTATCCATTTATCCATCAAGTCATGTACTTGAACTTTGAGCTCTCTTAGATATATCACATTCATTTAATATGGGGTTTTGGATGTGGGTATAGATCCAAGTATAATTAAATTGAAAATTCAAAGTCCATTTTGGGAGGTAATCATAGGAATTCATTGGGCAATACATTTACAAACTCTTTTAGGATAAGATAGTCTTGTAGGATAAATCCTTTTTTTCAAAAGCCTCATTATTTTTAATAAAATAGATTTTTTACCCTTTTCTTACCACTCTTTTTAATTATAAGGTTAACATAATATTTTTTAATGAATGGTTGATGATAACTTGGATTACCATGGGTTTATCACCTTAATCAAGACATTGAATTCTATTATTGAAACAATCAAATTTCAAATGATGTTGTTGTAACCAATCTATGCTTAAAATTGGGTCATGGGATCCCAAAGGTGAAAAAAACAAGTTTACATGTGTCTCAAATACTCTTAGGTAAAATTTATTCTTTTTAGACATTTAGAAACAGTCACCCTTTTTCGATGCCAAACTATACCTCCCTTCCTTTTCTTAGTCTAAAGGGTTTATTCTTACAATTAAGAGCATTTGTAGGAGAAATAAAACTATAAATAACTCCCGAATTAATCAATATGATGAAATTAAAACCATAAATTATGCCTCTATTTTCAATCAAATTAGATTGAATGTCTATATTTCTATTATCTATAACAATATATACTCTATGATTTCATACCTGATTACCTTGAAACTAAGGGATATCTTCACAGTAATGATTTTCACCACATTAAAAATATGTCACAATAGTTTTAATAGGTAAATAAATAATATTATCCCCTATGGTAGGGCGCAAAAAAATGTATCTTGTTTCCATTTTTTATTTACATTACCCATTTTCACAAAGGGATAAGACTTAGAACTTCTATTATTATTCTAAAATTTTATTGCACATTTGATTCTTTTAACAAAAGTCTTTTTTTGATCATTTTTATTTAATTTTTTAATTACATGAGGAATTTATAAGTTGGTTTTAGTCTACAACCTAATTTTTTATAATATTTTCTTTCTTTTTGGTGAGACTTCTTTTTTATTTAACATGATGTGCTAATTCTAGGGTAGCAACTAAAGTTCCATGGGTTAGTCATGTTCACATCATGCATAAGTACTTCATTTAAGCCTAAATTTAACATGGTAACTTTAGTTTCCTTATCCTACATGTAATTCACCTAACATACAAGACTAATAAACTTATTTTCATACTCTAAAACTAAAATTGTTCCCTATTTTAGTGGCTAGAATTTTTTAATTTTTTGATCTTTAAGGATAATACATAGGTATATTTTTATAAATTATTTCTCATAGGTTTCCCATTAGATATTCATGCAATCATAACCATTGAGAGCACATAAGTGGTTACACCATAAAGAAACATCATCAACTAATTGGTAGGCTCCTATGAGAGCTTAAATATTGGAGCCTGTATTATGTGGAGTGAAATATTTATGCAAGTTAATCATCCATTCCTCAAAAACATCCCCAATATCTACACTAGATAAAGTGATAGGAGTAATATTTTAAAGCTCCTTGATGATGGGATCTAAAACATCTTGTTGCCTTGGATTCTCATCTTAAAGATATTCTTCTTTCTCACCTTCCTATTTTTCTCCAAATTGGTCAAACTTGGACTATATCCTTTTATTTTCACTTGGATGTTATGTAGTGTACCTAAAATGTAATTTAAAACAACATTCTAATCATCAAGGATCTCATTTCTAGGGTTGTCATTATCCTCATCACTAATTATGTTATGATCAATATTAGCATCAATGTTCACATGCTCATTCTTATTGTGGTTATCAATGAGATCACTTCCAACATTCCTAACATCTCTTTTACCTCTATTTATCACCATCCTAAGAAACATTACACATAACTTCAACTAATGTTTTTAAAAAATTCCCTAAGGTTGAATGTTCTTTGATACCACATGTCATAACTCCTAATAGTCAAACCAAAAAAAAACTTTGAATTTCATGGTTATGAAGACTGATTCCAACAAAAAATGGCAACCAAATAGGAACATTATTTGGAAACTAGTTGATAAAACATATCAAAAGAGGAAAAGATATTATAAGAATGATGTCTTCATTCCAACAAGAGTTCAAAATTAACACCATACTTTTACATTCTTTCCTTTAATTATAGGGCATACTTGAAATATTACTTATAAAATCCTTAAGGAACAATTTTATATCAAGTACTTTGATCATGTTATGTAAACTTAGTGAACATCCTCATAAGTTCCATATGTTATAACCCCATTGGGTTTAACCCAAAAATTGGTATTTTAAAAAAAATTACTTTAATAATCAAACTAGATTTTACCTAAATAAAATAAGTCAATTTATCTTTAACTAAATACATCTTTCATAATAAATTAGTTATGATTCATTTAGATAATTATCAACTTAACACATTCAACATATTTATGAAATTAATCCCTCACATTATGTATAACTATTGAATAATAACTCAGTCAATTGCTAAAAGTCAATATAATAATATTATATAATAATAATATCCAATAAATTATTTATCAAGTACAATAATACAATTTTTTTACATTAGAGTAAGTATAAATAAATACATTGTTCCATGGAACTAATGAGTATCCATAACCTCATCATATGTATATAAACTGGAATCATGAGTAAAATTTCTATCAGATGACTGCTAGAGGATAAGGAGAGCATCATCAGAGTTATTTTCCACATAAACCATTGCACATAGATCCCCTTCATAATTTACCAACTAGGGAATGACCCTCCCTTCATATATTAGTAGATGATAATGATGTAGGTATCAAGATGTCAAATAGAACCTATGTGTTGTAATATTCTAACTACATGCATCATATCATACAAAATTCCATTCCAACATGACATCGTGCATACATGCATATAATCAAATAAGTGAAATGATAATGTTTGACTATAAAAATTAATTTGGCTAAAGTTTTCATATATTTTTATGATCTAGTAGATCAATCATAATCACACACACACACATATGCACACGCACACGCACACACACACGCACGCACACACACGTGCACACGCGCACGTGCGCGCGCGCGCGCACACACACACACACACACACACACACACACACACACACACACACACACACACACACACACACACACACACACACACACACACACACACACACACACACACACACACACACACACACACACACACACACACACACACACACACACACACACACACACACACACACACACACACTAATGAAAATTTTTTTTAATGCTTTTAGGTACATGCTTATAAGGGTAATTCCATCAACCAAAATTAAATTTATCAAAAGAACATATATCAATTGAAAATTTCCATAATGGCAACCACATTATAATCATAGAAAATATTCACAACTACAATTTATACTTAATAACATCTAACATTGATCTAAACCATATCGACACATCTAAGCATGATTAAATCAAACACAATGAAATTAAAGCATTTATACATTATTGTACTATGTGGTGTGTGTTGGGTTCATTATCAAATCTCTACACCTTTATCATTATCAAATCTCTACACCTTTAGCATATTCATCTAATGATACTCTCCCTCCATATCTATCTAGAAAGTGGAATTTCACCTACATCCACCTCACAAATGCAATCAGTAGTTAGCCCATAACCATGATACTCAATACAAATGATGCTAAATCATAATGATACTAAACAAGAATGGTCCACATGTATATGAAACTCATGTACAATTAATAAATCAAGTAATCTATCACACAAAATAATCATAATATCTCTATCCATACATAATCATAATGAAAATAGTTTGCTACAATAATAATTAAATAACATTAACCCCATTAATATTTGTTTAATATTCAAATCAAGTTTACTGAGTAAATTGGGATGTAACACCATTTTAGTTTATAAAAAATTAGAAATAAAAATCCAATGTTACTTATAAATCCAAGCATATACCATTTCTTTTTAAGATAATGAAGGTAATGAAACTAAACAAAATATAAACATACATCATCTAGAAATATATATCATATTCACATGAAAGTGGTCTTCCAAGTTCATTATGAGTTTAAGAAAAGTAGAGCATATGTATATTATAAATTCAAGTTGACATTCTTACTCATTATAAGATAATATAACACAAACAAATTCAATTAATACTATATGCATGAAAATGATTGTATCAACAATTCAATTAAAATGATATCACAAACAAATAATTAAAATAGGTTTACACTACCTAACAAATGTATTCAATGTATTATGCATGAAATGATCATATCAACCATTCATCCATTCATACTATAGATGCATATTATATTTTAATTTATAAATGGACATATCCTTATGATTAATTAATGCAAAATATCCAATGATAGATAAGATATAATACTTTTTATAATACCTTAAGATCACATAAAATCCACTTATTTCCATCTTTCAAAATTTATAATCTCAGTTTAATAAAACTTATAGTTTTATTTTAGAATACTTATTCAATTTTTGGAAAAAAATATTAGTTTCATATTAAAACAAGGAACTAATGAAATTATCATTTAGTCCAAGAATTGACAAAGTTATTATTAATAACCTTATTTTTCCCAAGTGTAAATAATACTAAATAATAATCAAGAAAAAAATTATTGTTGAACTATCATTTACTCTTAACTATCATATAAATTTAGGTAATTCCATAAAGTAGAAAATGAAACCATATAGTTTATATTCATCTCAAATCACAAACTATTAATGAATGACTCAAGTTTAAAATTAACATTAAAACTATTTAATAGAATATGAATTATTATAATCTCCTTGATGATTTTAATTTCTTACTCAGTTCAACATAAAAGGATGTTGAAGTATGCAATAATAAAAAATTTAAAGTCATTCATGGATAGATACAACTATAAAACTTAATTTAACTCCAAATTAAATACTACAACTATTTATTGATTTGCTACATCTAAGTACTTTGTTCACTAGCAAGAAAAAAAGCATAACACAATTTATGCAATATTAATTTAATAAATATATTTATATTATCTCAATAGTAATTATAATCAATAAGTTAACCTTTAAAAAAGGGAAAGTTACACTCAATGAAATTGCATCAAAATGTAATCAATAACCATAATATGCAACTTACTATCATTGTATGTTTTACTTTCCATTCCAAATGAAAAACTAAGATATTTAAGATATAATATTATTCATTACTAAACAACTAAGACCATAAACAAATTCAATTAATACTATAGATAGCATAAGGTATTCACCATCTAGCTATAGGAGAAAATAAATTCAATAACCCAAGTGAAAACTACATGCACTTAAACAAATTAGTGACAAGCACTACAACCACTTACATATACAAGGGAACCATGATATTATTGGTACATAACGTCCATTTAAGGATTTCATATGACTATTACCTCAAATTAACAATGAAAACATCATTCCAAAATAAAGTAAGGATATAATCATTTTAAGCTTATTTCTAATGGAGAATGCATAAGCAAATGATCAAATAATCTATACTCATGATAATATGCATGAAAAAGCCAATCTTAACAAGTTGCAATATCATATTCAATAATTGAAGCATAACATATATTTTGAATAAAATACTATGGTTAATATGCTTATCTTGAAATCATGTAGCATACTATATGTTGTTTAACATTAATGAAACACTTATATGCCTTAATAGTTAAATAAATAGTATACCTTAAAAAAATTCCATAGAGATACCCCAATAGTCAAAGAGATTATTAACTCATGTTTCACATGATTATGTCAATAAACCTATTATACTATAGTGTTAATGTCTTAATAATAAATCATAAATATAAGATTATTATAAGAAACATAACTAAATTATAAATTAATTTTATATGTATAATTGACATAAGCAACTTACAATTTATATAATAAATCATTTTTTTTGAAGGTCAAAGAATGACACAAGAATCATATAATAAATTATTTTCTAAATTTAACATAAAGTATTTCAAAAATCATTTCAATAACAAATAAGACAATAAAAAAACTTGTAGCAATCCCCAAAAAGAGTTATATGTGGAAACATGCTCAAAAAATGTCCATTAATAGTTATTTAAGCATCCAAATGAGCCCAACCATATAGTGGATCCCTATCCAACCCATCCATTAGTTGGGAAGTGGAATAGGTCACCCCACAATGAACCTAGAACATAAAGGTAGATGATTATAATAAAATTATGAACTAGATCCAAGGTTTAGGCTAGGTTTAATCTAGATAGGATAACCAAAAAAAAAAATGAACTTTAAAGCATGCCATCAAATGTCTATGCTTAAGAAATAGGTTTTCAAAAAAAAATGGATGTAATAAAGTTACAAAACAATAACCAAAAAAATAAAATGAACTTTAAAGCATGCCATCAAATGTCTATGCTTAAGAAATAGGTTTTCAAAAAAAATTGGATGCAATAAAGTTGCAAAACAATAACCTTATAAGCAAAAACATGTGAAGTAAAACCATGCAGAACCATGTGTAGCAAAGCATATATACACCTCAAATTTAATATGGTATTCAACCATACATAGTTTAAAAATACAAGAAAACATAACCAACCATCTCTTTCAGCGTACCTATATGTCTTCTAAGAGTGAGATAGATAAAATAAGACCTCATCTAATATTGGGTTTTCATTAGCCATAATTTCCCATTAAAACAAAATATTTTATAAGTATAAAAGAATTCATATATTTAGGAAGGATTCCCAATCTTCCAAGAAACATAATGCATTTCCATTCAAAGTAAAAATTCCACATTTAAACTTTTCATATAAATCCCATAGAAATAACAAAACATACTTATTTAATAAGTACACATGACTAGTTTCAAAACCATTTTGCCATCTCAAATTTCTTTCCTCTTATTTTATTTCCTCCTTTATTTATTTTTACCTCTTTTTTTCTCTCATCCAAGAATAGATCCTAATCAGGTTCATATGATGCAAAATATTCACGTACAGTTTTGGAGTTGAGCCTTTCCACACTATGAGATATATAGATGCCAAAATACTATATATTAAGGGAACACTCTAGATAAATATATATTAATTACAATATATATATAGATTCCCATATATATTCCAAGGAGGAAGCCCTATCCCTAAAGGAGTATATATATGATGATGAATGATTGTTGCATAAATATATATCTATACCCATATAAACTATTCAAAACTTCATTGAGCTATAGTTTTGACTCAAAGAACTACTTAGTTCTTTGTAGTTGAAACTACTAGTTCTATTTTTTGTAAAATGATTACCATTCATGAAGGGTTTATGTGCATGTAAATCCAACATAGCTAAAACCCTTAACACCTTGCATATCAGACCAAAAAAATAATTCTAGTGAGTGCCCAAATATGTAATGAATACCTTCCAATGCATTATATAATCCCCCACAATAGATCAGGGTCAACTCAAAGTTAACTATGTATGGTTTGAATAACCAATAATCACATAATTATTACCAAAACCAAAGTCCTAATGACTTTGTGATTATTAACATGGCTTAAGTCTAAGAGACTTAACATTATCTTGGCAAGACCAAACTTTAATTGTCTTCCAATTATTATGCCATGGTTCAAGTCTTTAGACTTTAGACAAATAAAAATAACCATGGTGATCTAAAATATGGTTAATGGGTCCATTTAATCTTCAACATCCTTGACTAAATATATGACATGAGATCATCCTTATTTTTTTATAAATAGAATGCTCATGCATCCTAAGTTTAGTCTAGGTTAGAACATTCACTATTCTGATCATCAATTATTACATTTTGATTTAATAATAAAAACAAGATGGAATATATTTCACATAAAGGACCAAATAAACAAAAATCATCGAACAACAAAATATATAATACAAAATATTCCAAAATATAAGATGTATTAAGACACAAAACTAAAAAAATGGAAATAGGCTACAAGACCTAGGATATCACTTGTAAATTTATCGTAATCATATACCTTCATATGATAAGCATAATGTTGGACAAATTATTCCACTTCCAAACATAGATCATACCAATAGGAACACCCAAAACCATACAAAATGACATTAGTATTACCAATATGATAGAACTCAAATTGTATCACATACAATAACTAAATTATAATATAAAATAATATTTCTAAAACAATCATAATGTAAACATGAAACTAATACAAATGTCCCATTATCCAACAATACATAAACATAATGCTCAAATAATAATAGCAAGTCTAGGTGGTCATGACACAAAGACAAAAAAATAAATTCTTATCAGATCAAGAGTTAAGCTTTTTCAATCCTCTAACTCACATAACAATATCTACAATAGATATTAAAAAAAACACTATTAGGAAAATATGGGAAAATATGTTTATGGGAATGTCTAAGTTGTGGGGTCACATTCAAATTTAACTTGTTTGTAAATTATGTCACCTAAATTTGTTTCAGATCACTAGCTATGGAGTTTAAACATACATGTATCCCACAATATTATCTCTAATTTCAATTGCAAGTATGTTTTTGTGGTTAATTGCTTATTGGTGTATCATAAATAATAGTAAATTAAAGGTTTTATATGGTGAAACTTCAAAAAACATTGGGGGGGATGGGGATTATTTTGACATGCTCAATAGTACATGAAACAAAAATTCATATATATTATTATTTGATGGATTACATATTGGGGCATAACCCACCACTCCACAAAATCAAGTAACACTAATAACTGGTAGGTCTATAAAGACAACTTTTGTTAGTTATAAAACTACCATAACATAATTTATAACCTAAGAGGAAAGAGAATATTTTTTAGGAATAAATTTTAAGCTTTAGAAAGGTATATAATACCACTTGTAATGAAATAAATTAAATAGATTAAATCCATTCAGAGCAAACAATAATGAGTAGATAAAAAACAACATATCACAATAATAAGAAAAAGTAAACAGATCCATAATAGTAATTAACACCAAACAAGAATAATTAATAGATAGAGCTGATCCAATTTAAGGGTGAAATATCCATAAAAATATTAATTTGAATATAATTCATAAGATAATGAGAAAGTATCACTATCTACTATATATACCCTATTTAAGCTATGGTTATTCCATGGGTTGACCCTACTATAAAAGTGATAACATGGAGAAATGTGACAAGATGAAATGTAGGCACATGTTAGCCACACATATTCATATAAAATTTATAGGTTAATTTCATATCATATCCATTACTAGAAGAGGGTTACTAACATCAGGCTCAGGTTAATATTGACTAGAGATATTGACCTAGTTTGATGTTATTAACTTGTGCACAAGATGATTAAAATAAGCATCTAGGAGTTTATATCTAGGATAACATGTAGGTTTGAAACAACCAATGATGTTATTGTATATGTGTAACATCAAATCAAAAAGGTCAAACTCATAAGGTAACATGTAGGTATGAAATAATGGTAGGTTAGGACAACATTTACATGTGTAATTCATGCATGTAAAATGTATGTCAAGGTTATCATTTTCAAGTGCTTAATAAAAAATTTTGATATCTAAAAACCCCCCATTTTATTCTAGTAATGGAATTTATAATTTAAAATGAAAAATTTATGCCTAAGTGTTTGGTATACCTAAGTCTATACAACACACTTTATCTCTAATAGGAAGCTCAAGTTATGTAGGTAACTCAATATAAAAACCTACAATAAACATGTAGTATTCAATGTCTATGGATTGAACTTTATTTTTGAAAATTAAAATAATAAAGGGAGTTGTGTCTTGGTGAAACCATGATATCCTTAAAACTTATAAGAGATGATGCTTCATTTTTGAATCATTCGATAACTATGCTTCTTTGTTGAAGCATGTGGAGAGTTGGGGTGAGTGTGCCTCAAATTTGTTTGACCATGAAATCCCTTGTGTTGGGAGTAAAATAGTCACCACCCATCATAAATATGGGGATAATTACATGATGTAATAACCCAAATAACTACTCAAAAAAGAAAGGGGAACCACATGATGGGTTTTCTTAAAATTAAAACTAAATCAATCACTATAGAAGTTTTATAGATTTAATTGTATATTTTTTCTTATGTTTACTCCATGTAAAAAAATGCATGGTCTTAATACAATTATAGTGTTATTCACCCATCATGATATAATATTTAACTATATATTTTCTCTCAAATTTGATTAATGTATAATAAACATATGATAGAAAGAGAATGAACAATGTTCATGCCCCCATCATGACCTCAGTGCCAAAAAGTTTGAAGTGGAATTAAAACCATTTGTGATTCAATTTGTAAACTATATTTATTGTATGTACATGGACCAATATAATTCCTTGTGAATATGTATTAACTAATATATAATATTTTGTATATGTGTAGTGAATTTGAGAACCTACATATCAAATGTATGTATATGTGGAAAGCTATAATCCATGTTCTAGTAAAATATATTCATATGCCCATGCATATACACCCAAGTGTGTAAAATATGTAAAGTGAATGAATATACATGGAATATTCCCCCATAATATCCATCGATGTGCCAATATATCTTATGTAACTAAGTTATTTTATATCTAAACTATTTTAAATTTACGAAATCTATACTTTGATATGATTTTCTATTCATGGAGGCTTTGTCTCTATGACGAGCCCATTGTAATGCACCCCCCTTTTGAGATGAGTCACGTGCAATATAAATTCCTCCTATCAAAATAAAAGTTATATATATCATTTCATGTATAAATATAACATCATTTATAATCATGTGAACATATGGAGAGTACATCATCATAATAATGTTTATGTAGATCAAGGCATGCATGTAACATATGTAATAAAAGGCAACAATGTCATGTATATATAGATGTATAAATGAATCATATATTAGAAACTATCACTATAAAGATAAATAAATAAGACTATGTAACAAATATGAATGATATGGATCATAACACCACTCAATGTTAGCTATCTCAACAAATGCAATAGGTTGTATAATTAGTGTTACACATAATTCCAAGGATCACATACAAGGGACATGAATATGTCACAAAAAATAAGGCCAAATGCCACATGAAAAGGACATATAAATTTCAAAAATAATGGACATCAAATATGGCTCATCAAACAAGGCCAAGGATGACAAAATATACAAGTACAAACTAGCCTATCCTATAAGAGAGTAACAACATTAATAAAGGATAGAGAAAGTAAAGACTATTATATACTCTCCATGTATATAAATGTCACATCATAGTATAATATAATATCCATGTATAATTTTGTATTATATGAGTAACTAAAAATACATGTGTAAATAATATAAATATCTCAACATGGTAGAAGGTTATATAAATATATAACCTGTGATAGTGAAACATGTGGAATATGATGCCCCCCATATTGGTGTTTCCACTAGGTAGAGGAAAGTCTAACATATATTTGACCTTATGTAAGCTATATGTATTGCATCATACTCATATGCTATGAAATTCTTGTGTGTATTTAAAAAATATGTCATCTACCAAACATGTGACAAATAACATATGTAAAATAATGTAATCAAGTAATCATGTCATGCTCATGTTCCAATTTTTTATTTTTTGAATATATATTTTTTTGAAATATTTGAAATTATCACTCCTAAATTGGTGAGTATATCATCCTTATTAAGATCAAATTTGACATATCCTAGCTTGTCTTTGAGGTTATGCAATTGCACTTCCTCTTCTTACACTATCTTTGATTGTTCATATTTTATGTTTATTATTATATTTGAATATTTTTACTTTTGGTGAGTACCATTACCATTATATTTAATCCTAATTTTGTCTTATTCATGTGATAAGAAAATATTTTGATATATTTTATTAACTATGGTCTAAAATAGGTATAACCATTCTAATCCTAATGTAAGGGTCAATTAGGTGTTAGAAGGTGTCACCCATATGCATATATCGATAAATCTTAGACCACAATCAATTGATATGGTAATATTCCTAAGGAATGTAAGAAAATGTGGATTGAATAAGTCTTTAATTTTTATCCTGAAGGGTCTTAAGAACGTAGTGTTATGGATATTCAATCCAAAATCATTATCTACCAACACACATTTGACCATTTTACTTTGCACTTTAACATGAGTGACTAATGGAAAAAAATTCTCTATTTTGGGTTGCATCATTAAGTATTATTTATAAAAGGTGATGCATTATTCAATATCATTAAATGTATTCATGATAGAGGCAAATGACACAGGTTGTGTATCACTAGGGAGAGTTATTTATTAAAATGCCTTATATATATATATGTAATTGTAGATCATTTATCTTTTGAGTAACTCCTAATTTTTTTTTCATGGTTATTATTTACTTGATATTTGATGTCATAAGCTTTGGGTTGATTAAATTTATTTGTGGGACATGGAGGGGGTTTTGGAGGAACATGTTGACTACTTTAATTTTTCTATGTATGATGAGGCACCTTACCTTGTTTGTGTTGATAACATAGACTTTGGAATCTAAAATAATTCATGGGTGAGTAATGGGAGTGGGATGGTAGTTATTAAAACCTTTAGGTCTAGGCGAGGAGGGAAAAAAGGAGCCATGCTTGCCTTTTGACATCTAGTGGTAAAAAAATAAAATTAATATTGGATGTTGTAACACTATGATATGAGCAAGGCTTTGGATTGTTCATTATTAATTTTTTACTTATTAGTGTTCTTAAATTTGATCCATTTGATTATAAGATTGATCAAGAAGTCACATATCCAAGTGAAACAATATGAACATATTATCTTCATGAATTTACTTAAATGTTTATTTATTATATCCATGCATAATGTGTATTGTTAGGGAATAAAAAGAAATTAAGTATAAAAATAAAATGATAAAGATGAAATTTAAAACCCTATAAGTATAAAACCCAAAGGGATACTTAGGGTTTAACATGTTTTTAGTAATGTATGGGTTCACCAATATGTTTTACATTATTTTAATTTTATAAACCCTAACATGATAGAAACTAGTATATAAATTTAGATAGATAGAAATGGTATTCAAGAATACATCTAAATTTAAAATACTAAAATTAATTACAATTATTTGAAAAGTGGTATATAAAAAATATAGTAAGTAAAAAAAATGGGATGATTACTTAGTTTTTTTTACTAACTATTTAATTGTTCTCATGTTATGACAATGGAAAATAGACTAAAGTAGGCCTATGATTTGTCCAGTTTGGGAACTATGATTATGTCTATGTAGGGTAAATTAATATAGATATGTGTTATTAATGAGTGTCAATACTAATTTTTTGTGATTGGTAATGACCTATGTTGAAATATGGGTATGTGACCATACAGTCACCTTCAGCTATCTCTTAAAGTTTTCTATGTGTAATTTTAAACATTGATGACATGTCCAACTCTATAAATTAACCTCCTTCACCTTGAAACCCTAGGTGTACTTTTGAGTAAAATAAACTTGAAAAAATAGATAAAGTGTAATGGGTTGAGCTGACTCTAATCACTCCCATTTATGATTGATCTTTGCCTATGTATCTAATACTCTAAGGAAGGAAATTAATCCATATATAGTTCTCCCACTTATTTTGATTGTGAAAATATTCTCCTTCACTATATAATGTAAATAATTATTTGAATTTGATACTTAACAATGTTTACTATGACTTTTGTTTAGTATGTTTCACACTTAGATTATGACTGTTGTTAGTAATTAATTCAAAATTTGGGAAGAATAATGTATATTTTCTCAATGTGTAATATTGTGTGTGTGTGTGTGTGTGTGTGTTTTAGATAAGTTACAAGTTATCTATAAAGTGAGGCCTTGATGTGTGTGTGTGTGTGTGTGTGTGTGTGTGTGTGTGTGTGTGTGTGTGTGTGTGTGTGAGAGAGAGAGAGAGAGAGAGAGAGAGAGAGATTAATTGGGTCATTTATCATGAAATATAAACACTAGGTAGATGGGTTTACCCTAAGGAAATATTTTATTTTAAAAATTATCCATTACTAAGATAGGGTTGATATCATTAAGATAAAGTAAGTATCAAATGGTATTGTTAACCCAACATGATGTTACTAAGCCATGCATATGATGATTAAACTTAGTGTCTGAGAATGTCTATTTAAGATATTATTCAAGAATGAAATAGATATTGAAGTTCTTGTAAGTGTGTAACAAAAAAAATAAAAAAAGTTAAAATCATAAGGTAGCATGTAGGTTGGAGATAATGGTTGGTTAATACCAAATTTAAGTGCACAATTCATGCATGATAAATGTATGTCAACATTTTCATTTTTAATTACTTAATACTCAATTTTATTATCTAACAAATAAGTAAAACATTTTGGTTAACTTGATCCTTATTTTGAACCTGAAAATCCTTAAGTTTTCTTCTACATTAGGATTTCAAAAATTTCCCCTATTAATGTTAAACTTTATAATTTAATTTCTTATTTCCTCTTGTAAAAAATATATTTTTCATCCTTTGACTTAAATTTTCTTAGTGATTTCATGAATATATTTTATGCCATCTATAAAAATTATGAGCCATCTACCTACACAACAAAGTGATAAATAAAGTGGAATTTCAATTGATAATATTATAATTCCTTTGACTCAATCACATATTTTTGTGATAATTACAATGGTCAAAATTAATGAATAACATTATTCTTATTCTCTTGATATAAACATTGATAGTGAACATACAAATGCAAATGTAAATGTTGTTCATGATGATATGCATGAATTTGAAAATTCTTATGAAGAAAATATTGAATGTAATGTTTAATATCATGGTAAAATACATCCTAATGATCTTAATAGTGTAGATACTAAATAATTAAGATAAATTTTCAATTATTAAAAAATAATTAGTAAACAACATAAGGACATATATTTCACCTTTAATGATATCTTAGAAGATAAAAATAAAAATCAAGCTAAGGAAACCACTTATGAGGAAACACATGATGAATTTTTAAATCATATTAATCTAAGTTTTAGATGGTTACATCTTACATTAGGTATTTGGATTATATTCCTACTACATATATTCATGTGTATACACCTATGGTTGCATAAGTGATGACTAGTATCCCTATTATGGGGGCATCACACTTTACTTATATATCTATGGATACTCTTACACAACATACCATATATTACATGTTATTAATTCCCACAACTCATATGACACCATATATTCATAATCTATATAAATTTTATACCAAACCTAGTAATCAAATACTCATACAATAATTTTTTTATTTTCAAGACAAGTTTGCTTAGATATCAAAAGGTTCTAATTAAGCAATCCATACCCTTTGGTCTCATATATTTCCAAATATTATTGATCTTTAATATTATTTTAACTCAAATTTACACCATTAGATGGTAAAAGTGATATATAACAACTTATTATAGCCTTCCATGTATCATGTTTAGATTATAGAACTAATAATAAGTTACTAAATAAGCTTTTTCCTTAAGGACTATGACTTGTAATGGTTTTATGCCCTTATTATTAAATCAATAAATGATTTAAATATTTTAGATGACTAATTATAATATCATGTCTTTATTGACATTATTGAGGTATGTTATTCTCAAATTACAAAACTAAAATAAGGACCTAATGAACACATTAGTGACTATGTGATTCATTATATGTCTATGCCTTCAATAATGGAAAATTGTATGGTTGATAAGGAATTACAAGATATTTTCAAGAAAACCCTAGTTTTGAACATCTTCATGTACAAACATTTTCAAAATTTTGATGATATGCCATAAAGTCAAATAATATGAGGTCAAGAATCTTACCATGAAAAAATTAAAGTATGGGAATACTACTCCAATTTTTTTGAAAATAAGTTTCAAACTAAATTACCCTTTAAATATAAGACTAATTATACTAAGAAAGAGGCTAAAATAATAGTTAATGTGGTTTCAAAACTTACTAACAGGCTAGTCATTTTTACTCCTTAATGAAGATAATTTACACAATTATCAAAACCTCCTCATTAATTATTATAAAAATTACTTGGGTGAAACCTCACATCCCTTCATCTACCTATGGAAATTGAGATGAAAAACCCACACCATAAGATTTTTTATAACAACACATATTTTGATTATCATATATGCAAAAGCCATTTAATTAATATATGTTTATGTTTAAGACATAAGTTTCAAGATATAATTTAAAAAAACACTATTGAGCTAATGATAACATCACACCTACTAATGACTTGATTGCACAACCTAATACAAATCTTAAGAGTTTTACTAACACATTTAAAAATATTGATGCAAAAGAAATAAAGGATTATACTATGGTGCACATGATTTATAATATGCAACCTACTATAACTTCCTATTATCTTAGAACTAAAGAGGCTCATCCCATAGATGGCATTACTGGTTGCTTAGGGATTCATATTTAGAATGGTATTCAATTAAATTTTATGACCATGAAATTATTAATGATGATTATATTAATGTGAATTTATTCATATATGATTTTTTTTACTCATGTCCCATATAAAATATTATGGTGGAAAATGATTCAAGTGAAAACATACACACTATGATAACACTAACTACTATAGGATACACATAGATATTTTATTGGTAGAACACACATATTAAAAGGTTTAAATTGAAAATTATAGAACTATCTTGGGTGAATTGTGTTATGACTTATGTTAGGAACTAAAATTATTAGTATTGGGTTCCTAGTTTTATCTAACACTGTCACATTTGAAATGTTATTAGGATCACCATGGATACATTAGATACATGCAATCCCATCTTTGTTACATTTATTCTTTAACTATATCCATTAATTAAAAAGTTTTTATAGTTTTGGGTGTTCCATATGAGTAAGTTATTAGACATGAGATATTTCCTACTATGACTCAATATAGCCTATTATACAATTTACATAGATTCCACCTTCACAAACAATCTAGATTCTATTATAATGACAAGTGATTGATATTTTTTTAAAATGATCAAACATCATATACATCAATGACCTATTTGAATTCAACATACAATACCTATTTTTTCACATCCTATGATATTTTAATAGTAATTTTGTGATCATGTTCCACAAAGAACATTGATGCATTTTATTGACATATAATAGAGTTCATAGGTTACTCTGGATACTATATCTATACATAGTACATATATTATTATATCAATCATACACATTATGATTATTTTGAGATGATGATAATGGTATATTAGTTACACCTCATCCACAAAACATGACATTTTCATTGATTGATTAAAGACCTCCAATTGAGCATCTCATTAATGGGATCATAGGGTAGTTTTGACAAAATTTATTTTACACATTTTCTTACTATATGCTTACTTTATTAGCCTCTCTAGCATTGAGTGATTGATTCTCCATTCTTATATTTTGATGTGGATGTGTACATATACTTTTGATTTGATAATTATTATATCATTTGGATTTGGTTTCATTATTGTGTTTCATTGGCCCTTGCATTTTGATTATTTATCTCAATCTAGACAGTTACACTAGTTATCCTATGATGGCATGTGTATATATCATATTTTACATTAGTTTGATTTTAGTTTCCATTTTTTTAGGTGTTGGATCCTAATATTACACCTTCATAAAATAAGATCTAACAAGAGGGTATGAATGAATTGGTGGATTGGTCATTTTAGTGTGCTTCTAATTAATTATCCTTTTAAAGTAGACATATCCTAAAGTAACATATATGAGAGGTGACCTACTCTCTACTATTTTGGATTTTTGAAACCAAGAGGAGAGACCATACATTAATATAAAAATTTAATTTAATAAATAATCATCTTCAAATGATACAAACATTAATTTTAGACTTGGATACAATTATAATTTCACCCAATTTATTATCACTAGTGAGATGACAATAAACTAATAAAATTTTAAACAAATATTAAAACAAACATATATGAAAAATACATACATAACTTGTAATCTCTAAAGATTTACATACACATGCAAAACTGAGATAACTAGCATGAGTAAAATTTTATAATAGTAGATACCTTTATAGATTTTTAATTATAGAGAAATGAATGCCTTACTAAATAAATTTATAAAAAGTGATTTAATTAACCAAGATAAATTCATAACTATATTTATGTAAATTCACGAGTATGAAAATGGATTTATGGTTTAAAAAATGAAATATACAAATGATGGAGAATCCAAGTATGATTTATGTATTTAAACTCAAAATTCTTAGAATGATAAGGTTGAAAAGAAGTTTCATTAAAATATTTGATCAAATTGGCCTCTTTAAACATTCATTATCCATTAGAAAAATAAAAATTAAATACAAAGCTACAATAATATGAAATACACTCTAGATAATGTAAAGTCTTCACACCCTTACACAAACACTCACAATGGTAGGAAGTAAATGTGATAATAAACTGAATAGTTCACTCTCAAATTAGCCCCATATAGGCTAATGATTTTTAATATAGTACATTTGAGTGAAATCATAAATGAATGAACTCTACAATAACAAATCAACTAAAATATCTGATACCCTTATTCCAACAAACTTGCATAACAGGTTAGAACTCAATAACTAACAACTAACCTATCCATTATTGGGGAAATATATGTAATTATAGAATATAAAACCACCATGGAAAGAAAAATTACACACTATTAGATATTTCATAAAACATATATGATATTCTCAATTCAGATCTTAGGCTAATTCTAAATTTTGGGTCATATAATCAAAATTCATATGTGCTTAATTTATGTTTGCGTGTTAGTATTAATGGGGCACACACACCCCTTTGGTAATTTAGTAGGTAAATTAATTAATGTTGGTAAAAATAATGTTTTAGGTGGTTAGTAAGTTAAACATGTAAGTTGGTTATCTTCCATAGGAAAAAATACCTCTATGAAAGCTTATTAAAAATTTTGGTACATTGTAAATATTCAATATAGATTTTACTTTATTATAAAAACTTTGTCAATTTAATATAATTTAGTTTGTAGATTTTCCTGTGTGCATGGTCCTAAAAGTTGTATTAGATCCTTGTTTACCACATTTTGAAGAGGCAGTGTGGGTGAAGGAGAGAGAATAAATTTTAGAAGGTATGAAGATCTAAGTTTTTTTTTTGTTTTAAAATCTCCAAATTAATTTTTATGCCTAAAAGTTCCATAAAAAACCATTTTGTATGGCCTAAAATATTTCATAAATTTAATTTGTATGGCTCACAAGTTATAAAAACATATTTGTGTGGTCTAAAACCAATTGAAACCCCTGTTTGCTATATTATATGATTAAATATGTAGTAGTATGGCCTAAAGCTCAAGAAAATTATTTATAAGTCTCAATTCTAAATTTGTACAACTTATAACCCCATTAAAAGTAATTATATGTCCCAAGGAAGTAATAATATGGAATATTAAGTGGTTTTAAATGGTGTTACAAGAATTTTGACTGATATTGTAGCCTGAAATCAATCTTGAATCCTATATTTAATACATTATATGACCCTAAAACATAATTCTATGAGGTGTATGACCCAAAATCAAAAAATATGGGTCTTGTAGGGCATGGAATGACATTTAACATATGCCAGTGGAGTTTAATATCTAAAATTGGCATTGGAAAAGTATATTACAAAGAAAAATCACATGCATATGGGCTTGTACATCCTAAACAACCTTATTGTAATTGGTATATGGCTTGGCATAAGCATGGAGGTTGTGTTAATGATTAATATGGCACATGTCTATATTTGAATATTTATTATTCAATTTTCCATGTTAACTTGGGATCCACATAAGTTAAATTGAACAAGCAATTTTTACTTTGGATATTTTCATGTGAATAATTGTGTGAAAAATTTTCACTTGCAAAAATATTTATTTTTTTAATTTTGAAAATCCAACAAACTAGAGTTTAAAAAGAGTATTTTGAATTCAGTACTTTTAAATTCCCCAAGAGGAGTTTGTTAGAGTTGTTTTTTAAAACACATGCAAAGAGGAGTGCTAAGGTTTAAAACCCCACCAAAGCATATTTTTTGTCAAACTTTATTTTCACCCAAATTAATTGGTCAAGAAATAATATTATTAAAATATTCTATTTTAAATAGAATTTTTTAAAGAGAAAAAGAGTAATTTTGGCAATATAAGGGCATAATTTTTGTAAATAATAACTTTTTGTGAATTTTGTGACTTTTACAACTAGAGGGTACATATATAATTTGTGATAAACATGTACTAAAATAATGATTTTCATGTATACATGTGAATTTTTGGTGTAAAATGACACCTTAAGAATGTTTTTTATAATGTCATCTCATTCTTGTGATATCAGAGTTATCACCACTATTTAAATATATATATATATATATATATATATATATATATATATATATATATGTGTGTGTGTGTGTGTGTGTGTTTTATATTATAGGTACATTGGGATCCTTTTTATTGATAAAGTATAAGATTCATAATGGAGAATGGAAGATCCATTCAAGTTTGGAAGATAATTCACCTTCATGGTAATTTGATAACACCATAGTGTTTAGTAAATGCTTATCAACATTACTGGTAATTAATGAGATGTGCATTAGATAGTACAAGATAGTCACTTGATGGGTTTCTATGTGAGATATTATGTAGATAGATGTAATTGAGTAGAACTTGATTATGTTCTACTGAAGTATGGTACAAAATTGTTAAGATGGATAATCATGCCTTGATAATATTCATCATGCATGACATAACCCATGGGGTAGTGGGATATTTGGAAGTGGCATCAATTGATCAATAATACTATGTATAGTGTGCCAGTTATAGGTGCAAAAAATATTTTTGATGAATTCATAGTCATATCTCCAAATCATATTCTATACCTATTTTGGATCGAGTGGGGGTCAAGTTATATGATATGAAGTCATATTTGCTTTATTTATGTTTGTGTGTTAGTTAGTATTAATGAGTCACATGCACCCTTTTATTAATTTAGTAGTTAAATTAATTAATGTTAGTGAAAATAATATTTTAGGTGGTTAGTTAGTTAAAAGGGTAAGTTGGTTACTTCATATAGGAAAAACCACCTATGTGAAATCTCATTAAAATATTTAGTACATTGTAAATATTCAATATATATTTTACCTTATTTTGAAAACTTTTTAAAATTAATATAATTTATTTATTACATTTACATGTGTACATGGTCTTAATACTAGACTATGAAAAAAAATTAAATGAATAAATTCATCTATGTATAAATTTACCCTTCTACCCTATAAAATTATATTAAATTATCATCAAAGATAAAGGAGAGGACAAATGTATATAATCTAATGCATCACATTCTCAAGTAATCTTACATATTTATGTAAACATTGATTATTCAAACACCATCATGGAGCATCACATGATAAGAGGAAACATATATCAGGTTCACTCAAAGAATAGGCCAGTTGTGATCACATACAATTTATAAAATAAAAAATTCACTTGAGAAAAATCTATTTGCATTTTAAATTTTAACCTCCAATAAACACAAATGTCACTTTGAGAACTAATCAAATGCCAAAAGGAATCATGTATTGATAACATAGAAATATGATCCTTTGTAGTGATACTTAACACAATATCATAATTCATTCTTAGGTACCAATCACCAAACACATAAGATAACACAAGGATCACTCAAAATTTCATAGTTGGAAAATGTGTGACCCTTGGTGGCATTTAAAGTGTGAACCAATATATAATAATGTATCAATTTCTCCAAATTTTATACCATAGTGTACCCATTGTAAATACATTCAAACATAATAAACCATGCTCAAAATGTATTTATATAGCTCAAGTTATGTGTGAAAAAACAAGTCCCTACAATTTTGGTATTTGGTGTTCTCTATGACTAAATGATAAGAAATTGATGTGGAGAATCCTTAAAATTGTGAAATTTCTAATCTTAGTTAATAGTGGGTATCTCAATTGTCCACATGGACAATGTTTATTAGATCAATGCAACATAGTGCACAAAGAGATTTAAACTCTTTGAATGAATCTAAGTGATTCTATAGATCATGACCTATTAAATATGGTTTTATATCACCATAGGTTTACATTCCATTAAATTTTAAATTTTCATTATGTCCAAATGGAAATACTAATCCTTATTACCTTCACACACTTCTAACTCTATCTTTCATAATGACCAATTTTACACTTTCTCAAAGTAACACATGGCATCCATCCATTGGTCATAGAGTTGTCAACCTATGGATTCATTAGAAATTTTAATATGTACATGTTAAATTATTTACTCAACTTTTAATTTTTTTGAGATATAGTGACCTTTCAATTCTCATTTATCATTTCCATGTGGGATGAACATTTTAAGCTGTCACCCTTCACTATTTTATGGTAACATTTCATTGGTCCATGTGGAAAACTATGATTAGATCATGAGTGATATGCATGGTGGCATTTTCTTGGTCATGCAATGATGGAATTCATAGATTTGTCCTTCACATTTAAATGGACTTTCCACTATGCAATCCCATGAAATTATGAATTAAACTTTAATTCACACTTTTCCCAACTATATTCACCCTCTTCATAACTAGTATCCACACGTAAATATCATGTAAAATAGGCCTACATGAACTCTACCACTTCATCACCTTCTATCTAGTACTATGTTCACATGGTGTTTGCTAAGTGACCCATTTGATAGTAAATGATTGGTCATGGGGCTAGGGTCTCACAAATTCTTACAAACCTTCAATTTCCCATGTAGATTCCATGAATATATGGATTTATTAATTATATTTTATTCTCATTTGATGCCATTAAAATTACTTTACCTTATCATAACCACTTACATCAATGCATGTGGTAGTCACTGATTGGTTCATGCTAATAGAGTAATAAAGTCACTTTTAACCTTCAAATTTATTTATGTGTAGTCCATTAATCAAAGTCAGTACATAATTTAGAGATAAAAACATGGTGAAATCATGTTTTTTATATGTCATGGATGTCACGATGAATATTTTTTCTCTATGACACAAGGAGTGTTTTGGATACATTCCAATAGAATTTAATACATATATATGAAAGTGGCCATGTAAATTTATTTAATAAAGTGAACCTAGATAAAACGGCCATAAATAGAGCTATTATAGAAAAGTGGATTTATACCTAGGCACATAAAAAGTGGTTGTGAATAAATTTAATTTTATAGTAATTATTTATGGCTAAAAGGATGACATGCAACATGCAGAATGGACCCATGGGGTCATGGAATTAGGGAATTCATATTTCAAACATAAAATTGAAAGAGAGATCATGTGAAAACATTTTTTTATATAAATTCATTCACATTGTGGTTAGGTCCACTCATTTTAAATATTACAACTTAGACCTAAAGTGTAAAAGTATGAGCTTAGAATTTAACATATTAAAGTGGCCATATGTTGGAATCTATGTTTGACATGAAGATAAGCCTCCAAATACTATAAGAGTATGAAATGTAAATTAAATTATGGATGGGTTCACATTTTATATTGGTAAACATAAATATTAAAATGTTAACATAGACACTAAGATTTTTTTTAGTATCCACTAACAAAATTAAAGTCTCCTAAGGGTTATTTTGTGTGGATAATTAAATAAAGTCATAAACCTAGGTAGATCAAAACCAAAACAGGACTTGGAATGAATTGTGGGACCTAATGGAAACCATGGAATGTGTAAATAAAACCAAACTAAAAGGTAATTTTAGATAATGGAAAGGATAAAAGTTGAGGTAGGGGCATTATAAATCCTATTTGAAAGACCAAAACTATGTGATGAATATCAAAAGGATCCTAATGTCTAAAAGCACTTCTCAACCTCTAAAATCCATATAAATATATAATATTTTCACACAAGAATCACAAAATGTCATGAAACATTTTGGGATCCAACATGATGTATGTTACACATGAATTGGCAAACCAATTTTATACCTCTCTATATTAACTATTTGTACTTAATTTTGTCATAAAACACATTTAAGATATATGATCACATATATTACATGCCTACACATCTTATGTCATAACTTATCTTCTTTAGAATACTTTTCTAATATAGTTCTCTTGTTTATGTGTACTTATGTTAAGGATACAATGATAATAGTAGGGTTATATATCTCAATTTATTATGTAGGTCCTAGAAGAGCTTAGGGATTAATTGAGTTTTGATAGAATGATTATATGACTACTACCTTTAGTCTGGAAGTAGAACCTAATATAATGATAACATTAGCTTTGAAGTGACACAATCTATTTGAGATTTATTCTTATTGTTATGGTGAAAATTGATTTATATTTTGAAAACTTATTTCCCAAATTTAAAAAAGCAGATGAATATTTACAGTGAGCAATAAGCTAAGGTGATTCATGTCATAAAAATTAAAAGGGAAAGGAGGGTTGAGAAGAAAATAAGATTTGCTTTGAAATAACAAATACCAATAAATTTCCTATATTTATTTCTAATGATAGTGAAAATAAAACTAACATTCATGAGATTCTAGTGCTAGACACAAAATACCATAAATGCAGTGGTGATTCTAGGGTAAATAAAATGCACATATTTGAAAAGTATGGATTAAAATTACTACCCAAAACAAATTGCCTTAAGCACATTTATTTGTAGAGTATAAGGGAAATGGAGCATGCATAATTTTTTTTTATCATAATAGAATAAATAAAAAAATAACAAGATGCATTGGAAACACTAGTATCATATTTAACATTTAGAAAGCTAAAACCATCTGTCATTTACAAATCTTGAAAAACAAGAAAAATGGAAAGCAATGAAATAGTGAAAAAATTAGAATTCTTCTTTCTATTTTCATTAATTACACAAAGTTCTATTCTAAAGTATAAATGAGGGGTAAAACCCATATAAATAAGCCTCTTTAAATTCCTAAGATGGTTACACTAGTTACAAAATAACTTAATACATGATAACTATCACTAGATATAAATTCTTCATGCTTTAAAAACAAAAGAATATTCCTTGTCAAAAATGGGAATCTTTTTACAACACACTGATCAAAAATTAAACATGAAATTCATCAAAGAAAAAGCCTAAAAATGGCTATCTTGGTCTTAAGGTGCCAAGCTAGAGTCTTGCTGATGTCGATGATGATGGAACTCCCAATGTAGCAGAAGAGGAAAGTGAAACCGTAATGGCTAAAGAGGGACTAATTTCTAGTGTCGCTAAAGAAGAAGAAATTCCTAAAGGGGATAAACAGGAAGAACCACATGTGGTGACCATTTGTGGTTTTTTACTCTCCTACTTCTCAACTTATATTTGTCCCTTTCATGTCTTAGATCATTTCTTATAATCACTATCGATTAGTTTTAGGTCTATGATAGGTTCCTTTAGTATTTTGGTAGTGAAATTTGACATTTTATTGTGATTGGTTAAAAAAGGTCTTACATCCTCATTGATTACCACTTACTTCTCTATTCTTTGATTATCCAACATTACCAAGTCTACCATCTCTTTCCCAAAGGTTACTCCCCAATATAGAGCCTATTTTATGAAATTAACAATGAAATTTTGGAGCTAAGCTCTAAAAACATCCTTGCTGATGATGGTACCATCTATATTAGCAAGGTGTGTGATTTTAGCCTCTTTGAGTAGAGTTATAACTCTATCACCTATCTGGGTGAGAGGGTGGCTAAAGCATCCCATGTCATCAATCCATTGATACAAGGATTTCATTCTTCTAATGATATAATATTGATAAATTCTCAAATATTCCAAGGGTACCAAGTTTAATTCATCAAATTTCATCATCCTAATCAACTTGACCAAGTTGATTTATTTGTTGTCATAAATCCCATAGGTAATCTCTACCTTAATAATTTTATTATAAAATTTATCTCATTAAAATTTATATTGAGCTAAAGTATTCAGGGTATCAAACATAACCTAAAATACCCATTCCACCTTCATGATAGTCTCTTATAAAAATGTGGCTTTATTTTATTGCTCTAGATTAGTTGTAATTTATTGCATTCATTTCACCAATTTAGTGGCCACATCACCATATGCCTTAAGAGTTGAGAGGGGTTCCTCTATATATTATTGTTTCTAGCTAGGTTTAGCTTTCTTATTTTGGTTCCTCTGTATATTATTGTTTCTATCTAGGTTTAGCTTTCTTATTTTTGGTTAATACAAATAAATCTTTAATATAAACTCATATACAATTGACTGATCTAGATGAGTTACTTTTCTTTTAGTTATCCTTTTCATTTCCCTAGATTCCTTGTCAAATTTTAGTGAGACCTATGAAGGGTCTACTATAACCAAATCTTGTATTTATATTATAGATAATTGCATTTATTTTATCCAAGATTTATCTATATATCATCATGAGGTTGAGTGTATGATGTCAATTGAAGAGCTGGTATCAGTCTTTGAAAGGTAGATCTTTGAGAAGTAACTATAGAGGTGACTAGGATGAAGGCAAAACTAGGGGATGAGGTGGGAAGTGTCTTTTTTGAGGATGACAAAGAACTAGTGTTAGCAGGAGCACTTTCTAAGAAAAAAATGAACCTATGGTATGAAAATGGTAAACCTCCCCTTTGGAAATTGAGGATTAGGCCTAGGCATGGGATTGGGTAGAATTGGGGGTAAGTTAGCCATCACAAAGACCTTTAAGGTGGATGACACAACACAAATATTGATAGTGGGCAAGGATATAGTCATGGGCCTAATTATAAAATTAGTGAAGGGATTATAGGGCATTAGGTTAATGTTATCTAGTATTTATGGCTCATATAATCTACCCCAAGGGTGGTTACTTATAAATAAGGGATGCAAATAAACATAATCTTGATTGGTCATACCTATCTCCTAGTTGATAGGAAGTAAGAGATGTAGCTCTGGTGTGAAATTTGTTGTTGTCTTGGTATGTGGTATCACTACCTCAATCAAAAATGAATAAGGCACCATTAAAGTTTCAACTGGTGTTGAGGTATGATTTTTAACTGGGGATGGGGTGCTAGATGTTGCTGCTCCTAAAATAGATATTTGCTCAGTATGTTTTTTGGGCTCATCTCTTCTCTTCCCCAAAGTGGGAGACAATTCTTTCAAGATACTATAACTAAACTAAGGGTTAGTTGGTCTCTCTTCTTCAACATCAACAACCTAAATTATGGATGTGGATGTACCTTGTTGATCACTTTTAGGATAGAAAAATTCATAATAACCAATATCTTTCAATCTACCCTTAGAAAGATGAACATTAGCATCTTTCCATTTTTGCTTCACCTCTTGATCATTTGCATCATGAATATAGAACCTATATTCATCATCAGGCTCATGGTGTTAGGTGATGATTAAGGTTGACCCAAGTTTGATGTAATTTTTGAAAGCAATGTGTTCTAGGTCCCACTACTTATTATCATCCCTTTCCAAGTTGAATGTAGGTCTTTTTTTGGTATCCACAATGATAGAATTATGTTTCTCTATCTAAATCCAGAAAATGTTAGATAATTGAGGGTGAATCAATGCTCTCCTCTTTTTGCATAACCCATCCACCCTTGTGTATAATTGATAATCAATTCCTTACTTAGCCAACTTATCTATAACTATAGTGGGCAACCTAAGAGGAGATGTCTTGATTCCAACTACCCTCACAACTATGTAATCTAGGTAATACCAATAGGCTCCTAGGGTACTCAAGGTGTCTCTAATTTCTTTTGAAACTCTAAGTGTGGGTCTTTCATGGATTGTCATATATAATATATGATATAAATGTTCAACTATGGCCCTCATCTCTTGCTTATACTTGTATACTTTTATCTTTGAGAAGGTATAAGGAATAGTCCATTTTATCTTGGGGTCCTAATTAGAGACTGATGGAATTTTTGGGTAGCATAGATGGCATCCACCAAGTAGTACATCATGTAAAAATGACCCCCTAGTTGGCCATAACTTTTCTGATTTGGGCTGATAATTTACAAGATATAATTTCTCCCAAAGGGAGATTATCTCCATCATCGATTATCATAGATAAAATTGGAATGCATTTCTCATCCACATGACCTATATCTTTGGTTCTATGCAATCGATTCATCATGGACATTCCCATTATTACTCTTTTTATGAATTGTGTTATGATAATTTGGTTGATTTTAGTTTTGAATGCAAACTTCCCTTTGTCATCATTCCAGTCTCTCAAAACATCCCTGATATCATGAGTTTCAAGCCATTGAATGATAGTCTCTTGATTGGATCTAATCTCTAGTTTGGGTAGAGCATAATAGGGATGAAAGGCTAACCCATCTATGAAGGCAATATATTGGTCAAAATTCAAAGATTTAATCATATTATCAATGCACCTAGACTGAATAAACATGTGGTAGAGTAAGTCTACACAATGGAATGCCTCTAAGTTAGATGCTTCTTTATGTAAACCTAAAGATTTAAGTGTCATAATGTCTAATCTATCCTCTACTTCATTTGAGTATTCTTAATTGTCATTGTCTCAATCCATAATATTCTCTACATGGTATATTAAGTCATTATATTGTATATCTCTGGTAGCTAATACAATAGAGTTGAAATTGGTATCTCAAAAGATGATAAATTATATGATTGATAAGCTTTAAAATTTATTTAATGGTATAAAAGTAAACAAAAGTATTTAGAAAACTTACATAATACTTTGAACAATAGTAGATAGCAATTTAAGGTGAACCTATTATTTTAAAATGGTAAGCACTAAGCTCTAAATTCAGAATTTAAACTAAATAATGTATTTATAAAGGGAAAGTGACTTAAATTTCCTTTATTTAAAGCTAGGGTTGGCTCTTTGATTTTAATCTAATGGATTCAAAACTTTATTTTGAGAAATCATATAATCACTACCTTTTCTCTATCCATGTGTCCTATCACCATAGGCTTGACTTTTCAGTGAAGTGATTTAGATTTATACTTATTGGAATGAGCCCCATTAGCATTTAATTCATGACTACAACCTATGTTATGTGAACAATTTTATGCCACCTAAGTGTTATATTTGACATGTATTCAACACCTGACACTTTTTTGGCCATTTTATCCTTCCATTTTAAATATTTAACCATCTAGGTAGATCACATGATACTTTTCCAAGTGTCACCTCCTAATTAGTAGGCTCTTTTTTAATTGTAAAATGGATCAATATCCTTTCATCCTTTAGTTAACATGGCCTTGGAAATTTTGATGAATTTTCAAGTGGCAAGTTCTTATTGCCTCGTGCTATCATTTGGATTTGTTATATGAAACTCTTGATGGACCCAAATTCCATGACACTTTTACAAGTGTCACATTTTGATTTGATTGTGTAGTATTTGCATTTCATGGATTATTTTGATAGTGTTATTTTTATAAGATATGAGTCCATGTGTCTTCATCCCATTACTCTCAACTACCAAGTGGCTTCCATGTTGTATTTAACTACCAACTATTAAGCAACTAACTATTGAGTGTTACCTTGTCATGTAATCGTAGTATTATGAAATTGAAATATTACCTCTTAGCTATGGGGGGTGTGATCAAGTGTAAATGGCATGATGTGATAGGATTTCACTATTTCTAGATTTTAGAAAATAACCAAATCCTTAGAAGGTCATGATTGAGTGCCACATGGTGAGTTCTGATTGAGTCATGGGGTTGTGGACTTTACAACTTATATATAAGCTTGAAATGTCATGACTAAGTGACAAGTGGAAAAATCCCATTGGGTTATAGGGTTACTAATTTTTTCAAAGGATAAAAGATATGTGACAAAGTCTATAATTTTACATGGTTAAATAAACAATTCATGTGACACTTCTGTATGTTAATTTAGGTTGAGCTAGAATTGAGATCCTTCTAAATGAAAAGGTATGAAAGTTAGCAAATCTCAATATCAAAAAAGTGACAAGCCTAAAGTTATAAAACTTAACCACAAAATCTGACCTATACTTTCAGTCTAAAATTTAATATTAAGGTTGCCAAAGTCTCAAACATGAATTTTTTCATAGTTAAAGTTAGACCATGATTCAGAAAACCTTGATTAACCTTAGTCAAGTTTTAGGGGTCATACCTTGGAAATTTTTTAATGTAACCCTTCGTAAGAGTACTTCTAAACAAATCATATCATTAGAAAATATTATAAAATTAAACATCAATCAAATATTTAAAAATAACTAGTTAATATTTTTTCATGAATTAACTTGACTTTATAAATCTTTTAAGTCATACAAAGAGGGGGTTTAATCAAGGAGGTACCAAAGGTGAGGTATATTTTGGGGTGAATGATCTAAATTTTTCATGGTGTCCCCTTTTTTGGAAAATGGGGCATGTTGATCTCAACAAGTTAGTGCACACTATACATTGACCTATGTTATTAACTATTCATATCCCTTATATTATTTTATTTTAACAACCTTACCCCTAGGGCTTGCCACATTTATTCAGTGATTTTTTATTCAACTTTAAAAAAAAATTAAATTCAAATAATTCAATTTTTAAAAGACATTCAATTATTCAAAATATAAAAAATACCATGTCCTATAAATGGCTTGATTTAATGGTACACGTAAATACTTAATGTAATTTATTATATACATGGTGAGTTGTATATCCATTTTATATGTACATAATTTTCATGGTAACATGAGTTAGTTACAAGACATACATGTTACATATGAGACATGGATATATACATGCATGGCATTAATCACATCCACATGCAACCTTTATATGTTTGGGGGCATACCCATGTTGGGGGCATATTTAAACTTTTTTTTAGGTTATATCTTTCTATGCTAGTCCATTGACAGTATTGATTTATTTAGAATATTTATACATGACTTGATCTTATTCATACCTTTCATAATGTTATTTGTTATGGATATTGTGATTTGTTATATTAGATGGTGACATTAATTTATTATTTATAATAAAATTTCTTTTTCCATGTTTATTTATGTTTATTATTATGACATTACTTGATCATTGATGTGTTCTATATTACTTACTTTATATTCTATGGGTACATTGACTATGTCTTGTCATGCCATGTGTAATTTGTGTTATAAGATCCTCTAGTCCATGTCATGGCCATGTTGTGTCTGTGTTCTTTAAAAATTGAGTCACATCTAGTATACTTGTGTGCTTATGATTATTCACTATGATATTGTTTGCATGTTTACAAAATTTCTATAGATAAAATTGACTATTATGCTCTTGTTGTTATGATTTATATCATGAACATTCCTATTATGTGATATATATTTCTATTTGACATTGTCAAAATATATATCATGAATATAATGTTATTATTATTATTACATGTCTCCCTAAAATATCTAAATAAATATAAAAAAGTTTTTTTAAAAAATAACTATCAATATTATATCTTATATGTCATTTAAAAACATTCATCTATTGCCTTGGATTACATGTTTCATACATTCTTGCAATGATCATTTTTTCATATGAGGACATATATTCTCATATGTATATATAGTTTACATGATTATAAATTTTTTATATAACAAATTATTTTTAACTTATTTTGGATTAGTAAACATATAGGATTAAACTAGGGAGTATTTAGACTGTTTAATGTATTATAACAAAATAATGATTTAAAAGATAAAACATAAAAATTATTGACCAATTATTATTTAATATAAATGGAAATGACCTAAGGGATTTAAATATTTAGAATTTAACTATTCTATACATGTTTGAGACTCAAATTAATGGAATGAAGGGTTGGAAGTATAAAGTGAGTCACTCAAATTAGGAATTGGGTGTCTAGAACCACTTGGATGAATCTATCTATCTATAGAAACCTATGATATATGATTGTTTTTGTCATTTGATATATTCATCTATGTATAATGTTCCTATCTATTTAACTTAGGCCACTATGATTACTCATAATATGTGTTTGTGTATGATGTCAAGGGATAATTATATGAGAATTACCAAGAAACTTGTCTCCTTCTATATAAAACCCTGTGTCTACTTTTGACACTAGGTTTATGTTTACAAAGGGAAATAAGGTGGGTTGGATTGACCTCAAACACTACCTAATTAATATATGGGTGTTGCTTATATATACAATAATATGAAGAGGTAAATTAAACTACACAAAATTCTCCTCATTATGTGTACATGTAAAATGGTGTTCCTTTAACAAATGCAACCTCTAATCTATATTTCAACACTTGAAAAATGGAAATATTGAGTTAGATTAGGAGATTTATACTATAATGAGCCATTACACCAAAATCCTAGATTGTTAGTGAATCCACCCACTAGGATCATAACATCCCACCACACTTTCAAAGCCCAGATTCTGGGCTGACTTTACGCACGTACACGAGATCCACTATGTATACGAGCCCTATACGAACACTACAATGCCAACGTAACCCACCTGCTTTGTGACTCGAACATGGGTGGTTGCTCTGATACCACATGTAACAAACTATTACACCAAAAGCATGGACTATTAGTGAATCTGCCCACTAGGATCATAACATATACTTGGCTAGGGCCTACTATTTGTGACTAATTTCTTAGTTGGGAAGTTTAAGGCAATCCCTTTAAATGTGAAAAAGTGAATATATGTGTATTTGAGAAATGATAGATGATTTAATAGGCTTATATGTACTTTGTATTTATATATGGGTCTTTGGGTACTTTCTCATGCCACCAACCCATGAAACTTATGGTCTAATCCATATTAGATAATTTAAATTTAAAAAATTATAGTTGATTAGCATGGTATAGGTCTATTAGATTTAAATACCTTCAAAATTATATAGGAATATGATCATGATGGATTTATCTAAAAGGTAAGATTAATGATATACTGATCTAGATGCAATATGAGTATGATAATGAATAGGTTAGGAATATAATATATAATTAATTTAGGTGACTAATATAAAATATGGAAGGTGTAATTAAATTACTTAGATAAAAAAATAAATATAAATTCCATGAGAAGATTAGTATAAATATAATGAAATAATGAAAAAAAAAAATCAAAAATAATTGATGGCAAATTAGAATACTTGATAAATAAAATTGACCCACTTTGAGGGGGAAACCTCCACAACCATGAAATAAGAATATAATTCATAATATGATATTCAATTAATAACCAATACCTCTTATATATATATCCTAATTAGGTTATATTACTCCATAGGCCAACCTTACTAAAAATATGAGATGATAGATACATGTAAAATAATAATATAAAAGGTGATGTAGGACATATATTAGAAACATATATCTCTAGACACACTATAGGTTAAAGGTGTAGCAGAAGGTTAGACCTATATAAAGTATTTGGATAGAAAATAAGGGTGTGCAAGATCCATATATGTATGCACAAGTCATGTAATGTGAAGGTAGGTCAATAATAACATTTCTAAATGTCTAATACTATATTTTAGTGTCTAAAAAATACCCCTTATTTTATTTTAGTATTAAATTTTAAAAAATTGAGCCAAAGTAAAAAGATAAAGAGATGTACTTGAGTGTGTAAAGCAAACTTGATATTTGGGAGAAGGATCCAAGTGTGCAAATTGCTCCAATAAAACATGAAATGAACATGTAGGAATTAATGTCCATATGTTAGAATGACATATGAAAATGAAAATGAAACTATTAAAACTTAAATATAAAGGAAGGAATACAAAATTAAGTATATGAACCATGTTTCCCTATGACTCATTGGAAATGATGATTCCTACTAAATTATTGGAGACCATACTTCCTTATAGATTACTTGGAGAATTGGGATTCATGTTTAAATAATAGAGATTAATGGTGATCATGCCTCAATGGATAAATTAACTAAGGCAAGGGCCATTTGTTGGGAAAATAAATGCTTAAACCCTTAAGAGTAGTGCTAGGACTTTGAGTGATGTTAAACCTAAACCACACTATTTATTTAACTTAACTTGAACTTCAAGGTGAATGGAATCATGTAGGTTGAATCAACTATTGTAGATAGAATTAAATTTAATATGTAACCTTTGATACCATGAATTCCACATAAATTTCATGCTTATAGATAGAAAAATGTAATAGTGTGTGAATGAATAATTTTCATTCCCCATTAGTTGATCTAATTGGTGTCAACATGATATATAATGCTATCCATCTACATCTTATTTTTTCCAAATCTAAAATATTTGAAAACATATAACTTATGTTTTTGTAAATATATTCATATGCATTGCATACACCATAAAACATCTATCCTAATTTGCAAACTTATGTCCTATATATTGAACTAAATTGATAACTTGAACCAATTTTAACTATATCAATCATCAATCATGTAATATGTCCCCAAAATTTAGATTTTTTTATAAAATTGAGGATTGAATATCTATGACAAGCTCACTAATATGCCCCTATTTTTAGGTGAATTAATCATCTCAAAATAAAAGAGTTAACTATATCATGTTATGTATAAACATGTAATAATTTATAAGCATGTGCTAAAATGTGGAGAATATGTCATAACAGTAATTAATATGTCATCAAAGCATATATAAAACATCTAGTTTAAGGCATATGAGTATCATTATATATATATATATATATATATATATATATATATATATATATATATATATATTAGGCATGAAATAGTAACCATCATTGCTATAAGCATTAAATAGTAGATATGCAAGAAAAGTGTAAGATATGGTTCTTTGCACCATGAAAAAATGGGGAAGGTGCATGATATTTATCATGGAACTAAAACTTTATAAAACTCAACATTTTATTCTATATTTATCCAATCATAATCACACAATGTCATGACCATGATGCACATAATAAAAACACATGTAATATCACTCAATTTCACACAAGGAAATATCCATATACCTTGGTTAATCAAATTTTACACAAGGAAAGAGACACACATAATGGAAAATCAAATGTCATACAAATCAAAGGACACACACAATGGATAATTAATATCCACAAAAGTAAAGGAACCTACAAAGAAAGAGTCATAAAATGAAAACTCAATAATGAAAAAGTTATAAAATAAGGAAAGGGATAAATAAAGAGGCATATAATGATGCATTCAAATAAGAAATAGAAAGGGAACAAAGGTAAGGACATAAATAAAGGGTTTTGAAATGAAAATTTAATTAATAAAAATTAATATGAAAATGTAAGGGCCCAAAGAAGACATAAAGTGACATTATCAATAAAAAAATGGCATATAATAAATCAAGAGATAGACATACATAATCAATGATTATCCTATATGAAATGAAATAAAAATAATAAAGCATAAAACAAGTCTAACTAGTATATATTTCAAATCTATGTCAATGTCACAAAATATAAAAATAACATATCCATGAAATTTAGTACTGTAGAGAAAATAATAATGAGAAAGACATGTGTAAGACATAAATTTAGTTGAAATCATAAATTAAAATGTCACATAAAAGTATAACTTGTAACAATATATCCTATGGAGAAAGATACCCCCAACATTGGCATGGTATTTAGCTGTAGTAATTTCCTATATGTATTTCATCTCAGTCATACATACTATTAAATGAATTTTCACATGGAATTTTTTTTTTAATATACCAAACATGTGATAAATAACATAAATGAATAGTTTAAAACTAGAAAACATGTCATGATTAGGTCCTAATTTAGATTTCTAGATTTTTTTTTGTATTTTTTTAATATTTGAAATTTTGACGTAGATTAGTACGGTAAATAAAGGTCAAGTAGCAATGATTTTACAATAGAATAATTAGATGGATCCAAACAATTCATAACATATGATAAGGAATAATTTTCACCAAATGTAATATCATGATAATGTGGATCAAGTGAAGGAAAATAATATGACCGCACTATAAATTTTAATTACAACATGTTGTGTCCAACATACTCCACTTTATTTTTTTTGTGTAGGGACCCAATTAGGCATAAATGGAATTAGCTATGTTCGGTAAATCAAAAACTTGTTTTTAACACATGCTTAACAATGATGGGATTTGTTGGGTGCTCTTGTGCCTAGGTTTCTAATTAAAGAATAGTCACTTTAATGCTAGTAATATTTGTCATTTCCATAGCTATCTAGGTTTTCATCATTTATTCTACTTAGGATAACCTATTAAATGTTTTTTAAAGTTTCATAAGTGTACAAGTTATCAAGGATGTCATTTAGATATTCTTATGTTTGAATTTTTAGTTCAACATTTCTATTCAATATATAAGTTCCTTAACACTTTTGTCCATCAAATATTCTATGCATAATTAGACATCCTGGAGCTACATACCCCCCTTTTAACTTGGAAAAGTTTTAAACTTCAATCTTAAAATAAATTAATTCCATACAATGATAACCCATTGACCTAAAACTTTATAAAAACTTAGAAACTTTAAAAATACTTCTAGGTGAGTGAAGTATCAAAAGGTTTCCAATTATTGTAATCCCACTTACTTGACAACTGATAGAATCTAAATCTCAAAGTATGAAAGTTATAGGTGAGAAGAGCAATGATATCTTCCCATGCATCTCAATCTCATAGACCCACCATGTTAAAAAAAATTCAAAAGTTTTCTAAGACCTTCAAGTAAGCAAAATTTGAGATGATAACACATGTCATCATCCCACTCATTTAGAGTCTGCACAGTAAAAAGAAGAATATGGTACCCATGGTAAGGGTGACCCTAAAATATTTCATGAAGTAACACCATCTTGAGGGTCCCAAACATTAATAAGTATAGAACAAGGAACAAAAATTACCAAGAGGTAGTGGAGAAGTTAAAATTTTCCACATGTCCCTAAAACTATATAAAGGTCTCGCAACCTCAAGGTAATGCTTTTGGGAAGAGAATAATGTTGAAAAGTATCAAATGAAAGGTGAAAAATCAGTCCAGACTAATAGGGAAAAGGCACCTAATAGTAAAAATCATAGATGGTACATCACAAAGCAAATTCAAATATGAAAAGTAAAAGAAAAAAGGATTTGAAGATGTGGGAGCCATTAATCCACAAGAATTAGTTGAATGTATTCAATTTAATGAAGAAAATAAATCCAAAAATAAATATATTAAATTAGCCAATTAAATTAGAAAAACATTTCAATAAATTTGACATTTTTAATCATGAAATTGAGCTCAACCCTGGTTAAGCATTATTCACATGGTTCTAAAGAACCAAAGCTTAAGTGTATAGAAATGGATTCCTCTTCAAAGCTACCACCTCCCCCTATGTGTATTATATTATAGGGTATAACCAATACATAAATACAAAGTTTAATGAATTATCGCATCAATCATGACTTCAATCACTACTTGACCATCTGAGAGGAAGTTCAGGCAATAGAGCCCTATGAATCTAAATAACAACTCTCATCCTTTACATGGAGGTATAGACAGGACTCGGTAGAAATCAAATCAATGGATCTACATGATGGAGTGGTAAAACCAAAGGTAATGAATTTCATATACCTAGTTTATGATATGTTTACAAATGGCCAATTTTATGGAAGATTCTACATGTCTATCAAAATAACACTCCTATGGCCTACTTTATTGGGCACACTTTTGACAAGTATTACCAACTACCTAACCTAAAAGTAACTTATAACCAAACCTTAATTGATTAGTGGATGTAAACTAATAGTGCCACTAGTAAGTTATAGGAATGAGATCATGACCTAACCACCTTCAAAATCAAAGGATCCATCTCATCCATCCTAATTAACACCTTTAGGTTAGGAATTAGGATTTCCATGGACTTGTTAAATATAATCTATGGTTTCCCTATGATAACCTATGTCAATGAGGTTTGGATTATCATACTATATACCATACTCAACTCCACCAAGATCATCACCATTGGTGAAATCATTGATTTTAACTTAATTCACCAAGTTAGTCACACAAACAACTGGCTTGATGGAAACTTATATACGATGTCTTATCTAGTGGATGTTATAACTAAGATAGTCAACTTAGATTTAAAATAAGAATGAGAACCCTACAATAAATATCTAAAGAAAATAATTTTTGATGATTTAAATCTCATCCACATCCATAATTTTAGGAAAAACATGACTAGGTTGAGAGAGACTTTCTACCCAATGGTATACTAGGCCATTCATGACAAGGATATACCTAGATTATCTAATCATATTAGATGGAACCTTGGAAATATTGGTAGCTATTAGCTCTACCTAGACTGCACAATCATTAAAGTAGAAGGAACTAGGGACCTTACCATGTATCTTCCTTAGTACTAGATAAAGTGTTTGATCAAGAAATTGTATCTCAGTTAGAAGACTCAATAGATGTCAATATAAGGAGTGCTAGATAGGGAGTCATCCACATAATGCCTATAAACATTAGATAGATTAAATACACTAAATGGTAATATTTAAACTTGGCAGGTATGATCAAAATGTACTATGATTTCAAATGGTCATCCTATAGGAAATGGGAACCAAGAAAAAGGGTTAGGAACTACCTAGACAGACTCAAATGGAAGGTGAAAATTGATTATGACCAAGTGTCATATCCACATGATGAGGTGTTATTGGATTCCCTACATGATATGAATGTTTAATATAGAATGAACAAGTTAATTATTTACATAGTGGTGGCCAGACATATTCAATACAATCCAAATATAATCAAAGAGGATACTTGAAGAATTGATAATGAACATTATAACTCAAAGCTTCTCAATAAACCTCTCTCATAGGTTAGAATGCAAGGACAAGATCTAAATGGACCATTAGATCATGATTATATAGGGAGTGAATAAATAATCACTCAAGGTCCTCCTCAACATCCTATCTTAAGGGTCACCATCACAACAACCACCATAGTGTCTGCTCCCACTCACTCGACTACCAATACATCAAGCATTGTGAGCATAGCTTAACCTAGTGGGATATTATCTATGTTTCCTTTCCCTCCACTCATAGTGACCTAATATGTAATCATCCCATATTTATTCCCTCCTATTTAAATCTTACTCTCTTCCATAGTTTCACCTCCATTAACAACTACTAGCATTCCCTCATCATTGTCCACTACCCCATTGGTTTCAATTGATGTTACTTCCCCTCAATTAATAATATCTATCACTCCCATTAGGAAACCTCTTGTATACCGAATAAAGGTGAAGGAATATTCTATTTACCCTAAGGGTAATCCAATAGAGGGGGCCTCTAAAGACAAATCAGGAGAAAGATTGGATAAAAGAAGATGCTCTAGAAATATCATAGGATGAAAAAGATGATAAATAAATTATCCTAGAGGGAGAGTGGATAACTAAAGAGGAATTGGAAGATAATAAAAAATACTCCTTATTTAAAACCATCATTGAACTATAGAGAGTGACCTAGAGGATAAATGGTTGCTAGAGGACGTTTAGTCTTGGGACACTACGATTCTAAAGACCAATTTAGGCTCCATTGAATTAATTTGGGACCAAGGTAGAGATAATAGAGATGAATTAAAGTCAAAATAAATAACTTCAACACAAGGAAAATAAATAAGTATATATCCATGCCTAGTCCCTCTAACACAATGATGGCGTTTGTTTTAGATTATTTGGCTTGAACAAATAAGGCCCAACCAACTATAGGAATAATTTTGTAAATACTAACCCTAATCCACATAATTCAAGCTATATAACCCCATATTTAAACTTAAAAAGGACCTATTATGGCTACCCATGGATTCATAAATAATTATTTGCAAAACTTGCTCAATACCCCTCTTATCTACTTGTTATTTAATGCATCCATCCCCAAATCCTCTAGGATTAATAGATAGGATCACTTAAAAAATCTAGTCTCCTCCACCATATTTTATTTCCCAATAATTCCTTCCAATCCCTCTACCCAATTGGACCTTCTAATTGGCTAGGTGACCCAAGGAGAGTCCACCACCATTACATCAACAAAGGAGTTAGAGAAGGAAAAACTAATAATTGAGGCAATGAATCACAAGAAGGTCACCAGATGGAGGAGGGAAATCCCTCATTTCTATAATATAGGGACATATTCTCCTAATCCCATGATTCCCCCTAGGTATTCCCCCTCTCTTTCTCTTATAGGCTAGATAGAACCTTCACAAAACCCATTATGTTAAATATACCTGAATGGATCTAGAAGATGCAATAAGTATAGGTAGGTAGGTAGGGCCTATTGAGAATCCCATATTCAAGTTTCATTTTGAAAAATAAATTAATACTATGATAAAAATAAAGAGGATAATTACAATGGCCAAAGGACAATACGTGGAGTTAGAACAAAGAGAAGACTTCTTCTAACTAACTAAAAAATGAAAAACTCTCCCCTCTGACTTGGGCAGACATAGGGAAGATCCCTATACTTTTATAGATTCTAAAGGGGGAGTAATAAAGGATTTGTTTTAGGTCTATGATCAATCCATCGAGGCCTTATATGAAAATATCACCATTTAACCTCCAAGGGACCTCATTGGAAGTATGCATAGAGTAGCCCAAAATATATATGATGTCCTCTAACTAGTAAGAGATGAAAAAGGAATACCAACCCAAATTGGGGGATGTAATATCCCTAGAAAAGGACATGAATAAAATGGAGGATCATCTTTATGTTTTGGTTTGATAAACTAGGGAGAAGGCCTATAATTAATTTAATTTGATAACCACTTTGGAGGTGGAATGGGCCCAAAACTATGTAATTGCTAAGAGGGATAACTTTATTGAGTGAAATTAGGAGATGAAAATTTTAGTGTGGTAACTCACTAGTTATAAAGTTAAATTCATCATCATTTTGAGGAAAAAGAGGGTTGATGGTGTGACTAAATAGAGTGGAGAGCTAGTTTTTAAGACCATCTTTGAAGACTTCATCTAGATGGTTGCAAATATTTTTAAAGTAGAGATCAAGGGAAAAATATATAAGACCCATGAAAACCTATAAAAATGATAAATTTTTTTATAAGTAGGGTCCTTATCATAGAGACTCTTTATTTGGAGATCAGAGTTGCATTAAAAATACATAAAAAATTAATGGAAAAGCTTCCCTAGATCTTTAAGAGGCTCATGTTGGACTTAAGGACAATGGATAATTATTTTTAAGTGGGCCATGATCTCTAATAAAAACTACAAGTAAGTATGCCTCTCAAGATAGGTCACTCCTATCAGCATCTCCATAAATCAGGATTGCCATTACAACATCTTCCATGGAAACTATTGATAGAGTACACATGTCCATCACTATAACTACATCGTCATAAGAGGAATGATATTATTTAGTGATATCATAGTTTTATTATAACATGTTTTTTTAATTGGTAGCATATTTTTCCCATTATCCTATATATACTCCTTTGGGAGATATTTCATGAAATAGATGTAAACTTTGAGAATGGTCTTAAGTGATGAGGCACCCACATCCAAAGCCTATTTATATGGATGTCTCCTATGTTCTAAAGGGATGAATTTTTTTGATATATCAATATAAATAAAAAATCCTTTGGGTTATTTTAAAATTCTGTGTTACATAATTTATTCTCTCTCTTTCATGTCTATTTAATAGTGTTTATGATTTTGATCTATCTAGTAGCTAAGCATTTCTTGATATATGTAATAAAAATTTCAAATACAATGTAATCAATTAATAAGGATTTATCAATTAGAATGTCCAGTCATAATTTAGGTTAATGAATCTTATTTCCTAGTAATAAGTTGGCTAAGTTACTCTTTAGAATTAGTGTAAATATGCCATTTGGTGTAACTTCCTAGGCTAAGCCATAGCTAGTCAAAGGTCCTCTCTAGTATTAACTATAATCTTAAAGTTGAGATATGTTACAATAGTCTTGATAAAAATTAAGCCTTAGTTAATTACTTGGAGTCAACTGCATCATACCCCTTTACTATGTTTGTCACTTCTGTGTGATAAAGTAGTAGTCTACAAGCATTTATTCTTGGTATTTGTCCTTGCCCTAAATCTGGATGGAAATAGTTCATGATATTTGTGTGAAAATCCCATTCTCTATCTTACTTTACCCTCTATTTTTCAATTTATTTGAGTCCTATCCACTTTAGATGAAATCCATCATCACCTCATTTCATTCATGTAGAAATAGGATCCATATACATACCTAAATTAGCTAGGTTAATAGTTGCATTTATCATTGCTATTCCACCCTTGGTTGATGTAAGATGTAGTACCAATAATGCATGCCCCATAATGAAGCTAGAATTAATAGAGATCCCAAAAAATTACAGGCTACCTTGTATATGTTTTTTTGTGTGTAAAACATAGAAAAATATGAATCTATCACTAGAAGGATGGCCTCTTTTCACTATTTAGGATTGAATAACTCTTAAGATACACTAGATATATCCCAAATATTAAGTAGATGTACTTTTGGTAATAACATACTACATTCACCCTTATAGGACCATAGAAAGGTTAGATCAAATAGAGGTTTTCAAAGGATATCCCAGGCTCAATTTTATTCTACAAATAGATGACCACTCATGTGACTAATGGCCCACCCTTGGTTGATGGGTTATGTCTTTAATATCATGAGAAGAATCCATGACATACCTAGGAATCTTAATAAATACCTTCCCACCTTCTCTCCCTCATGGGGGAGGGGGGTTATAACTATTGATGAATATGTGAAGGCCTATATAAATACTCTAGGGATACTAAATTTAGTTTATGAGGATGTAGCCTACTGGATCTTCCCATTTACACTTCAAGATGCTACCTATGACTGGTTCCTTAATATTACTAAAGGTTTTATCACATCTTATACTAATTTATAGACCACCTTTTTAGGATAGTTTAGCCAAGTCACTAGCCCTAGTATTATCTACCAAATCTTTGTTATCATGAAAATGAAACCTAATGAACCCATAAGAGCATTTAATGCTAGATTCTAGAAAATGTATAGTTAGATAAAAAATACGTATAATCTAGATGATGCATTATCTCTAGAGATGTATAAATACTCCCTAGATCATACAACTACAATGTTTGTATGTAGGGTAGCCAATATCTTAGATATTACCCATGTATATGTTAAACTTATATAGGTTGACAAATATATGAAACCTTAGTTGTAATGCTTAGTGGGGCCAAGTGTTTATTATACCTATCTAATGTTGAATCCAATCTCAAGTAATAGTCAAAATAATATGGATCACAATCAAACTCAAGACCATATGCAATTTCCCTTGTCTCACACTACACCTAACCAATGTCTATGTCTCTTTAATAATCATATCCAAGTAGTTATTCGTCATTAAATCTAAGCTATAGTCCTAGTTAATGCCTCAACTACTCAAGGCATTATTGTTAATTCTAATAAAGTTGAGATATATTCCATCTCAAGAATGGTATAAAATTTAAGTAGTAAGTTATTAACTATGCATAAACATATGGGGAATTATAGAAGCTAAAATTTCAACTAGACATTTAGACACTAGAGATACACCTAACCTTTTAACAATCCTAGGAATAATGTTGAGTAGTTTCCCAATAAGATACCAAAGATGAACATCATGGAGGTTGCATTACCTAACTTATATAGGGTTCATAGCATATCCAAGCATAGATAATTATATTTCAAATAATTATGTGCATAATTTGATATATTTTAAAGGGAAATGGATAGACAATAAATACTGGAAAATCCACCCAAGCCAATTCCCCTTGAGGCTTTGAGATACTCCAACACTTCTATGGTCTTTGACACATTATTTTCCATTTCTAGTAGAAGGATATAATGAACCAAAGGATTCCATAGATGAAGTCCATGATTTCCAATAGTTATAGAGAAATAATTATAATCTAAGGAACAAGTAGCCATTTACTACCTCTACACCTTTGAATAATAGTGATAACACTCCTCCAGATATAAAGAGCAACAATAATCCACCTACCCCAAAGGAGAGAGATTAGGCAAAACCCATAGAGTCATAGAACAAATGAGGGTACAATATCATGGAGTATATGAAGAACATCAAATCCAATTTCAGCTTACATGAGTTGGCTTAGATCACTGAGTGAATAGAACTACTATTGAGAGCTCTAATTAGAATATCTTTAATAGATAAATCCAAGATGGCCCAAGAAAATGTGATGATTTATAAGGACAAAATTAAGGTTACACCTTTCCTACTAATAGTCAAAATGTTTAGTAATAATGTTCATACTTTTAGGTCAACTTAGGAGTTTCAACTAATGTGATACCCAAAACCATATGTAAGAATTTGGGGTTAACCCCAAATAATTCAGAAAAGGTAGTCCTAAAACATGTAGTAATTTATGTTAGGGAATTTCTAAACATTCACATGAAATTGGCCTATAAACCACATGTAGAACAAATTATTGACATACTATTGGTCAATATTATAGAATATTACTATCTTTTTCTCAATTGGGATTGGTTAAAAACATTTAATGGATATGTAGCCACTAATTTCTTACATATGTGGCTACCTTAGAAAGGTGTGGCAAATCAAATCAAGATTTATTGGGAGTAGAAGATGAAATACTTGATAATGAAATATAATGATAATAATGAGAAGGTCAAATTTGTATCCTCACATGCTTGTATCTACAGCTTCACTATCTAATAGATGCACCATCACCAAGAGTTCAAAGGACCTTCACATCTATGGAACCTTTACTTTGATGGTGCTTGATCAAAACAAGGATCATGTGTTGGTGTAGCCTTGATAGACCCTAATAGAAAGTAGTACTTGGTAGCATATTAATTATAGTTTCTTTATACTAATAATTAGGATAATTATGAATCCTTTAACCTAGGCCTATATTTTTCCTTAGGACATGATGTCAAATAGTTATAGGTGTTCAATGATTCAAAGTTAGTGGTCAACTAGGTCAGGATGAAGTATCAATGCAAGCTACCATACATAAATAAATACAAACACAAAGTTTGAGACCTAATTGATCCCTTTGATGATTTCAAAATCCAAGTTGTTCAAAGGGAAGAGAACTAAATATTAGATTCATTAGCATCCTCAGTAACCAATCTAACACCACTCCCAGACTCTAGGATGTAGAAATTATTTGTGGAGCTGGTGCCTTACCCTTCAATCCCTAATAGCATAAGAAATTTCAAAGTATTTGAGGATGATCAATAGATCATATAATTCATAAATAATTTTGGATCCTTTGATGACCAATTTATATAAGAAAAATATTTTGAATTTTTGGGAATAAAATACATTATGGGGGATGGTATCATATAGCTCAAGGAAAATAAAATCCCATGGGGATGATATATGTTGATGTATATTTGTGTCAAGGATATAATGTGAATAATAAAACAATATTTCTTAGTTTATAGTATAGGTAATAGAAGACCTTAAGGCTTGATTTAGTTTTCTTGGAATGATTATGTGGACACCACATTTTTTTTATAATTAGACCTTGTTGTAGGGACAACAAGAACATTAGTAGTGACACAATCTATCTAAAATTTATTTGTGTTATGATGTAAAATCATGATTATAATTTGTCAATTTATGCCCAAACTTCAAATAAACAAATTGATATTTATGATGAGAATTAATCTAACATTATTCAAGTTAAAAAAATTCAAAAAAGAAAGTAGGTTATAACAAAAAAAGGTTTTATTTTTTAACAACAAAGACCAATGGATCTCCTTTAGTTCCTTATGACAATAGTGAAAATAAATTTAACATTTATAAGATCCTAGTGCTAAACGTAGAATGTCATAAATTTAATGGCGTTATAGGGTAAATATAATTCATATATCTAAAAAGTATGATTTAAAATAGCTACCTACAACAAATTGATTTAAGCACATTTATTTGTATAGTAGAAGGAAAAATAACATACATAGACAAAATTTGTTAGCATAATAGAAAGCACAAACTAACAAGATGCATTTGAAACACTACTATTAGATTTAACCATTGAAAAAATGAAATCATATTTTATTATCAAAGCTTGAGAAATAAAAAAATATGAAATAATGAAATAGTGAGCAAATTACAAGAATTATTCTTTCTCTTTGCATTAATTTCACAAAATTCTATTTTGAAGTACAATTAAGGGGGGGGGGGCTATATATAGGCCTTATAATGCCCAAGATAGTTACAAAAGGATTAGATGTATACATATGTTAGTGGATAAAGTCCTTCATGTCCTAAAAACTAAATAATATTCCCTATTCAAATAGGATAATATTTTACAATGCATTAAAGGGAATCAGGACCTAATATTCATCAATAGAAAGCCTAATAGATGGCTATCTCACTCTTGAGGTGCTAGGTTGGGGTCCTAATAGTGTGTTCAAAGATGAAGCACCCAATGTAGAAGAAGATGAATGTGAACCCACAATAGTTTAAAAAGGAGTACTTCTCAATGTGACTACAAGAGAAGTGTTGGGAGGGGATGAAGAGTAAGACTCTCCTGCAATGACCATATGTGGCTTATTACCTACATTGTTATTATCTTCTATATTTCCTCTCCATACTTTAGAGCATCCCTTTTAATCACTGTTGATCAATTATTGATCTATAATAGGTTCCTTAAGAAATTTGATTGTAATACCTATCATTACGTCATGATTTATCAAGAGAGGCCCCATAACCTCATTTATTACCACTAAATTTTCAATCCTTTATTTGGAAGATGATATCAAATATACCATATCTTGCTCGAAGGTCACTCCTTTGTCCATTGATTTCTTTATAAAATTTACAATAAAGTTTTGCAACTATGATATGAAGGTATCCTTGCTAACAATGGAACCATATTTATTGGTAAGGTGTGTGATCTCAACTTATTTAAGAAGAATTATGACTCAGTCACCCTATTAGGTGAGAGATTGGCCCAACAATCTCATTTCATCAATCCATTGGTTTAATGCTTTCTTTCTTCTAATTATATAGGATTGGGTAATCCTCAATTCCTCAAAGGGGATAAAAGTTGAATCTTTAAAAAAAATCATCCTAATAAACTTTACCATGTTAATTATTTTATTATCATATGTCCCATATGCACCTTCTACCTTGAGAATCGTAATGTAGATTTCATCCCGCTTGCCTTGTACTGGTCCAAGGTCTTCAATTGATCAAACATTACTTTCACATCCCACTCTATCTTGGTTATTGTCTCCTCTAGCAATGTGGATTTGTTATACTATTCCAAATCTATTAATATTTACTACATTCCTTTTACCAATTTAGTAACTACATCACCATATGCCTTTAGATCTAAGAGGGGGTCCTCTTCATACTATTGATTTTAGCCTGACTAGGCTCTTTTCTTCTTGGTTAGCTCAAATAGTGTTCCCTCTGACTCATATATAATTGTTTAGTCTATATGGGTGACTTTCCTCTTGGTTAACCTCTATATTTCTCCATATTTCTTTTCAAAATCTAATGTGACCGATAGAGGGTCCACTATGACCAAATCCTAGTTCACCATTGTAGCTAATTGCATTTGTTTTATCCATGATTTATTTGAATAACCACTAATGGATATATAGATGGATGCAATTACTAAGTTAGTATTAATCCTTGGAAGGAAGATGATGTAGGGGAATATTTTAGAGATGTCATTAGGATGTCATCTTTGGTTTGAAATAGTTTATAATGTGTTCTAGAGTGTCTACAGTTCTTTTGGAATCCATACTAGTTATTTAGGTTGTTCAAATTCTCAAATCTTGTATTTCCTACCAAAAGCACTATTCAAAATTTTGAATTCTTGTGAGCCATTTTTAGGGACTGTGCAATATGAATGGTAATGTATGAAGTCTAAGTTTATGTATCTAGGACTTTTATGAGTAGATAAAGGTTATTTTGTTAAACAAATCTCTTAGTACGATGTCATGTGATTCACTAAGCCTAAACTAGTTGTTATTTCAAGAAATCTTATGTAGAAGTTGTCATCAAATTATGCACCCTAGGACACTCTATTAAGCTCCCTCAATTTTATATAACATTGAATCATCTCTCAAATTTTTGCTAACTTGAATCTTATCTAATTTCCTATCACATAATCTAATGCTTGTTCATGAAAAGAGTTAATATTTTTCAAAAAAATTAAAACCATACTATAGAGGTGATCCAAAAAGATATATCCCATATAGCAACAATGTTTTCTAAGACCAATTTCATGAATTAAAGGATCCTAACAAAGTGTTTCAGTGTGAAGGTCGCATACTTGGGACAATCAACAATATACTTGACCTAGGGGTAGATTGCACACCATAGAGATAATTACATACTTAAAAGAGGGATTAGTACACTCAACACACGTCACATGACATGTTAACATCAGAACTCTTTCTTAAATATGAAGGATAAAGGGAGTAAGGATGATATTATCACTTAGATCCACTATACATCACTCACACACCTAGAAAAAATGTTCAAAACTTAGAATTAGACTTGTATTCAATGTTAAAAAACAAAGTTTAATGTAATTTTTAGTAGGGATTCCCCATACCAAAAATGTGGTCCCCCTACAATGGCTAAAATGGCTCAATTTATAAAATTTTGAGGAAGAGAGAGAGAGAAGAGAAACTAGAGAGGCGCAAGGACATGTGCCACCAACATGAAGATTAGTTACAAGAGCATGAGATAGAGGGATGGGGTGAGCTATATCATTTCAAGAGTTAAAATTTTCATTCACAATCATCGAAGACATGAAAATAGTCAAGAAACTCATTCTTTATGTACAAAAAACTATCCCTCATGATTAGCCTTACAAATCTATCCCAAATATATAATTTATCAAGTTTGATGATTAATATAAGTAGGAGAGGTCATTATGAAGCCCTCACATGAATTAGGGAGACTCCTGACCCTTCCTATCATTCTATCCATGCATGATCATACTTAGTAGTCTCAAAATAGCCCTTTTCCCCTTCACCTCTCATAATTTCCACCTTCAAGCTCTAAAAACCTACAATTTTATCAATAAAATAAGAGTAATTTAATGTTTAAGGAATTATCATACCATTAGTTAAAATAAATTGGCCTTAAAAGGCTCCTAAAATGAAGATTCACCATTTTATCCAATTCCTCTCTAGTTGCCTCACTAGACTGGATGAAATGAGATAACTAGTAGTAACACTTAGGATCTTATAAACTTCATCCAATTACTATTAGGACTTATAAAAATTCCTAAAATCTCATCCAAAAGTGATTTGGCCTCTTGAACTTTCACCATACCTATAAAACACTAAAAATGGTCAAAATAAGCCATGTTTTCATCTTTTACATACAATTATATAAAATCCAATCCCATGGATTTGATTTTCATGGAGTTGGAAACAACTTTTATTCATCACTCATGGTCAAATTCATCCATCTAGATATTCAAATTGTCTCATCTTCCCAATCAGGTCATTATGGAGGGTTTGCAAGTGTTTTGAAGTGGTTTTCATTCTTAACATTCATTCATAGCCATATCACAATGAAATTATGATAAAATTACACTTATTTATTCTCAAGGAAATCCTTAAAATTCTTTTAATTGATCAATTTCCCATGCAAATCTTGGTGGAATTTCTAAGCACTTGAAGTTGACATTCGAGCTCATTTTTTGCTTCTTGGTGGGGTCTGGATGCTTTTCAAGCCAAAAATGGATTCCTAAAGATTTTATTTACAATAAAAGGGTTTTAAAAACTCTTTATATACATTTAAAACTTCATCCAACATTTATAATGGATTTATAAAATATTGAAATGAAAATTGACCCCTGTTTGGTTTTAGGTCTAAACCTTGCCAATAGGTCTACCTACATCTTTGAGCTTCTCTTGACCATATAATGGTTATGTTTGTAATTTTATTTCTTTAAAACACCTAAAATACCTATATAAAAATGTATTTATCACTTTTAAATCATAAATTAGGTTGAAAATTCATATGACCTCAAAATTGGCTTCTAGCCCTAAGGCTTTCATTCACATTTGACTGGAACCCTTGTTGTGTAGGATGACCTATTTGATTTCAAGCCTTATATAAATTTTCATATTTTATTCCATGTGTACCCAAGATATTAAAATATTATTTATTAATACAATTGGTATCTGGTTTACCATTCTTCACTTTTCCCCAAATTAGTCATTCTTGTGCATGAAGGGACTACCCCTACTTTGAGACAAAATAGAGAGCATTAGGATTATTTGTTTGGTAAAATTGAGTATTTAAAGAGTTTTAAAATTTCATAATGACAAAATTTAATTTTTTTTTGTTTTATTCCATGTTTATGGGGTTTAAACATCCCAATTTCTTCAAAAAAGGGGTCAGAAACCTTATTTTTGCATGTTCTTATCCAAACTTCATCATGGATACTCCTTCACTTATTCAATGAATAAAAATTGTTTGTGTATTTTATTTACCATTATTTAATTATTTTTGAATCTATTGATATACTCAAAACCTCTCTCTTATGTGGAATCCCCAAACTCACCTCTTGAAACAAGGCTTTTCTAACCTTGCTTGTATGGACTGAGTCCATTTTTTTATGAGAAAATGGGATTGGGTGGCTTGAGGATGTCTTGGACATATTATTTCATTAATTTTATCATTATTAATCCACCTTATACTATTTTAAACTCTCCTTTTCTTTCCAAGGCACCAAACTCTCATCATGTCCATTTCTTATCTATGACCCTATCTAATTGTGACAATAAATAGGGTACTCTTTCTTTTTGGTACCTTTACTTAGAGATTTTGACCAAGGTTTTAACACATTAAATAGTAAATTTTGACTCAAATCCATATTATAATGTTAATAATATTTAAAATCTATCATCTTAACCCTTTTAGGCCCTCCAATTGCTCACTATCCTCTTGGACTAAGACAGTCCTAGGATTCTGCCTGTAGGTGAGCTTAGGGTTAGAGTGGCATGAAGTTGGTCTTTAATTATGATTTTAAAAATCCTTTGGATTAACAAAGTAATTGGTTTTGTAATTTCCACATCTTTCCTCCCTAAGGTGCTTCAAGACTTCTCCAAGTGCCATAATCTCACTTCATTGTTATCCCACCTGTATTTGACTATCCCTTCCTTCATTTTAGGCATGTAGGTTATTTTCTAGGTCAAGAATGAACTTGTTTATGGTGGAATTGATGGCATGAATGTATTTTATTTAATTAAAATATAAAATTTCCTTAAATTCATTCATGATAATGCCTATTTCACAAAACTTAACCTTTTTGCTTGTAGGTGACTCCTCATAGTCCTGTGTATGGATAGAGAAGTATGCATTAGGGGTTCAAGACATTGGATTTATCCTTCTCTCATGGCCTCTTATCATAAAACAATAATTTGAACCACTAACATCATTAAACTTGATAGCATACTCTAATATCATCAAAATGAGATGCAAAGTTAACTTTTTGATCAATAACTTGTAGTTAACACTATCTTGCTTTAGTGGGCTTTAGCTATGTTTAGGCTTTGCAACATCCAATCTCTATTCACCCTTTGCTTCTCAAAATTGGAACAATTGTTGTAGGTGAATAGGGATACAAATTTGTCTAATTTTAAATATTAAATCACCTAGAAAGTCAATTTTATGAGGTCTTGAAAAACCTTTAAGGCCTTTGTTTGCCATTTTTAGGGACAAATGACCCAATATGGCCTGATGACAATCCAACCTTATATTTGATGCTTTGACACTTTCATTGTCAAGATAGGATGATCAATAGTTCTATCTAGGCCTTCCCATATTAAGGGATTTCAAATTCTATTGACCAATATATTGGAACATATTGTTAAGGCACATATATGGCATCAACAGTAGATGGTCATCTCTTCTATACAAGTAGGACTGAGAGCACTCTCTAAGTTTTCAAGTTTATAACACTTACATGCCTCCATAAAATATTTAAATTTTCATCAATGGTCCTAAGAGGTTAATGGCCATGTCAGACCTTAAAACTCACATTTGTGATGTCAACATGATCCTCTAGGTGGAGTTTCTTAACTATGATATGTAAGGAAGTCATGAAATGACAAGAATCATGCAAGGAATGCTCTTAAAACACCTCAAGAGCAATTTATAAAAATTTAATTCCTAAAATATACCAAAATTACTTCCAAAACAATATTAAAACATCATATACAATGTGAAAGAAACATTTTCAAAGTAATTAGGATGACTATGAATGCAAACTGGACATTTTATAATCTTAGAAGAGGCTTACTCAAAAAATTGAACTCTCCAAAACAAGAAGAATTATGAAAACATCTTGAAAATAATGTAGAGACACTTGAAATACACAAATCCATTAATCCAAAATAATAAACTCTGAGACAAGATTAAATAATGACCCCCTCATGGTTGAACATGCATAAAAAGCTACCTAGAATCAAACTGATTGATCATAATGGAAGATGCACAAAATCTTAATTTTTTGTCATGAAAATTAAGTTCACTCAGATAACTATCCACTCCTAGAATCACTACTCCAAATTCCACCTGTACGGCCCATGCCAAGTGCATGAAGTTGCTCCTTCTTTGCTTGACAAGTGAAAATAGAGGAAAACAAGTTGAAAATGAAATTTTTTGAATTATTATTAAAAATAAATAATTTAAATGGACTATGGGAGGTGAAGAGTTACTTTTCTCATGTTTTTAGCTGATGGTGGACTTGAGAAGTCTGTATAAGTTCTAAAAAAACTCTTATTTTTTAGGGAAAACTACCATCCACTTAACATAAATACTTATTTCCTAAAAAATAACTATTTTTGACATTATAATAACTTGATACACATTTAAACTCACCTTGGTGTCAATTTTTATTGCATAAAAATTTGTACAAGTCACTAAATGGGCTTAAAAATGACTAAAAGGCCCCCTTTTCCACATGAGACAAGACCTATGACCAATTTATGACTTGTAAACATATTAAGAACCACCTTAGGATATTTTAAACACAATTTTACCATTTAAATACCTTTGACTAGTGTTGACCAATCTTTGACCTTAGTTGACTAGCCTAAGACAAAGAGGGTGGACTTCAACAAGGACTAGAGAGAGGATGAGTGAGATAATAAACCAACATAATACACTATAAGACACATGGGAATATTTTTATAAGTTTAAAATAGTATGGGTTCACCCAAATTTAACTTGGGGGTCAAATTTTGTCAACATAAGTAGTTTCAAGATTCAGTTATATGTTTTATATGGGGTTACTTTAGTCAGTTTTAAATATAATACACATCCCATTCGAGGATGATGGAAAATAGAGATTGGGAATAAATAAATTGATTGAATTAAGACTACCTATTTTATCAAAAAAAAATTGTTTATGGAATTTTCTTGAATAAACAGAGTATATGTTTACTCAAACACTCAAATGTTGATGGAAGTCACTTTTGAAGATTATCAAGTCTATCAATAGGAAATACAAACATACAATTTCCTGATTTTTTGATCCTTTGGAATTAAGTTATATGGATACTATGGGAATTATTATTTGAATTAATATTAGGATCCAATATTTTTGACTATATATTGACCAATAGTGGTTATGCCTAGGTAGGTCATTGGCATCATTCATTGGAACTTATAGTCTATATAAGATAAGGATTCTGAATATTGTGACTTTGTATTGAATCTTGTTATTGGTATAAATAAGATATTTCCAAGAGTATTGTGAGAGCTTTAGTATTTATATGGAAGGTTACAACAACCTTCTTTTTTACCATAGAGTCCTAAAAGTTGAAAGATTGATAAAACCCTCTCTACCCCTATTTTTATGTCAATAGAACACAATCAAAATGACTGAGATTTCTTGTTAGGACTTGATCTAAGGATTATTGGGTCATTATAATTGAATTAATAACTTTAAGGAGGAATATAAAGTCATTATCCAACCTTTATATTTATTTGAAATTATGTGTCAAACAAGATATCTAGTTATTTGTAGCCTCAGCCTGCTCAATTATCCTAAACTTTGACAACTAGGGTTTTGACCATTGGGAGAAAATTAACCATTCAAAAATTGTAAAACTTAGTGATTAGATGTATTTAACTGATATCTAAGTGATTTAAGATATTTGGATCCTTACTCCCTCTTTGTCATACAATATCAACCTATAAGTTTGAATGAGGGTTAGATAGGCCTAATTGGAGACTGAGATAAAGGAGAAACATGACATGCAACTGGAGAATGATCAAATGATTAAAATGGAGCTATAAGATTCAAATGGGTCCCAGGTAATGATCTTATTTTGTTGTGAAAGTATGTTATCTTTCCAAACCAAGGAGATTTATCTATAAATAGGGTTAGTAAAGGCTTAAAGCTAGAAAGGAACCTGTGTATAGAAAGTGAGAAGTCAGATTATTTTGGTTGCTTGAGAAGGGTTATAAAATGGGGTTATAATAAGGAATAAGGTCTTGATGTGATTCCAAAAATCATTGTGTATTGATTTCCCATGCAAGGTCACATAGGTATTGACAACTTATGAGAGTGCATGAAGGTATATAGAGTACATGAATAGTGATTGAAACACCTTGTTGAATGTTATCAAATGGTTTGTTGATAATGTAAAGAACATTTAAACCTAGTGTAATATTGTTATATAGTTTCATATCATAGAAGGTGAATAAAACATTACTAGGTTGGCAATTCATATAGTATGAACAAGGTCATGAAAATGTGAGTTCAACTCTACATCATTTGGTTTCAAAGCATCAATATACCTTGGGTTCAGGAAGGTAAAGGATATTTTGAGATGAAATATTTGATGTTGTTCAAGATTTTCTTGAATATTACAAGGAATAAGCTATTAAATGGATAATGTGAGAGGAAAAGTGCAAGATAGAGAAGAGCAAGAGAAGGCAAGAAGATAGTAAAAATTCATAACAAAGTATGATTGTTGATGATAAATTTGAAAAGGTGTTAGATGTATTTGTTTAAATAATTTGTATTCAAATACATGAAAATAAATTGTGTGGTAAGTATCCCAAAGCTAAAAGAGGTTGGAAAAGAATAGTGAGATATGTTGATAGCTAAAATAAGAGATAAGCTCATAAAGAGAGCTTGAGAAAAAAGAGAAGACGATGAATAATCCCAAGTGAGGACAATAAGAGACTCCAAGTGAAAGTCCAAGATAGAGAAAGAGAATAGAGGTGACCCAAGTGAGGTCAAGAAGATAAGTGTGAGAAAGAACTTGTCAAAAAAGGGTAAAAGAAAGAAAAGAAATAGAATGATGGGATTAATATAAGGAGATTTCCATAGAAAGATGAAAAAGAAAGTACAAGATGAAGAAGTTGATATGGATAAGGAAATTGTTGAATTAAGGAAAGAATTAACATTTGTGGAAGAAATATTGAAAGAAATGATGATAGCATGCAAAATTAATTTTAGTATTAAAATCAAGAAAAGAGTACATTGTGAATTTAGGGAAAAGATGGAGGATAGAAAGGTCTAGCAAGTAGTTATGCACATGAGATATTAGCTAGAGGATATGATTGGATAATTTGAGAAATATGAGAATAAGGAATATTAGTGGCCATATGAATATGAAAACACGAATGTGTGTTATATTGAGAAAGGTGAATAGCTAGATGACATGGAAAAAATAGATGAAGAATTTCAAAGCTTCATTGAAATCATCTATAAGGAAGACTTGATTCTAGGAGAACTTAAAGGGTCTAAAGAGGTAAATAAAAGTGTTGAATATTTTTATTTTGCTAATGTACATGAATATTTATAAGAAGTATATGAAATAATACATAAATTAGATGACAATATTATTGGTGTAGCATCAAGAGTGTTGATTGTAGGTGATAAAGAAATATTATAATAAGATAAAGAGATGGAAGCAAGCTTCAATCAAAGGAGACTATTGCAGCCCAAGGATAAGATAAGTCATGGCATAATTCAATTTTCTCAAGTAAGTATATGAACTAGTTGTTTACAAGCTTATCTAACCATTTGATATAAACTTATAGTAATGAATATATACAAGTATTTGTAGATAAGGGTAGTGATTTGAGGAAGTTTGTTGAAGAAGAAGAGGACAATGGGCTGATAAGAGGACTGCATGTCCAAGAAAAGCAAGAAATTGAATCACAAGATAGTGATCAAGCACTTAAGAGACAAGAGGAAGTAAAAAAAAAGGTAACATAGACAAAATAGATAGAAGTGGTAAAGGAGGTGTGGAAATAAGATGTTAAGACTCCTTCACAAGAAGTCTAACATGAAGACAAAGGAGAGTTTGAATAATTTTTTACTTATGGAAGGGTTGAATAAGCCTTAAAAGTAGGTTCAAGTAAGCAAGATAAATGTTTTCTTTAATCCCATTATGTTGTGTGCAAGTAAATCCATCAATAAATTGAGAAATTATAGGTCTAAATGTGGTGCCCAAGTGCATGTAAAAATCTATGAGAGATAATTGGAGGCATATCAACAAGGAGAATCAATGAAGCACACCTACAAGAGCATGTGGGAAACATTCTCTAGCTTATTAGTATGATACAATGGCACCCTTTAGAGATGTCATTAAGATATCATTTTTTGTTTGAAATAGTGTAGAAGGTGTTCTAGAGTGTCTACAGGTCTTTTAGAATCCATACTAGTTGTTTAGGTTGTGCAAATTTTCAAATCTTGTGTTTCCCACCAAAATCACTATTCAAAAAATTGAATTCTTGTGAGCCCTTTTTAGGGACTATGGAATATTATTGGTAATGTATGAGGTCTAAATTTATGTATCTAAGACTTTTATGAGTAGATAAAGGTTATTTTGTCAAGAAAATCTCTTTGTATCACATCATGTGATCCACTAAGCCTAAACTAGATGTTGTTTCAAGAACTCCTACATTGAAGTAGTTTCAAGATTCAGTTATATACTTTATATATGGGTTACTTGAGTTAGTTTTGAGTGTAATACACACATCCTATTAAAAGATGTTGGGAAATAGAGATTAGGAATAAATAAACTTATTGAAGTAATATTTCCTATGTTATCAACATTTTTGTGTGTATGGAATTTTCTTGAATAAATAGAGTATATGTTTACTCAAACACTCAAATGTTAAAGGAAGTCACTTTTGAAGATTGCCAAGTCTATCACTAAGAAATATAGACATATAGTTTATTTATCTTTTGATCCTTTAGAATTAAGTTATGTGGAGCCTATGGGAATGAGGATTTGAATTAAGATTAGGAGCCAATATTGTTGAGTATTTATTGACCAATAGTGGTTATGCCTAGGTAGGTCATTGACATCATTCATTGGAACTTGTAGTCTATACAAGCTAAGGATTTTGAATATTGTGACTTTGTATTAAATTTTTTTATTGGTCTAAAGAAGAGATTACCAAGAAGAGATTGTGAGAGGTTTGGTATAGTTATGGAAGGTGACAAAAACCTTTTTGTTGACCATAGAGTCTTAGAAGTTGAAAGATTAATAAAACCCTCTCTACCCTAATTTTTTTGTTAATAGAACACAATCAAAATAATCAAGATTTATTTTTAGTACTTGATCTAAGGATTAATGGGTCATGATCATTGAATGAAAATTTTTAAGGAGGCATAAAAAGTCATTCTCAAACCTTTAATTTGATTTGAAATTATGTGTGGAACAAGATATCTAGTTATTTGTAGCCTCAACCTACTTAGTTATCCTAAACTTTGATAACTAGGGTTTTGACCATTGGGAGAAAACTAACCATTCAAAAATTATAAAACTTGGTGATTGGATGTATTTAACTGATATCTAAATGATTTAAAAGATTTGGATCCATGCTCCGTCTTTGGCATACAATATCAACGTATAGGTTTGAATGAGGGTTAGATAGGCCTAATTAGGGACTGAGACAAAGGAAAAACATGACATACAAGAGGAGAATGATCAAATGATTAGAAACGGAGCTAGAATATATAAATGGGTCCTAGGTAATGATCTTAGTTTGTTGTGAAAGTATGTTGTCTATCCAAACCAAGGAGGTTTATCTATAAATAGGGTTAGTGAAGGCTTAAAGCTATAAAGGAGCATGTGTATATTTTAGTCACCTAAGAAGGGTTATAAAAGGGGTTATTAATAAGGAAGAAGGTCATGATGTGATTCCAAACATCATTATGTATTGATTTCCCATACAAGGTCACATAGGCATTAACAACTTGTGATAGTGCATGAAGGTATATAGAATACATGAACAGTGATTGAAATACCTTGTTGAATGTTATATATAAAATAGTTTGTTGATAATATAAGTAACATCTAAAACTATTTTAATATTATTCTATATTTTCATATCATAGAAGGTGAATAAAGCATTACTAGGTTGCTAATTCATATAGTGTGAACAAGGTCATGAAAATGTGAGTTGAGTTATGCATCATTTGGTATCAAAGCATTAATATACCTTGGGTTTAGGTAAATAAAGGATATGTTGAGATTAAATATTTGATGTTGTTCAATATTTTTTTAATATTTCAAGGAACAAGCAGGTAAAGAGACAAGGTGAGGGGAAAAGTGTAAGATACAGCAGAGCAAGAGAAGGAAAGAAGATAGTACAAATTCATAACAAAGTATGATTGTTGATTATTGATTTGAAAATGTTTTATGTGCATTTATTAAAATAATTTGTATTCAAATAAGTGAAAATAAATTATGTGGAAAGTAGCCCAAAACCAAAAGAGGTTGAAAAATAATAGTGAGATATATTGATAAATCAAAGAAGAGACGAGCTCATAAAGAGAGCTTGAGAAAATTAGAAGACAATGAATAGTCCCAAGTGAGGAAAATAAAAGAATCCAAGTGAGATTCCAAGAGAGAGAAAGAGAATAGAGGTGACCCAAGTGAGGTCAAAAAGACAAGTGTGAGAAATAACTTGTCAAGAAGTGGTGAAAGAAAGAAAGGAAAGAAAATGATGGGCTAAATATAAGAAGATTGCCACAAAAAGATGAAAAAGAAAGTAAAATATGAAGAAGTTGATATGGATAAGGAAATTTTTGAATTGAGGAAATAATTAACAGGTATGGAAGAAATATTAATATAAATGATGATAGCATGCAAAAGGAATTCTAGTTTTAAAATTAGAAAAAGAGTACATTGTGAATTTAGGGAAAAGATGGAGGATATAAAGGTACATCAAGAAGCTATACACATGAGATATTATCTAGATGAGATGATTGGAGAATTTGAGAAATATGAGGATAAGGAAGATTAATGGCCATATGAATATGCAAACACAAATGTGTGTTATCCTGAGAAAGGTGAATAGCTAGATGACATGGAAAAAATAGGTGAAGAAGTTCAAAGCTTCATTGAAAGCATCCAAAAGAAAGACTTGATTCTAGGAGAACTTAAAGGGTCTAAATAGGTAAATAAAAGTGTTGAATATTTTTATTTTGCTAATGTACATGAAGATTTGCAGGAAGTAGATGAAATAATGCATAAAGTAAATGACAATATTATCCATCTAGCATCAAGAGTGATGATTGTAGGCCATAAATAATTAGTACAATAGGAGGAAGAGATGGAAGCACGCATTCAATCAAAGGAGACTGTTACATCCCATGGGTAAGATAAGTCATGGCATAATTCAATTTTTTCAAGTGACTATATGAACCAATTTTTTACAAGCTTTTCTAACCATTTGATAGTGATTTCTAGTAATGAATATAAACAAGTATTTATAGATAAGATTAATGCTTTGAGGAAGTGTTTTGAAGAAGAAGAGGAGGACAATGGGCTCATGAGAGGACAACATGTCCAAGAAAAGCAAGAAATTGAATCACAAGATAGTGATCAAGCACTTAAGAGACAAGAAGAAGTGACAAACAAGGCAACATAGAAAAAATAGATATAAGTGGTAAAGGAGGTGAGGAAATAAGATGTTAAGACACCTTCAAAAGAAGTCCAACATGAAGATAAAGGAGAGTTTGAATAATTTGTAGATATGGAAGGGTTAAATAAGCCTTCAAAGTAGGCTCAAGGCAACAAGATAAATGTTTTATTTAACCCCATTATGTTATGTTTAGGTAAATCCATAAATAAATTGATAAATTAGAGGCCTAAATATGGTTCCCAAGTGCATGCACAAATCTATGAGAGACAAGTGGAGGCATATCAATAAGGAACATCAACCAAGTACACCTACAAGAGCGTGTGGGAAACATTCTATCGCTTGTTAATATTTTTCAAGGGCATCCTTTAGAGATGTAATTAGGATGTCATTTTTTATTTGAAATAGTTTAAAAGGTATTCTAGAGTGTTTAAAAGTCTTTTAGAATCCATACTAGTTGTTTAAGTTATGCAAATTTTCAAATTTTGTGTTTCCCACCGAAAGCACTATTCAAAAATTAAAATTCTTGTGAGACCTTTTTAGGGACTATGGAATATGATTGGTAATATATGAGGTCTAAATTTATGTATCTAAGAATTTTATGAGTAGATAAGTATTCTCTTATCAAACAAATTTCTTTGTATCACATCATGTGATCTGCTACGCCTAAACTAGTTGTTGTTTCAATAACTTCTACGTGGAAGTAGTTTCAAGATTAAGTTATATAATTTATATATGGGTTACTTGAATTAGTTTTGATTGAAATAAACACACCCAATTTGAGGATTTTGGGAAATAGAGTTCAGGAATTAAAAAATTGATTGAAGTAAGATTTCCTATGTTATCAACTTTTCTATGTGTACGAAATTTGCTTGAATAAATAGAGTATATGTTTTCTTAAACACTCAAATGTTGAAGGAAGGTACTTTTAAATATTGTCAAGTCTATCAATAAGAAACATAGACATATAATTTCCTAAATTCTTGATCCTTTGGCATTAAGTTCTATGGACCTATGGGAATGAGGATTTGGATTAAGAGTAGGAGCCAATACTATTGAGTATATATTGACCAATAGTGGTTACTCCAAAGTAGGATATTGGCATCATTAATTAGAACTTACAGTCTATACAAGATAAGGATTTTGAATACTATGACTTTGGATTGAAGCCTGTTATTGTTCCAAAGAATAGATTGACAAGAAGAGATTGTGAGAGGTTTACTATAGTTGTGGAAGGTGAAAACAACCTTTTTTTTAACCATAGAGTCTTAAAATTTGAAAGATTGATAAAACCCTATCTACCCCTATTTTTTGTCAATAGAACATAGTCAAAATGACTGAGTTTCTTGTTAGTACTTGATCTAAGGATTATTGGGTCATCATCATTGAATAAAAAAGTTTAAGGAGGCATTGTTAATTTTTATGCAACCTTCAATTTGATTTGAAATTGTGTGTGGAACAAGATATGTAATTATTTTTATCCTTGACCTACTCAATTATCCTAACCCTAGAAACTAGGGTTTTGATAATTAGGAGTAAACTAACCATTTTAGAATTGTAAAACTTGGTGATTAGATATATTTAACTGATATATAAGTTATTTAAAATATTTGGATCTGTACTCTCTCTTTATCATAAAATAACAACCTATAGGTTTGAATGAGGGTTAGATAGGCCTAATTAGGGACTGAGACAAAGGAGAAATAGGACATGTAGGTGGATAATGATCAAATGATGAAAAATGGAGCTAGAAGAGCCAAATGGGTCTTAGGTAATGATCTTAGTTTGTTGTGAAATTCTATTGTATTTCCAAATAAAGGAGGTTTATCTATAAATAGGGATAATAAAGGCTTAAAGCTATAAAGGATCCTGGGTATAAAAAGTGAGCAATCAAATTATTTTAGTTGCTTGAGTAGGGTTATAAAAGGGGGTTATAAGAAGGAATAAGATCTTGATGTGATTCTAAACATCATTGTGTATTTATTTCCCATACAAGGTCACATAATCATTGAGAACTTGTGAGAGTTCATGAAGGTATAGATAATACATGAACAGTCATTGAAATAGCTTGTTGAATGTTATCAAATGGTTTTTTGATAATCTAAGGAACATCCGAAACTAGTGTAATATTATTCTATATTTTCATATCATAGAAGGTGAATAAAGCATTACTAGGTTGACAATTCAAGTAATATGAACAAGGTCATGAAAATGTGATTTGAGCTCTACATCAAAAGATGTCTAGGAAAAACCCATAGAGGTGACTAGGACAAAATTAAAACTAGGGAATGAAGTGGGAAGTGTCATCCTTGAAGATGAAGGAGAGCTTGTGCTAGATGAAGCACTAGTTGGAAATAAATGATCCTAGGGGATGATAACAGTGGGCCTTTTATTTGGTAATTGGGGACCCAATCCATACACATGCCATAAAAAAATTTGAGGCAAATTGGACATCATAGATACCCTAGAAGTGGATAATATGATGAAGAGCTTGATGTTGGGAAATGGCATAGTAATAGATCTAATTACAGGTCTAGTGAGGGGTCTATAGGGCAAGAGGTTCATATGGTCTAGAGTTGGGGGTTTACCAAATCTACTCAAAGGTTAGTTATATATGAGAAAAAGAGGTAAATAAATGCATTCCCAACCTGTTACTCTTAGTTCTTCCTTGATAGGAAGTAGGGAAGGAAATCTGGATGTTGAAACTATTACTGTCAGAGTAGGTGTAGCTACTGCCTTCATCAAAGATATTGTAGGTGTAGCTACTGCCTCCAACAAAGATATTGATTTCAATAAGGTAACACTTTATAATTAAGATGTTCTATTAGATTTTTCTCTTGAAATAAAAGCCTACTCAATATGATTTTTAGTATTAACTCCCCCTTTCTCAAAAGTAGGAGACAATACTTGAAATATTCCCTAACTAATCTAGGGGTTGGTTGGCCTTTCCTCCTCAACACTAGAAATATGGATTATAGATGTAGATACTCCTACCTGAGTATCCTCATGTTTGAAAACTTGATAAAAACCTACATCTTACAACCTCCCATTTACTTATGGGATATTGGTAGCCCTCAATATCTACTTCACCCCTTTGTTATTATCTACATTGATGTATAACTTGTCCTCATATTTGGACTTGTGATGATAGGTGATGCTTAGAGTTTCCATATGCTTAATGTAGTGTTTGAATGTTATGTGTTCAAGGTCCCATTCCCTATTGGTATCTATTTATAAATCAAAATTAGGTCTTTTCTTGGTGGTATTGATGACTAAGTTCTAGTTTTGAATTTTCAATCAACTAATGTTTGATAGCTGAGGATGAATGAGTCCTATTTTTTTATTCTTGCACAATACATCCACTCCTATGAGTAGATAAAAGGCAATTTCTTGTTCATCTAGCTTGTTTGGCAATGTGGTAGGAAGCCTAAATGGGGTTATCTTAATTCCTACTATCCTTATCATTATGTTGTCTAAATAGTACCAGTAGGCTCACAAAGTGTTGTAGGTTATTCTAATTTATTCTAATAACTTGGGCATAATCCTCTCATAGATGGCACTATACACAATTGGGTCGAATAGCTTGGCAATATCCCTCATCTCATGCTTGTATTTGTAGATTCTTACCTTTGAGAAGGTATGCGATATGGTCCACTTCAATCTCATATCCTAGTTAGTGAATTGGTGGAACTTTTGGGTAGTAAAAATGGCATCCACCAGGTAGGATATCATATAAAAATGATCCCCTTGGTTGTTCATGACTTCCTAATATGAGCTACCAAGTTATAGGATAGGGTATGTCTTCACATCATCTATTATCATTGATAGAAGTAAAACCCACTTTTAATTTATGTGGCATGTGTCCTTGGCCCCATACAACCTATTCATCATAGCCATCCCAATCCTTATGCCTTTCTAAAATTAGGTGATGGAGATTTGGCTGATTTTGTATTTTCATATAAAACGACCTTATTCTCTACCCATTCCTTAAAAACTTAGTTAATGTTACATGTTTTAAGCCATTGGGTGTTAGTTTCTTGATTATAAACAATCTATAGTTTGGGAAAATCATAATAAGCTTGAAAGGCTAGTTTAGCTATGAAAGCAATGTTGTTACCCAAATTAAAAGACTTAATCATATTGTTGACACACCTAGATTGGAGAAACATTTGGTAGACTAAGTCAACACAAGGGAGTACCTCTAGATTAGATGTAATCATGTAGACTAGGGTGCCAAGATGTCTAACCTATCTTTTGCATCATCAGATCCTTCCTCATCATCATTGTCTCTATCTATAGTCCTTTCTAAATGGTATAATAAATCATTATAATGCTTATATTTAGTGGTTAATGCAATAGAATTGAAATTGGTGTCCCATAAGATGATGTTCATTCCATATAAATATAAGAATGGAAATGGTTCTTATTTGTTAGTTCTAGATGTTCTAGATTTAACCATGGTTCCAAATTTTTTGATTAATGATCTTGTGGATTTCTCTAATGTCAAGTGAATGTACATAAATCATTATCAACAATCACAAAATTCTTAGTAGATAAAAACTAAAATTGAATGTAATGCCTTGAGACAATAACCTTTAAACTCTAAATTTTAGAATTTGAACTGAAAGATATGAGTCATAAATGGCAAGTATATTTAACTTGATTTGATTTAAATATTGGGTGGTTCATTAGTTTTGTTCTAATGGATTCAAAAATACACTTTGAGAAATCAACTAATCACTAATTTTGGATTGTCCACATGGCCTTTCGTCATAGGCTTTACTTTTTTCCATTAAGTGACATGGCTTTATAACCACCGAAATGAGCCCTATCAACATTTAATTCACACCAAAAAATAGTACTTTAAGGATAACTATGTGCCATATAAGTGTTTTAATTAACACATACTTGAAACTTGACACCTTTTCATGCATGTTATCCTTTTATTTAAAATATTAGGCTATTCAGGTGGATTTCATGAATTTATTCCAAGTGTCACCCTCTAATTAGATCACTCTTCTTTGATGCTACGTGGCTTGACCCATTTTATTTTGGGATAACATGTCCTTGGGTCCTCTAATAACTTGGAAAGTGTCATGATTTCATTATCATTTGGATTTTTATATGAAATTTTTAATGGACTTGACTACTATGACACTTTTCCATGTGTCATATTTTTATTAGATCACTCTCTGCTAGGTTTTGCATTTTACTTTGATCACATTATCACAATGAGATAAGGGGTCTGCATGTCCTCATCCCATTAGTTACAACTACCATGTGACTTTTATGTTTCATCCAACTATCCAAAGTTTAAGTGATTAGTTGCCATGTTTCATCTTTTCATGTAATCACAATATTGAGATATCAAACATAGTACCTTAGTTATGGGGGCATGAAGGGTGTGATATTTTGACAAGTGGCATGATGTGATTAGATCACTTTATTATGGGACTTATATAAAATAATTAATGTGTTATAAATCTTAAATTATATTCCATGTGGCATGATTTTATTAGGTTATAATTACTTTGTAGGCTAAAATACAATGATTGAATGATAAGTGGCACATTCTCTTTGGGTCGCTAGGTCACAAGACTTGAAAAAATAGTAATATCCTTGGAAGGATATCACTAAGTGACAAATGGAATACTTCCATTGTATTTTGGGGTCATAATCCTTTTGTAACTTCCTATTGAACTTGAAATCATATGACTGAGTGCCAAGTGGCATGCCCTGATTGTGTCACTAGGTCATTACTATTTGTAAAAGATAAAATGTATGCAATGAAGGCCTAAAATTTATATGACTAAGTGACCAATGCATTTGATATTACCTTATGTCAATTGAGTTCAAGTTGGAATTAGGTTTTTTCAAAAATGAAATGAAATGTGAAAGTTAGAAAACTACATGATAAAAGAAAAGGGGAAAGTCTAAATTTGTAAACTTTGAGTACAAAGTCTGACTTGGACCTTAATCTAAACTTAAAATCAAATTATGTCATAATATTTAATTATAATTTTTGACATAGCCAAAGTAATACCATGATTTAGAAATCTTAATTAAGTAATTTTGATTGAGTCTTAGGAACCATACCTTGGATTTTTGAATTGTAACCCCTTACAAGACCACTTTTTAAGTAAATAAGATCATTAAAAAACTAATGAACTAGACATTAATGAAACATTTTAAAAGGTAACCATTAATATATATCATGGAAAAACATGAATTTTAAAATTTTTAAGTCGTATAAATGGTTTTTAATCATTTGGATTCAATGATAAGGTATATCCTAGGGTGAATGACACATAATTTCATAGGGTCGACATTTTTAGAAAAATGGGGAATGTTGATCTCAATAAATGTTGACCTTTATGGGAATTATAGAAATATGTTAGAATTTAGATATCCTGGTTTAAGATGTAATCATTAAGTAATCATACTTTGGCATATGTAACAAATATTATAATTAGTTATCTAGAACTAACAATTTCTCACTTGAAGGATTAAAGATTGAAAATATGAAAACCATTCATAATATGTGTGTACTTTGAATTGATTGACTAACATGACTTTGGGTTTTAAAATCAATGGTTTCAAACTTTATGGCTTTGAACATAGGTTTAGGCAAGCATATTTAGATATATAGTTATGCTTAGCTTTAATGGGATGGCTTGGGCATTACTCTATTGTCAACTAGGCATCCATAGCCCCAACAAAGATACCTTTGGCTCAACTTTAAACCTTGATTCACTGCCATTTAGTGGCCTATAGCCTTGGTGGAATTTACCCAAATCACCTTCAAGAGAATGCAACTTATAGTGTCAAGTATTTTTAACTTGATACACATATTTTTTCTTTTTTTCTTTATAATCCTTTGGAGGTTGGGAACCAATTTATTAGCCATATTTTGAGGAATTTCAAAACTTTTGCTCAAGAACCATTCACTTTTAGGGCCTAAGTTTTTCCCAAGAAATCTTATGATTTGAGATTAAGTGACAGTATGTATAGACCTCAAAAAATTTAATACCTTTATCTAGTCAAACATATGCTTTCTAGAACTAGATTATAATCATAATATAAGCACAGACTCCTTGAAATGGCAACCTTAAAATTAAATCCTTTAAATCTTCTAAACCAAAATGTAGTGTATTTTATCACTTTGTAAAACCATCTATTGATATGTACATGGGTTTTACCACTCAACTCTTCAGATTTTAGAACTTGGGATGAATGCAAAAGAAAAATTAGACCTTTCCCAGAGGGCTTATTACTAAGATACAACATGCAACGACCACTCTAAGGAAATAAAATAACTAAAATCAAACCCACAATAAGAAAGCAAATAAAAAAATAAACTAATCTAACCCTACCTACTACTAAACTAAGCCAACTCATAGTCTTTTTGTGGGGGTGAAATGGGTAGCTAAGAAGTAGTTCTTCAAGTAATATCCATTCATCAGTAGAGTTAGGTCATGTCCTTGTAAGTCTTTTAGTTTGAATGTGTTATCACATAGTATCTCTATAATTTTATATGGCACAATCCAAAGAGGGGTTAATTTGTCATGCTAGCCTATTTTCTCATAGGATTTGCCCCATCATAAGACTAAGTCTGAGATTTGAAATGTCTTGATTTTATCCCTTTTGTCAAACCACCTTTTGACTACGTCTTGATGTTTTTTGAAATTATTAAGGGATTCATCTCTGACATATTCCATCTAGATGATATTCAATATTCTTGAATTAATTCTTTCATCATCATCCATATATTCATCTATGAACTCATAAGTAGGCAACTACAATGTAAAGGGAAATACCGATTGCTACCCATACACTAGTAAAAATAGAGATGACTTCAAAGATTGCTTATATCTAGTTTGGTCTGCCTAGAGAGAATATTTTAATAATGACTAACAATCCCTTAGAATTTTATCTTCTAGCTTATTTATTTCATTCATCAATTTCTTATTTGTAGATTCCAAAACACCTTTTTGTTTTAGATAGTGATTCAAGGAAAACCTGACAACAATATTATTGTCATAAGCGCAATCTACAAATTATATGGATTAGAAAGTTGGGCCATTATCATATACTAGAGACAAAGGAGTACTAAATTTGGTTGTGATGTTCTCCTCTAAGAATTTAATGACATTAATTACCCTAAAGTTCTTAGTGGCAATTACTTCAGTCTACCTAGTGCAATAGTTAATGGATGTTAGCACAAATTTATGGCCCATCAAATAGTTAGGATTGATGACTCCAAATAAGTCCAATCCCTATTGTGCAAATGGCCTAGTTTAAATTACTGGTTTTAAATGCATGGTTTCCCCTACTTCACTATTTTCAAACACTTGGCATTGATGACACACTTTAATTTAAGTATGCACATCCTTGAATATGGTAGGATGGTAATAACTTGCTATAAGTATTTTTTGGGAAGTGGTTCTTCCCAAAGTATGTCCACTTCCTAATTTACCATAGAAGTTATTTAGTATGTCTATAGCTTCCTTCCTAGAGATGCATCTTAAATATATTCCTTCATACTTTTTTATGTGGAGCACTCCTCTTTTTATCATAAAATGCAAACTTTTGAGCCTAACCACTCTCCTTTGCTCCATTTTAAATGTTGGGGGGGAATTTGAATTTAATAGGTAATAGATAATGTCCTTGTATCATTCCCCACTTGAGACCTAGTCTAATTCTACCTAGAAAACAACAATCCAAGGACTAGTCTTGGTAATTAATTGGATTAAATTCTGACCCCATACCATCTTAGCAAACTTGATTTGTATGTCTATTCTTGGAGCTTAGTCATCCATTCCCCTAACTCAATCTGGTTAAGCATAAGCTTAATGATAATGTCAAGTGCAATGGTGTGAGTCTTGTTTTCAAGGATTTAATGTTTGGAATTCTTCATAGCCTTTACCAATGCATACACTTTTTTGTCTAGAAGTGGGTATCTTAGTTCAACATCCTTTAAGTTTGTACTCATGAAGGCAACTAAATGTTATTTATTATCTACTCTCTACATTAAGATGGTAATAATCATGTGGTCAAAAGCAAAAGAATAAAGCTATAAATCTTTACTAAAATTTGGAATAATTAGCATGGGTGCTTGTACTAAGGCTTCCTTGATGTCTTATAAATATTTCCTAGCCTCATACATCCCATAAATCTTTGTATCCTTTTTCAACATGGAATTCATAGGTCTAAATTTTTTGATGAACCCTGAAATGAATTTGTGTACAAAGTTCATCTTTCTAAAAAATTATTTCAATTCATTTTTTATATTAGGAAAATCAATGTTAAAATTAGCATTAATACTATTAGGGTCAATATCCATACCATCCTTCATGATCATGTGTCCCAAGATATTACCTTCATTTACACAAAATATACCCTTCATAGGGTTTAGAGAGATATCAAAGGTCCTTCATTTATCCAAAACTTGTTGAAGGTGCATCATGTGGTCTTTCTTATTTTTAAAGAAAATGGTTTAGTCATCCATGTAGATAATATTGCACTTACCAATTAGTCTTTGGAATGCATGGTCCATGGCACATTAGAAGGTATCCCTAGCATTGATGAGTCTAAAAGGCATCCTCCTATATGTGAATGTTCTCCACTTGGTCATGAAGGTAGTCTTCATCTAGTCTTCTCTATTGACAAGTACCTAGTTGTAACCAATGTTGGAAGCATAATTATTGACAAAGGGGGTAAATTCATGTCTAAAAAATTTCTTTTAATTATACTTAATCATTCATGAACCATGAAATCAAAAAAATGATCTAGTAATGCATAAAGAACCATTCAGATGAGTATGAAACAAGATAACACACATATATCAGTGGGAAACCCTCAAGTGAAAGAAAACCCACTATGATATATGTAAATGGACTACTTTATTATAAAATAAAAGACCAAATTTAGTTGATCACCAACTCAAATTAGAGCACCAACCTGAATAAATTCAATTACACACTTGAATGGGATTTAGTAAGCACCTACTTGTAAGGAAGCACCAACTCCCTAAGTAACTCACCACCAACTCAGCCACCTTAGAATTTTGATCATATTCTTATCTCTTCTCTTATGTTATAGTCTATAACTCATTTCAATACTTCCTTCTACTCAACCATGTATCATTTATTCTCTCATTCTCCTCTATTTCAAATAGGCCTAAACTACCTTGTATATATATATATATATATATATTAGTCTCATGGTTACACACCACTTGGTTGGCCACACACATTCAATTCCTTAGGTTGGCCATAAAATAGGTCTTAAGACAAATTATGAACATGATTTAATCATAATTTTAACCACTTTTGGTCTACCATAACTCAATTAGGCCTTATTCCTCCTTTAGGTATCATAGAGACCTAATTGTCTTAGGTCTACCCTCTTAACTCTAAAACTTAATCTTCATGGTCTCATATGATCTTCTTGGGCTCTAGAGAACTCACCAATTCTACATCAAGGTTTAATTTAGCATCTTATTAAACTAATTCTTCATCTTCCATAAGACTTTTCCCTTTTGAATAACCTTCATTATTTGTTTCTATGACCATGAATAGAGTTTTATTACTATCATAATGATTACTGTCATCATCACTATCAAATATACTTGTGTCACTTATATCATAAGAGATACTATCTTATTTGTTATATAAACTTATCCTATTCTTGAGTGACCCCTTCTTGCCTTCATACTTCCTAAAACTCTTTTTACTTTTGTCAAGCTTATAGAACTTATTATCCTCAACATGATGTTCATCATTCTCTATATCATGCTCATTCTTATCCTTCTTATGGAACTTAGATTCAGAGTGACCAATCTTACCATATTTAAAGCACTTAAACATCAACTTGACCTTATACTTACCTGACCCTTTCCTTAGTTTCCTGAAAAACATGGCCTCTATCTTATCATCATCAATGTCTATATCAACACCATCCTTTAACTTTTTCCCTTGTGGATTTTGCTTAGCTTTGAATTCTACTTCCTTTTTGGAAGTTCTTCCATCACATGTTTTCATTTCATAGGCAATCAAGATAACATGAAGCTCATCCATATGTAGTTTGTTGAGATCTTTGATCTCCTCCATAGTAGAGACTTTTCAATCAAACTTGGATGTCATGTATCATAATACATTTTTTACTACTGTTGATTCTTCTAATTTTTCTCCTATAACTTTGATGACATTTACCACTTCATCTAATCTTAATATATAAGATGCAATGTTTTCATCCTATTTCATCCCCAAAATTTTAAATTGCCTTTAGTGGGTTTGTAATTTTGATAATTTGACTTTGGTATCTCATTCATAGATGGTTTGAAACTTTTCTAAAATTTATTTAGCTCTATAAAAATGTATAACCTTTAGAAATTATACCTTTTAAATACCATATAAAATGGAAATAATCTCCTTGGAGTTATTTTCACTTATCTTTTTTCCTATTGCATCAGTTGATGGTGTGGGAGGTTGAGTGAATCCATAAAAAACTAGTTACCATATGTCATAGCCCAAGGACATTAGATATGTCTTCATTATAATGATCCTAAATTCATATTTAGTTCTAATAAAGATATGGGCCTTGTTTTTTGATAAACCTTCTCATGTTTGATGATTAGACATGTTTGTGCTTCTAGAATCTCCTTCAAGTTGTTAGGCCTATTTCAAGAGACAAATATATGATACCAATTATTGGAAGCATAATTATTGATAAGGGGGAGGGGGTTGAATAAATTTCTAAAAACTTTCATTCAATTATACTTAATCATTCATGAACCATGATAGTGACATAGTGATCTAGTAATGCATAAAGAACCATTCAAATGAGTATGAAATAAGAGAACACACACAATGAGTTGACAACCATAAAAGGAAAGAAAACCCACTGTGATATTTTAAAATATACAAATGTACTATAAAATAAAATACCAAATTTATTTTATCACCAACTCAATTTGGAGCACCAACCCCAATAAAGTCAAGCACCCACTTAACTAGGCTTTAGAAAGTAACTAGTTACAAGGAATCACCAACTCCCTAAGTGATTGAGCACCAAGTTAGAAAACTTATAATTTTGATAATATTCATACATATTATCTTATGTTATAGTATAAAAATCATTTCAATACCTCCTTCTGCTCAACCATGTATCATTTATTCACTCATTCTTCTCTATTTCAAATAGGCATAAACTATCTTGTATATATTATAAGCTCATGGTCATACACCACTTGGTCAGCCACACACCTTAAAAATATTAGGAAGGTCACACACCACTTGGTCTACCATAACTCAGTTAGGACTTATTCCTCCTTTAGGTCTTATGGAGACCTAATTGCAATAGTTCTACACTCTTAATGCTAAAACTTGATATTCTTTGGTTAATATGGAATTTACAAAAAATAAAAACCAATTAAACCAATTATCCAAGGAACTCTTATGACCTCCTCCATAATTTATTAGACCATCATCCTTCATTCATACCATGAAAGCACCTTTAGGACAAACTACCCTATTAGGCCTATGTACCTCAAAAGTTTGTCTTACAATAATTAATGTTACACACCATTAAGCTACTCAAACATGACAAATTAAACATAAATAAATATTATACATGACCTTAGGGTAATAAAAAAATTCTTGGAATACCTTCACTCAAGAAATAAAGCCTCAAAAACATCACTGTAACTCGCTTACTCAAAACTGCCAGATCACCTCAAAAAATATTCATAATGAATTAGACCTCCATTGCCTATGTAGAAAATTGTTATGAATTATGATGAATAAAATAAAATTTATGATATATATAAAATATACTTGGATATAAAATTTATATGGTCTAATGGCAAATACTGGTCTTGCAAACCAATTTCTTGATCTTTTGTCTAACAATCTTATCTAAACCAAACCATTTTGTGAGAAAAATTTTAACCACATAAAATAAAGTCCAAATCTTATCCAAATAATTATCATGAATAAAAATTCATAAATAAATTATTCATTCACTTTATTGCATCAATTTATCAAGCATAGATCCTCAAATCTATCTCTTTATATTTACCTAGGTTTTACATTATCTACATCATTAGGTATGTTTGTGATTGGCTTACTTGGATGACTAATTAAGTGAAATTGAGGATATAACCTATCAAAAAAACATAATGGACATGTAAAATTAGTCTCTAGCCTATTCTACCATCCATTTTCTCTTCTTAACCAATTCAACTTTTGAGAATTAAAACATTTTTTTTACAAATAGGCCTATATCTATACATTTTCTCTCTCATCTAACTAACCACCACCACTTGGAGGTACCTGAGAGATTTTAATAAATTATATAATATATTATATATGAATTTTAATCCATTATAAGCTGATTTTAACAAGATATTTTCTATTAGGTCCTTATTAGGTTTTAAGGCAGGTTTAACACAAGTTTTGGTGTTAATGATTGTTCATAAAGGAATTACACTTGAATCAGAAAATAATGCATAAATATATTATATTTTATCCTTCCCCATATCTCTTTAATATCTTAGATTCCCATGCATAGGTTACACATGCAAATGAATGTCTAAAAGTGCTTCTAAGGTTTGAAACCTCATTTTATGAACTTGATAAGGTTTAAAATAGTAATTCATGCATTTTTCATTCAAATATTGACCGAATATTTTTTGATACTTCATAAAAAAAATTATCTCACCTTTATACATGCTCTCATGTGCATAATTTCCTTCAAATCTGATCTTCATACCTCACTAGTCCAAGTAGGGTCTAGGAGTGGTCTAGGTGTAGACTTGGACTGAAGGTCCTACCCCTATAAGTACATCCTAAAAATCTCATGAATGATTTTATACCTTAATAAAATTCTCAAACAATGCAATAAAACCTTCACATGCTTGTGTTCATTAATTTCACCATGCACATACCTCTTCATGTCATGACTATGCTTCCTATACATTTGACATCAATGGCCTATACCTTCCATATTAACAATGATATCAATTATGTAGACACAAGACATTCATTGTAATCAAATGATCTCTTTCTATTTTTCTCATGACAACACTTTTCCTTGTATCTTGTCACATCACACAATATCAACTTTCCTTAGTCACATTTGACATCAACCTTCACAAGATGCACCTTTGACATTAATGATGATAATCACTAATCTCCCCCTTTGTCATTGATGGCAACCACTCTTAAAAAATTATGTCAATAGACTATTTCTCCCTCATTCTAAACTTTCTCTCCCTTTTACATTAATGATAAAGAGATACCTACAACTTCTTGGATCACACCTCTTATAACCAATAAACTCAACACATAAGATTATGAGTCTATGAAGCATAATACAAACATGATCCCATATATCCATGCATACCTCCTTTGAAAAAGATAGATACACAAAACCACTCACCTGATCTTGGAGCTAATGAACCACCTAATTAGCTACCATTACCCTTGAATTTCTCAATGGCTAGTAGAGGTAGGAATTACTCCCAATTCCTATCTTAGATACTCAAATGTTTCCTTTATAAATGGTTTAGTAGAATGTCTACAATCTAATCCTTTATATAAACATATTAAAGTTCAACATTTTGTTCACTTACTTTCTCTCTTAGGAAATGATACCTAATGGGAATGTGTTTAGACCTTGAATGCATGACATGATTATTTGAGATGCTTATGGAGCTTGTATTATCATAATAGATAGGAATAGGACTATCAAAATCCACTTGTAGTATTTTAAGGTCTGTCTCATCCATAAGAGTTGAGTGCAAATTAAAGTTACTGAAATGTACTCATTCTCATTAGTAGATAATGTCACTAATGGTTGTTTCTTACTTATCCATGATACTAGGCACTCTCCTAAGAATAAATCTCCTCCACTAGTGCTCTTCTTATCATCCAGACTCCCTACCTAGTCTAAATCTATATAGGCTATTAAGTTAAACTCCTTACTCCTTGGATACCAAAACATAAACTCCATAGTCCCTTTGAGATACTTAAGTATCCTCAACTTATTGAAAATGGTTTTCCTTTATATCTACTTGAAATATTCCCAAAAAACCTACTGCTTGCATGATATCAGGTCTAGATGTAGTAGTGTATAGAAAATTTCCAATCATTGACTTATATGATGTTTTATTAACCTTTGGAGATTCATCCTCCATACTTAACTTACACCCTATGATCATAGGTGTGCTAACTACCTTGCAATCTTGCATCTCAAATTTCTTCAACATCTATCTTATGTACTTATCTTGTGAAATGAATATACCTATTTCTTATTGAATGATTTGTAACCCAAAGAAGAATGATAGTTCTCTTAGCATGGACATCTCAAACTCCTTCATCACATATACAAAGGCCTTAGTCATAATCTTAATGTTTCCACCAAATATGATGTCATACATATATATAACCACTATTAAATGATGATCATTTTCTATCTTTATTTACAAATTATTGTCTACAACTCCTCTCTTGAATACTTGGTCTAATATATACTTGTCAAATCTAGCATACTAAGTTATAAAAGATTAATATAGATTATAAAGAGCCTTTTTCAAGATACATATATAGTCCTTATTACTTGATAATGAGAAACCCTCATGTTTCTCTATGTACACCTCTTATTCCAAGTCCCGTTAAAAAAATCTGATTTGACATCCATCTAATACACCTTGAACCCTTTGAATCTTGCATATGCTAGAAATAATATGATAGCCTCCAATATTACTACTAGAGAAAATTTATCGTTAGATTATACCCCTTATATTTTTACATACCCCTTTCATACCAATCTAGCCTTGTTCCTAGTGACTTCTCCATATTCATTCAACTTATTCCTAAAAACCCATTTTGTGTCAATGACATTTTTATCTTTAGGCCTAGGAACTAGTTCCCAAGTCTCATTATTTTCTATTTAGTCTATCTCCACATTCAGATCACCTATCTAAAACCTATCTTTTATTGCTTCTACAAGGTTATTAGGTTCAATATAAGAAAATAGATCAACATTCTCTTGATTTAGGTTACTTACCAGCATTCTCCTTATCTACATACATGCATCCTTATTGCTAATGATTTGTGATTTAGGATGGTATATCTAAATATATGTTGTAGGACCTTTGAATCTTGTCTTTCCTCAACTTCTTCTTCCTCATCTATATCTATTATTTCTTATTCATTCTTGAAATCTAAATTCTCTGATGCATCCTTTGACTAGGAGTTTGACTTTTTAGAACTTGTCTCATAAATCTTCATGTTGGTGAATTCCACTATCTTCTGTAACCTCTTATTATATAATATATAGGCTAATCTTACTAATGAATATCCTAATAATATTCCTTCATCATACCTAGAATAAAAATTACCTAAGTCTTCATCATCTCTTTTGATGAAGCATTGTCTTCCAAACACTCTAAAGTGTTTCAAATTAGTAGGTATACCTTTCCACAGTTCATAAGGGGTTTTATTACCATTAATCCTTATATATCCTCTCTTCAAAATGTAGACTATATTTATCACTACATATTTCTAGTATCCATCAAATAATATTGACTCATTTAGCATAGTACTTTCCATTTCTTGAACTGTTCTATTCTTTCTTTCCATTATCCCATTATGTTGTAGTGTCCTAGTTGCTAAGAGTTGTCTCATTATCCCATAGACCTTAAAAAAGTTATCAAATTAATTGGACCAAAAATCTCCTCCTCTATCAGATCTTAGGCATTTGATCTTACATTATTTTCATTCTAAATTATATCCTTGAATGCCTTGGACTTATCAAGAGCTTCTAAATTTTATTTCAAGAATGCTACCTAAGTCATTCTTGTGTAGTCATCTATGAGTAACATGATATAGTTATATCATTAGATGATTTGAATTATTGTAGGTCCATAAATATAAGTGTGTATTAACTCTAAAGGTATTCTAGTAGAATACTCTTTAAATTGGAGCCTTCTTCTAGTTTATTTACCATGCTAACATTCCTTTCAAAGTGTGTTTGTAGGTTTGGTGATTTTAGGAATATTATTCATAGACTTATGAGAGCTTATATTGACCATATTATCAAAATTTAGGTGACCCAACATTCTATGCCATAGACAATATTCATCCATATTGATCATAAAGAATACTTCCTTCTTTATCTCATTCAAGACATACAAATTGTTCTCAATCCTCTTAGCATTAGTAATTAGCCTTCCTAATTTGTCTCTCATTATATCACACCCTTTATCATTAAAGGTCAATGTGTGTCCTTGGTTTCACATTTGAATTAAATTAATAAATTTATGTTTCAAGCCTTCTGAATACAACACATTATCTATCTTGGTCTTCCCATTGTCTAAACTCAAGATACCTTTTCCAATAATATTGGTAGTTGTGTTATCTTCAAATCTTCATTTCTACTTCTTATGTTGAAATAAATGTTCATCCCATTCCTCCATGAGGAATTTATTCTATCATGATGTTTAAAATCCACAACTCTACGTCTATATTGATTGCATGATAAATAGTAACCATTGAAAGAATTCACATACCTTATTTGTATTATAGGAATTATCTTTTGATGACTGTTGAATGATGCATCTCTACCTATGTTGTCTCTTGAAGGAGTTACATTCTTATTGAATTGTTGATGGTTAATTTAGGTCTCAAATTTGAGAGTTTCTTCATAGGTATTACTCTAATAGTACCATCACTTCTTAATAGTCCATTGTCATTTGAGTTATGACTCTCACTATTTTCCCTTTTGGTCTTATTTGAACCCAATTCCTATATTGTCATGTGGAGACATCTAACTTCAAAATATCACCAAATAATTTAGTACTCTTTTAAATTTTATGATGTGTCTTTAATTTTACTATTACTTGATCTAATTCTACCTTCAAGGACTCTATTTGTATTATAAACTTGGTACATTCTTACTCCTTGGTCTTAAGATTTGTAGTGATAATCTTAATTTGAATTTACAACTATTTAATGATCTCTTCATGTTCATTAGTGTTGTTAATTATTATCTCTTAAAAGAGATTGATTTGTTCCATAGAAAACTTAACCAATGATGTCAGTTTTTTATTCTTCTTTATTTGGAATTTTAACTCCTCTAGATCACTCACCAATTTTTCCTCAAGGTCTAATTTAGCCTCTTCTTCATCTAATTTTTCATCTTAAATAAGACTTTTCCCTTTTGAACAACCTTCATTATCTATTTCTATGGCCATGAATAGAGTTTTATCACTATCATGATCATTACTATCATCATCACTATTAGATATACTTGTGTCACTTATATTAGAGGAGCTATTGTCTTCTTTGGTATAGAAAATTCTCTTGTTCTTGAATGAGCCCTTCTTGCCTTCATACTTCCTAAAACTATTTTTTTTCTCTTATCAGGCTTATAAAACCTCTTATCCTCACCATTATTTTCATAATTCTCATTCTTATCATTATTAGGGCACTTGGATGCAAATTAACCAATTTTACCACATTTAAAGCACTTAAATGTCAACTTTCCCTTAAACATACCTAAGAATTTCCTTAGTTTCCTAACAAACATGAATTCTATCTTTTTCATCATCAATATTTGTATCAACATAATCCTTTAGCTTTTTACCTTGTGACTTTTTCTTAGCTTTGAATTATACTTCCTTATTTGAAGGTCTTTCATCACTTGTTATCATTTCATAAGTAGTTAAGATACCATGAATCTCATGCATATGTATTTGTTGAGATATTTTATCTCCTCCATAGTAGATACTTTTGAAATAAACTTAGATGTCAAGGATCTTAATACCTTTTGTACTATTGTTGATTCTTCTAAATTTTATCCTATAACTTTTATGATATTTACCACTTCATCTAATCTTAATAGATAAGATGCAATGTTTTCATCCTCTTTCATTCTCAAACTTTCAAACTACCTTTAGTGGGTCTATAGTTTTACCAATTTAACTTTGGTATATAATTCATAGATGGTTTGAAACTTTTCTCAAATGTATTTGGATCTATCACAATTTGTGACATTTACAAATTCTACCTCTGGAAGACCACATAGGATGGCATTCATTACATTGGAGTTAATTTTCCTTATCTTCTAGCCTATTGCATCAGTTGGTGGTGTGGGAGGTGGAGTGAATGCAAAAACAAGTGATTAACATATGTCATATCCTAAGGAAATTAGATAGGTCTTCATTATGATTCTCCAAAATTCATTGGTAGTCCCACTCAAGAGAGGGGCTTTATTGGTTGATAAACCTCCTTGTATTTGATGACTATACATGCTTGTGCTTCTAGGATCTCCTTCAAGTTGTTAGGCCCAATTCAAAGGACCAAGCTCTAATACTAATTATTGGAAGCATAATTACATAGAGGGGGGTGAATCAATGTATAAATTTTTTATTTAGTTATGATTAATCATTCATGACCCATGAAAGCAACATAATGATCTAACAATGCATAAAGAACCATTCAGATGAGAATGAAACAAGATAACACACATATATGAGTGGGAAAACCTAAAGGGAAATAAAAACCAATATGATATATAAAAATATATTAATATCCTATAAAAAAATACCAAATTTATTTGATCACCAACTTAATTTGGAGAATTGACCCCAATAAATTAAAGCACCCACTTGACTAGGCTTTAACAAGTACCTACTTGCAAGGAAGCACCAACTCCCTATGTGACTCAGCACAAACTCATCCACCTTAGAATTTTGATCATATTCATACCTATGATCTTATTTTATAGTTTAAAACTAATTCCAATACCTAATTTTACTTAACTATGTATCATTTATTCATTCATTCTTCTTTATTTCAAATACGCCTAAACTACCTTATATGTATACTAGTCTTATGGTCACATACCACTTGGTCAACCACACACCTTAAATTTTTTAGGTAAACCAAATAATAGGTATTAAGAAACATTATGAACATGTTTAAATCATAATTTTAACCCATTTTGGTCTACCACAACTCAATTAAGCCTTATTCCTCCTTTAGGTCTCATGGAGAACTAATTGTATTATGTTTGCCATCTTAAAACTAAAACTTGATCTTATTTGGCTCAAATTTCCCTATAAAATAATAAAAAACCATTAAAAAAATTATCCAAGGAGATCTTATAGCCTCATCCATACTTTATTATACAATCATCCTTCATCCATACCATGAAATCACCTTTAGGACAAATTACCCTATTAGGTCTATGTACCTCAAAAGTCTATCTTAAAATAATGAAGATTACACACCCTTAAGAAACCAAACCATGAAAAATGGAATTAATATGTATTATCCATGACCTTAGGTTCATCTAAAAATTCTTGTAACACCTTCACTTAGGAGATAAAGGCTAAAGAATTTCTTTACAACTCGCTTACTCAGAACTACCAAATCACCCTAAAAATAGTCATGATGAATTAGACCTCTAACCCCTGTGTAGACACTTATCATGACTTATGATGAATAAAAATAGTTTTATGAGATATACATAACATACTTAGATAGAAAATTCATATGGTATAATGGTAAATATTAGTCTTATAGACCAATTTCTTGACCTTATGTATCACAATCCTGTCTGAACTAGACAAACCATTTTGCAAGCAACATTTTCACCACATACAATGAACTCAAGATCTAATATAAATAATTATAATTACTTAAAATTAATAAATAAATTCTTAATTCACTTTATTTCATCATCTATCATGTAAAAAAACCTCAAATCTATCTCTTCATTTTTGCTTGGGTTTTACATTATCCACATCATTAGTTCTGTCTAGGATTGGATTACATGGATGACCAATTTAGTGTAATTTAAGGATATAAATATCCAAAAAATAGCATGTACATGTAAAATTATTCTATATATTCTTCTACCATCCATTTTCTCTTCTTGACCAATTCAAATTTTGAGAGGTATAATAACTTTTTGAGAAATAAGCATGTATTTATACATTTTGTCTCTCATCTGACTAACCACCACCACTTGGAGGTACATGGGAGAGATTAATACATTATAAAATATATTATATAGGAATTTTAATCCATTTTGATATGATTTGAATAATATCTTTCATATTAGATCCTTTTTAGGTTTTTAAGCAGGTTTTGATGTTAACAATTATTGATAAATGACTACCACTTAAATCTAAAAGTAATGCCTAGATATATTAGTTGGGACCCTTACAAATCTATACTTAATATCTTAAACTCCCATGTAGAGGTTACACATGCCAAAAAATTTCTTAAAGTACTTTTTGGGTTTGAAACCTCATTTTATGAACTCAATAAGGTCTAAAATAGTGATTCATGCACTTTTCCTTGAAATATTGACCTAAAACTTTGTGATAATACCTAAAAAAACTTATCTCACCTATTTCCATGTTATCATGTTCATAATTTCCTTAAAATATGATCTTCATACCTCATTAGGCTAGGTAAGGTTTAAGAGTGGTCTAGGTGAAGACTTAAACTAAAGGTCCTACCCCTATAGACACACCCTAAAACTCTCATGAATGCTTCTATACCTTAGTCACATGATTAAACAATTACATAAAACCTTCACATGCCTATGGATATTAATTTCACCATGCCCATACATCTTAATGTCATGACTCTGCTTCTTATGATTTTGACGTCAATGACATGTACCTTCCATATTAACAATGATATAAATTATGTAGACATAAGATATTAGTTGTCTTCAAATTATCTTTTTTAATTTTTCTCATGAAAACACTCTTCCATGTATCTTGTAATGTCACACAATGCCAAATTTCCTTGATCACCTTTGACATCAACCTTCACAAGATGCACCTTTGACATTAATGACAATACTCAACAACTAGATGAGTTATATAATAAGGACATAATTTGAGATCCACTAACCATTTGAGTTACCTCATCAAAAGATGGAAATAGGTAATTATAATTTTCTTAGGATCTATTGATACTCTAAAATTCTAAGTGTTAGCAACCTATGTAACACCGTGTTGAAGTAGATTGCTCAGATCTACTTCAAACCTTGACTATCATTAGATTGGTTATAGGCTATGGGATACCTGTACTTAGACCAAATTTTATAGATTATGAGGCTAGATCCTATAATATATATACTTTGAATTTTTTTTCCTAAAATGTATTTTAATTTGGGGGTGAAAATATTTACAAAGATAACTAAAATGGAAATCTTATTATAGTGATGGTGATGCACATATATTGTTGGTTCATCCACTCAAATTTATACTCATAACAACACTAATGAAATAGAAATTAACTATATCATCATCTAAAAATATTATAATAAAAAATGTTTCATATGAAGGTCTAATGGATGACTATGACTTGGAGGTGAAGGATGAGAGGCTTCTCCTAAAACACTTTCAATCAGATAACACTTCAATCATGATCATTAAAATTTTGACTCTTCATACAACCTACATAAAAAATTCAACAATAAGTGTGAAAAGGACATGCTAATGTAATATTTATACCACTTTTACACATTTTAAAAAGCATTAACACACTATATTATAGTAATGAAGTTGTTTCAATAGTTTCTTTATTAATACAAGAGGTTATAAAGTTCAATCTTGGTAAAGTTTATTCATGCCCAAGAGATGGATCATAAAAAAGGCTTAAAATAATAAATATATAAAACATGAATATGGATAATAATTAAGATAAATGATGTAGAGAATAGAATAAAAGTTTATCCCATCATTAAATTAAGTACAACTAGCTACAAACAATCCTTAAGAAATCTCTGCATATTTAGTGATCTTGCACGTTCCCAAATGAGTTGTTTGGCATTAAAAATAAGGTGGTGAGACATAATGGTCATATATATACTTATACTTACTTTTATCATAATAATATAATTTAAGATAAAATCCTTCTTGCATTAAGACTATGAACATGCATTGATTTTCACTTTAAATCAATTAACTCATCATAAATATTAGTTATGTATGAATTAACACTTGAAGACTAGTTGTGCATGTAATTTGCACTTTAATACCATATATGTGGAATGATTAATCTTTATGATAATATAACTATGGGTTTTCACTCCACATTAACTCACTTCTTTAGTTTTCTATGCCATTCTTCACTTGATTTACCAAATAGTTCTACTAGGCCAATTAGGCACAGTAGCCTAACTCTTAGTACTTGATGGCCTTAAAAACCTAAATGAAACATTTATAACCTATTAAATATTTATTTTTATACCTTAATGAATGTATCATAAAATTAAATAGGTCTTTTTGAGTAAGAAACATCTCTAAATTGGTGAAACTAGTTGAGTGGGTCAACTTGTCCTTCAATCTTATAGACTGGCTAAATAGAAGAGACCAACATGAGAAATTTTGGGAATATTTTTGATAATATAATGGATTTAGGAGGTATAAAAATTTTCAATATTCACTCTCCATTTATTTACATCATTTTAAATTTCCTTGTATCTCTATTTCTACACTTTTTCCTCAAAAAACCTTATTTTTTGATAGGTCCATATAATTCCATACATCACAGTGCCATGGACATGAATATATTAGAGTTTAATATATTATATAGGTTATAATAAGTTTTTTTTTAATATATTTGTGTGCCTTTTCTTTCAAATATTCTCCATCGTGTCTGTAGTAGGGTTTTATAAGGGTTTTAGAGTGTTTAGGGTTCTTAATGATGATTCATAAATTTTGGGAATTGAAAGTCTCAAATAATTCCAAAAAAAATATTTTATTAGGCCTTATACATCTCCTAAAGTCCTCATCCTCCCATTTAAAATATCCATACAAGGGTGAGCATGTGAAGTCACATCTCTAATAAGAAACAAGCTTTCTAGGCAGTGTTTGGTATCTTGAGGCCAAAATGATCAGTCATACCAACTTTCCTATAGCTAAAATATGACATAAAACTCTATTAAAAAGTTATTATGATGTTAATTAGATTTGGATTTCCATCACGACCTTACTTTATCTCCTATTGCCCCTTTTTGATGGTACTATCTCATGAAGTTAATATCTAGTCATATGTGTATACAAGGTTATTCAGTATTTTGACTTTATGATGAGTTTTAGGGCTCATATATAGTGTATATAAAATTAATAACCTATATTAGGTCATTTTTAACATTTGTATTATCTTGGTCAATATATTAACCCTCTATCTCTATGTACTTAGCTCTATGTCTGAACATCCAGACCTATCTATTTGTGAAAATAGTCAATAATATCTCTATGGATGATTTTATTAATATTTTTAAAGAATTTTGGGACCTCATATATATTATTTAACTCATTTAGTATAATTACCCTTCATTTATTTATTTATAGGCTCAAAACATCTTTCTTTATCTTAGTATGTACATTATGGATCATGCATGTGCTAGCCACCAGGATGTGGAGAGGCACATGAGAGTTTAAAATACCCCCAACACCATTTCATGGCTCAAACACATCATTAAAATTCACATTCAGGCCTCTTTCTTCCATTAGGTACATTTTAGGGTTTTATAAGGGTTTTAGGGGTCTAAATTTCCTAGCAATAGTTCATATCATATAGACCCCTGATGGAAAAACTATTTTGATAGATATGGATTACATTTACCCCCTAAATAACCATGCTAATATTATGCTCCCATGATAAATATGAATCAATATGTGTACATGGTGAAGTGGTGTTCTGATGGATGTCTTGGATTGTGTAAGCAAAAATGAATGTCTAAAATCCTAAATATGACAACTCTGCTACATTATCTCTATTATAATACCTCATTCATGGTTTTAAATGACCCTCTAATTCATTAGAATTTTCATTAATTGAAAATAACATCCATGGATGAGTTCAAAATGGTGGTAGGGTCTTATAAGGGTTTTAAGCTTGTCTACCTATTCAAGCCCTCAAGGACATATTTGTATGAACCTCAGAGTGTAATCCATATAAAAAGACACATGAGGACTAAAAATCACCCTTATCTACCTCAGTAACCCTCACATGAGGTTCAAAACCTTCTATCATACCTATATCCCTTCAAAAGTCTTCTTAGCTTCTTGTTGACTGTCAATAAATAAGCATAGGACTATGATAAAATAGTGAATGACTAAAATACTAGTGTGAAATTACTAATATTATTTATAGTTTAAAACACTCATGAAAATCACTTGTACCATGTTTTACAAGTGGATCATACCTATAGAGGCCACAACACTCAAATCTTCCAAGACTAGCTTAGGTTACCTGTGTTTCCATTAGGTCTATGATTGAGTTTTTCTCTTTTCAAATTTGTTAGTGTGTTTAAAAATATTGATATAAATTTATTAGGATATAAAATCCTTATTAAAATTATTTTTACCTTTTACTAGTCACTCTTTGAACTTATGCATCCAATTGCTACACCATCTCTCTTCAGAGAGTTCAATGTAACTATCTCTATCAAAATTGTTGTAGGTGATGTTTAGGTAAATTGAGGTGATTGAGATATATTTCACCATAAATTGACACTTTTAATACCTCCCAATTCATTTGGTAACTTCCTATAATCTATTACTTTAGTACATTTTTTCTACAAGGGTGTTCTTAGGCCTCTTATAGTCTCCATTTTGTACACAAGATTATGTACTATACTTTCATGAGTTGCTAGTAGAGGTAATGATCTTGAAAAAGGTTTGAAGATATAAATTTATAATTTGATTACATAGGTAACTTCAAAAGTTTCCTCCTTGAATTAATTTCATCTTAAACTATAACTATCTAGGGTATATGGATTTGTCAATACAATTTACCCTAGTATGGTTGTACATGAAAATTTCAAAGTTGACCTTAGAATGTACCTTACTTGGGAAACCTTATTCATGTCCTAAATTATTTCACACTTCATCACTATCATGAATCTTCCATTTGATCATGGAACTCTTTCATTAGATGATTATGTTCTCATTCTCTTTTCAACTTGGAGATATGCTTGTGTTGAAAAGACTATAGATGATAGTTGACTGTGTGTACAGACTAAGACAAATTTTACAAGTTGGACTTGATGAATTATCATTATTTACCATATTAAGTGATTTTAAAACATATGAAAAACCTTAATTTATCTTAAATTCATAATTAAAAAATTCCTCATAGTCTTGATGTGACATAGTACTAGCATACCTCAAAAGCTTTCAAACCGTATTGTAGGTGAAGATTCACATGGAAATGTATCTTGTTTTGATCTTGATTCATACTTAGGGTCTAAATTTAATCCAAATCTCATGTGATTCACTTTACCACACTAGGTTCTTCATACACATCATTCTACCTTTTGAACATGGGCTTTTCTTCATTATAGATTTGACTGTGTGTGAGAACTTGATCCTTGTATAAACTAGGCATAGTTTTAGGTCTTGAATTTAACACCAGAAAACCTATAAGTTCACTCCAATAATCTCACTTTCCATTCAAACCCTATTGATTTCAAGTCTCTCCTCATAGTATTGACTTTATCTAATTTTGCATCTTTGATCTCACCTTTCTTATCATGGCTATAGGTGGAGATTCTTGTGTTAACTGTATAAAATGTATATAGGTTTTGGTGATTATAGAGTTTGAGGAGGTCAGAATCATGATTATGATGTTATTCCAAGTGAATAAGAGTGCAAAACTTTCTTAAAAAAGACCTCAACCCATAGAATTTACTTGAAATTAACCTCAACAAGATATCATAGATGTTCTTCCTTTGGTTGTAGATGATTCTTAGCCTCTATTTAGCAGGGTTATAGTGTCTTTAACATAGCTTGATGACCATGATGGTTTCTAAATAGTCTTTAATCTTACTTGACAATAGATACATGAGGTGAAAGTGATTGGGTAGGTAGTGATAGCTGATGGGTAATGGGAAACATTGAATGGAGATGGAGATAGAGCTTTTACAATGATGAATGGTAGTGCAAAGACTATGAGATGGAATGCAAAATGATAGAGGTGAAATTAGAATGAATAAAACCTCTATGAAATAATTAACACCTATCACTACCTATAATGAGCAAGTATACACTATGTAAAAGAAACCTAGGATTCTACTAATAACTTTAACATATGCTAAAATACCTTAACATATGCTAAATTGTGACTAAGAGAGGTTTGAGGATGATTTATGGTGTTTGAGGAATATTTATATCACTTGAATGAATGAAACCCCTACAAACAAAATTACAACAAATATTAATTTTCTTGGATACTTCATAAACCATATAACCTCCTTTTATTTGCTTATAGACTACATATTAGTAATGTATTCCTTTTTGAGATTCATATGGCCTCACACATTTGTAAATAGGTTGAATAATATCATGGGAATGTGGAGCATCCTCTTGAAAAATTCCACAAACTTTCATTTTTCTATCATGATGCCCAGATGATGAGAAAACTAGTTGCTTGTTTGAATGAAGAAGGAATAGTGAATGCCTTAACTTGTTAAGGATTGTTCATAAAGGAGATAGAGACAAAATAAGAACCAATTACCAAATATGGAATCTCTCTTAGACCCCTTTCTCTTCTCAAAATTCTATATCTTCAAATTCTCTCTCATGGCCATACCATCTACAAACCTAAAGGGATCTCTTGATGTGCAAAGAAGCTAGGTGGAATAGAACTGGTTTTAAGCCTATTTGAGATTGTTTTGCCTTGAATATATTATAAAACACCCTTAATGACTTAATATTAAATTTAATGACCTCTTATATATGGAAAATGACTTACAAATCCATACTTCCTGCATGAAACACATGCAAAAGGTCTTTTCTTTGTATTTTCTTCACACTTCAAGTTTGGAACGACCAATTAAGGGAAATAAGAGGAATATTATGGGTAAAGAGGTAGATTATAATAATTAAAATTATTTTTAAATCAAAATAGGATCAAATTTGGCATGTGGGAGCTCTTTGGAGTCTTTTCTACACTTTATACTTGCATGAGGAGATATGTTCAAAGTATGAAACATTTGACTTAAAATAATGACATAAATAAGAAGGTTTTTTAAAGGTATTATGGATACTTTAGTGACTATTTCACTAAAAAATTATCATATAATGACCCAAAACCTCTCTTTTTAGGCAATATATAAGGTTTTACAAGGAGAATTGTCACCGAATGTCATAGAGAGTAACTTATATCTTCTTAAAAGTTATCCATAAGGTTTTTATGTATCTTCAACACACATTCAAAACTTATAGTTTGTTTTATACATTCCATATATCGAAATTTCTATAGAATGTCATGATAAGTAATCAACTTCCCTCTTCACCATCTTTATCAGATCATAATACCACTTGATTTTTTTGTAAAAGACCTCCAAACATCCTCATACATCATGATGTTACTTAGTACCACTTTAAACAAGATATGATAGTGATAAGACATGAAAATCACTCTTGAAATGATAGTTAATGAACATTGTGGTGGTCAATGAAAAATTTTTTGTGGTAAGGGTTGGCATTTGGCCTTAACAAGCCAAATATCCAATATTTTTGTTGACTTAAAGGGGTTGACTAGTATTCTGGTCAAGATAACTCACTAATTTTTTTTTATAATAATGACAGTTTGAAACATGATAACATGGATTAAATGACTAACTTAACTACCAAATAAAATTTATACTTTTTAACACCTCTCTTTGACTGTAACAATAAAAAGACACAAATAGAATTGAAAAAAGGAACACAACCTAAAATAAAATCACACCTAACCTAAGGAAAATAAAAACAAGACAATAAATTACTTCTTGTGATAACCACTTATTGAAATAAGACAAATAACTAAAATAATTAACCTAAAATCAAAATATTTCCTCTAGGGTCAAATGGAAAACTTTATTGTCCACTATGGCACCATAAAGTATGATTGCCATATCTTGATAGCTCCTTCTTGCACTAGGAGCATTAACATGTTCATGGCCTCTTAAGGAAGGATCTTGGCCTTCTAGTTACATTCTTAGGTACATGGATTGCATGTGTGAGTATAAAATCTAGTCATACTCTTCCCATGTCCATCTTTCTTGCATCAACAAATCTAATTCTACCTCAATCATGGGAAATTGATGGTTTATCACATTCTCACGCAATGATTATATTGGAAACTAAACTCATATTATTTCATTAGTGTCTCCATTATGCTCCATTTGAGATAGTGGTTTATCAAGGTCTTTAACTTCTTTCAAGCATGGATACGACATGCCATTAATCTCTCCTTGATTTAGCCTATAAGACTTAGGATGAGAATCTATAGTAGTTTTATTTATAAGATAATCATCAAGCTCCTTATGGTGTGGAGATAAACTATCAAACTTTGAAAAAATACCTCTAAGTCTTCCCAAAATGTTATCTCTTCATGATCAATTAGAAATACATGGGGTTTACTACCATCCTTACCATTTAATTATGAACCATTATGTTGATCACACATTCCAACTCCTTGATAAAGTCATAGGAAGGCTCTTAATATGCTAAAACTTGATCATCTTCATCTTCAATAGAGAATGCCATTTCATCTATCCACTTAAGATCTAACTCATCTTGTCCTAGTGTCTCTAGACTTGCATTAACTTCTTCAAGCTCTAAAACATTGGTGTAATCTTCATGTGAATTTACAATCTACTATCCTATTCTATCATCCAAATCTTACATATTGAGCTCTTATATCTCACTCAAGAACTCATGTTACAACTACTACCAATGGTCATCAACTTTAAGAATGTTCTCAACCTCAACAATGGTTCCATGTGAGTTGTCATCATGGTTGCCTCATAGATGAGGAGTTATTTATATTTTTAGTCATATAAAATGCAAAAAACTGTAACTTGAGCATGGATAATGACACATAACCCATAGGTCCCACTTTCTTGCTCTCATGACCCTCATAGGCTTGTTTTCACTAGTTCCTAGTCATCTATAGCCTTCTAGACCAGATCCTAGTTGAGATAGGACCCTCTTCTCATGATCAATCCATCCCTTTAGGTCCCATCTGCGTAGGACAATATCATCATACTAAAACAATAGTGTCATTTCCACTCCTATTTTCTTTCGATGCTCTTTTCTAAGCTCATTTATGGCCCCAATGGTCAATTTATTCCAATTCCTCATCCTTGTCCTTATCAGCCTAATGTGAGAAAATTTAATCCATGACCAATATATCCCTATAAAATCCCATTCAAAGATCATTTGGAAAGGGTTGGAAAATATTATCAAGAAATAAAGAATACAAGTGAAACCACTCAGGCAATCTTCCCTATTCTCTACATACAACCATCTAATATAGTCTTAAACACATCTAAATCTTTGCATTAGTCTCTACCCATCCTCAAGCACATCCAATCTAGCATTTTTTGCATTCTCATATAAAAATTGCACCAAGCACTTTCAAAGGGAGAACTACATATGGATTGATCCTTCTTTAGAGTATTAATATGTAGGTAGTATGCCCACACATAGGGTGTGAAGCATGCCCAATGAATTTTATACACACTAATCCATTTTCCCTATTTGGCAAATTTTTGTTCAAATATATTAAAGGCATACAAATTAATAAAATCATATCTATAGAGAGAATTACTAATAGAGAAGATTTGTAAATTCACAAATAAGGTTATATAGACCTATCAAGCAAAACCTAGAAAGCTCAGATCCTCAAGACAACAACATCAAACAAGGATTATAGCACCGATGCCACTCCTATCCATATTTGGTGATCCTATCTAGTCAAAAAATGAAAATTAGAATCTTGTTTGAGATAGTGTCCTAGGCCCACATAGTGAATATCAAACCTTATCTTAGTCAAATCATCATAGTTTAAGCTACGTCTTATTTTCTCCCTCTTATTACTATTTTTAGAAAATTTATTACTACAAATAAATTTCAAAAATCAATAGATTATTTACTGATTTATCAATCCAGACCCTTTAACTAAATTATGAATGAAACCCCAATATTCCCAAAACTATTAAATCATTTGGTGAACCTAACTTACTTCATTTGCATATAAAAACCCTAGAAACCCTAAGTTAAATTTCCTAGTGATTTTTCATCTTATTTTATAATTTTTAACCTTTATAATAAAATAAAAAATTGGAATTAAATTTTAAACTTTTGTATTAATTTTAAAATATTTTTATTTCAAACCCTAGTTGCCCACACTCGTTCCCTCTAATTTTATAGTAATTTTTCAATCACTTTCTGATTTTTTACTAACATATTAAAATAATAAATTCACTTAAAATTTTAAAATTCAATAGTAATTTTCAAAAAAAAAAAATCAAAACCCTAGTTGCATCTTCTAGGTCTCTTTAAATCACAAATTTTCAAATCAATTTATAACTTTATACTTACTTATAAATTCACTTTAAATTTCAAAATTTCATAGTAAATCTCCAAATAATCATCTTTCAAACCCTAGTTGCATACACTAGGTCCTATTTCTTTTTGAGATATCATTCTAAAATCAGATTTCAAAAATAGATCTCACGTATTTATAAATTTTTATTATTACATTTATTACAAAAAATAAAGAGACCATCATTGGTCCTATCATGTATATGAATGATGAATTTTATCATATATTAATGCAAAATTTTCATAATAAGCGATGATATTACAAAATTTATTGCTAAACATGCACAAGATTTCAATATTTCTTTTGCATACTCTCTCTCTCATGTGGAATAATTTCCATCTCTATTTTTCTAGACATGTTAGAAATATTGTGTTACAAGTAAAATCTCTTTATGCATTAATTCACAATTTCATTCTCTCTACATATTAGACATATCATAACACATGCAAAATTTCTTTATGCATTAGTGCATAATTTCATGCTCTTTATCCCTTGTTTACTCTCTCTCATGTGGAATACTATTTATAATCATATTAATATACAAATTATAACTCCAATTACATACCTTTCATCCCAAATACATGTTTTCTATCTAGATATACCTAACTCCTTGGCTACATGGTTTTTACATAAGCTAACAACCACCTATCAAGTTTCAATGTCCTATTTTATACAAAGGAAACAATCTCCTCCTCCTCTCCCCCAAGAGGGTGATAGATAATTTCCCTCTAACCATGTCCATTTTATCACCCCTCCAAAATGTGAGGCATCATATACTACTATTCCTAATGCATACATTTAGCCTATAGCTTCTTCAAAACCTCTTCAACATATGTGTTTACATGTTCAATCAGAAGCAACTAGGGTTTGCACTTGTAAGACTCTAAGGGTTCAAATTACCAGTATGAGAAAGTTAATTTAAGATTTAAAAACATAGAATCAGTTATTACATGACAAGATCACAACATTGGAAAAGTATATTATAATACAAAATCCTCAATGGCACCCTAGTATCAATCATGTATATGCACCTTCACCTAGTCAATTGGCTACAAGCAATGTTACTTATCATAAAAAGAAATCAAAATAAAGTAACTCCACAAGTAGTGATTCAAAAAGAATTAAAATATCAAATAATATTTCATGTGAGTTACTAAGGGAAATTATTAAATTTAAGTTGATAAAAATATCTCCTCTACATCCAGTAAGAAGATCTAAATAGTATTTTGCATATCATAGAATACATGGGCATCACACAGATTTATGTTTGGCATTGAAACAACATATACACCAGATAATTTATAATGAGGAACCTATATAAGGTAAATTAGTCAAGTAATCCATAATGACATAGGAACACATTCACAACGGATCAAATTCAAAAATAGTACAAAACTATTTACCAACGAATAACCCCGAATAATAAATAATAACACAAGCATAGGTAAAGAACAAAAAATATGAAAATTTACCTCTCCAAAATGTGGCTCAACTTTAGAATAAGTATGGGTTTGGTAAATATATCTACAACATTTTGATTTTCAAGGTCAAGGGTTAAGCAAACATGCTCAAGACATCAATACTCCTATTCTAACAGTTGATAATGTTTTTCACCAAGGTTTGGGATTTATTGAACATATTAGGGAAAATAATTAACAAACATAATGTATCAAAGGAAAATATCCAAATACAACAAAATTCAACACTAGCATTCCATTGGTTCAAGATCAAGATGATAATGATGAGTGAAATAATACAAGTTATTATGATTTTCAAGATACTAATAATAAATTCAAATATTCAAATTCATATTCATAGCCATTCCCTCATGATTCACAATCACACATGATTCATTTTTTTGATACAAGTCACCATGATAGGGAGTCTCCCATGAGCTCATTGGTTAGTATCATCTCTCCTCAGCCACACTTGTACATAGTTTCTTTTTACTTGTACATAGTTTGTCAGTTTTTCTTGTACATAATATTCTTATAATTGATTGTACATAGTTCATAGCAATTTAAAAAATTAAAAAACATTCAAATATTCCAAATTATCAAAAAAATTAAAATAAATCAAAAAACCAAAAATATTTTGATTGTATGCATCATCCATGCTTTACATTTCAAATACTATTCTAGACTTACATTTATTATTCTATGCTTATAGTTTATCGATCTATCTACATTAACATGATTCACTTGATCTTATTTGAGTGTGTGAAATGACTTATAACTCCTTGATTGCTTCACTCTACCCATTGATGGAGCATCTTACTTCTAAATTGAGACACACATTGATACACATATCCATTGGGGGCATCTTTTGCATGACTACACCATCCAGGTTATGTCATTCCTACACCACACATTCTAATTATCATGCTGATGTACATTACTTACTTTCTTAGATAGATTTCTATATCAACACTCACTAATATATAACACTCATTTATTTCTTATCATATACCTAGTCTTGTACTAACATGTCTTGCATACATTCACTTCTTTATTTGATTAGTTAGATGTGTTTGTAATTATAATTTTTTTCATGCTTTATTTTCTTGCTTAGTATTAGCTTGATGCTATTGAATTTATAGGTCCTTTTGTCTCCTGTATGTGCCTTAGGACATTTTCCAATGTCCTTTATCTAGAATCTTCCATGTGATTATGGATTTCATGCCAACCTTTCTTATTTAAATTGTATATGTATGTGGCATTTGAACATGCCTTGTATTCTTGATTTATAGTTTGAGTGACATGTGCCCATGTCCCTTCTTTGCTTGGCCCCTTGGCCACTCTTGTACACTTCTTTCTTCTTACATTGAATGCTTGATTTCTTTTGATTGTTTGCAATGCCATGATCTAAATTATGAATTATCTTGCTTCTTGGATGCCATGATGGACATCATGCTCTATCCCTCCAAATAACAACTAATAAATAACCAAACTTTAAATTATAATTCAATACATTGCACACGATATTACATTTTTACATGTATCTAGGCATACCCCTATTGATCTAACAATATCTCAATACAAATAATGCTATATCTTGAGATATATTGCCAATTATCATTGTTATATCATGTATCTTTGTAGTATAACATAGTTGTAGGGATATTTATTCTAAGGGAAGTCATTACATGGTCTTAATTCCTAGCCTCAGAAGAGAGGGAAAAAATAAGGGTTTTATCATAGAGATCAAAACTCCTAACAGTTGAAACAGTAGCATTCAGAACACCCAAAACAACAGACAACAAACCAATTAGAATAGACTAGGAAGATAGTCAAGAATTTATAACAGCTATTAGATTTGGCCTAGGATAATAGTGCCAAGACTAGACTATAACACTGGTGTTGCTACTATCTATTTATCGTACTCCTATACAGCTAATATAAAAACTAAATTTTTTAAGAATAGATAGAAAGGTAAGTTCAATTACAATTTTATCAACTATAATTTAGACTAGATTCAATAATTTTATTCTAGTTTTGCTTAGAGAATATATATATATATATAAGGGGCATAAAGCATAATATGATGGCTTTTGCTTCTAGTTTTAGATAAGGTAGTTGGTACAACTTCCAGATCAAAATCCATGTTTTAGACACTACTGATACAAGGAAATGTGCATGACACATTTGTTTTCTTTATTTCCACATTTAGCATTACCCAAGTATTCTTAGTACTTACATACCTTACTCCATCTATAGGTGGTTGGCATCATTTTGGTTTGGATTTCATACAAGCCTAAATTTTGAGTTCTTTAGTTCCCAAGTGGCTTCCACATAAGCTAGATTCTCAATTTTGGAGTGGCTTTCATATAAGCCTAATCTCCATAAAATGGCCAAGAGTGGTCTATTTTATTACATACATTTAACTATCCACACCAACATTATCAGATCAAAATATATTAATGAGCTTTAGGAGCCATCTCATATGACACACATTGCATACTAGTATTAGTTTATAGCTTCACCTCATGGGGAAATGATGGAGCCAAAGGTCTAGCTAGCCTTTGTATTCTTAAGCCACCTATTCAAAGGGATTGGACACATATTCCAAACATCAATCAATGAAATTATGACCACCTATCTTCACTTAGTGGGTGATGATAGAGCTAAAGGGATAGCATTTACATTATTGAGCCACTTCTAAGGAATTGAGCACTCATATCCATTCATAATATTATTCTTATTGTCACACACATATAGCATCATTTAGTAGCACAATATGTTTTGTATTGGTTCACATACTTAGTGAGGTGTATTTATTCCTTTCTCTTCATCTCTCTCTCTCTTACCCAAATTTGTACATTCTTATTTTAGATATAGCATATCTAGTAAGAACTGATCTATTATTTGTTTTCACTTATAGATTTACACTTCATAATGTGCTTTCTATATACACACCCAATATCACATAACTTCATGGGCTTCACCCTTGTAGGTAAGTTCAGTTACACTTTCTATTTTTCCTCTATCCTAATATTTCTCTTTGTTGTATCACTAGAATAAAGGGGGGGAAATTTAGTCATATAAAATGCAAAAAATGGTAACTTGAGCCTGGATAATGACACTCAACCCATAGGTCCCTCTTTCTTTCTCTCATGACCCTCATAGGCTTATTTTCGCTAATTCCCAGTCATCTATAGCCTTTTAGACCTAATTGTAGCCGATATAGGACCCTATTTTCATGACTAATCCATCCCCCTAGGTCCCATCTACCCAGGACAATAGCACCACACTAGGACAATAGCAATAATGCCACTATTGATCATTTTTAACATTATTATCCAAGCTCATTTTTGGCCCCAATGGTGAATTTATTCTAGTTCCCCATCCTTTTTCCTATCAGGCCTAACTAGAGAAAATTCAATCCATGACCAATAGATCCCTATAAAATCCCATTCAAATATAATTTATAAAGGGTTGGAAAATATTATAAAGCAAGAAAGAATCTAAGTGAAATCACTCAGGCAATCTTCCCTATTCTCTACATACAACCATCCAATAAAGTCCTAATCAAATATAAATATCTACATTATCCTCAAGCACATTTAGTCTAGCATTTCTTACATTATTATATCAAAATTACACCAAGCACTTTCAAAAGGAGAACTACATATGGCTTGATCCCTCTTTAGTGTATTTGTATGTAGGCAGTGGGCCCACACATGGGGTGTGAAGTGTGTCTAGTGCATCTTATACACACTACTCCTTTTTCCCTATTTCCAAAAGTTATGTTTAATTACATTAAATGCATATATATTAATAGAATTTGATCTATAGGGAACATTACTAATAGTGGGGATTCACAAATTTATAGACAAGGTCACACATACTTATTAAGAAAGACCCAGAAAGCTTAGATCTTTAGGAAAATAACACTAGATAAGGACTACAGTGCTAGTACCACTCCCATCCACCTTTGATGCTCCTATCCAATTATAAAATGAAAGTCAAAATCATGTTTGCAATAGTGTCTTAGGACTACACAATTAATATTAGACCTTGTCTTAGTTAGATTAGTATAGTTTAAGCTATCTTATTTTCTCCCTCTTATTACTATTTTTAGAAAAGATCTAATTAAAAATAAGTATATTATTTACTGATTTATCAATCTAAACCCTTTAATTAAATTATGAATAAAACCCCAATATTCCTAAAACTATTAATTTAGTATCTCATTTTTATCAGCTTTAACATCTTAAAACTCATCTTCATTGGTATTCTAAAATATTGAATCGTAACTATCCTTACTAAGGGTTGTCCCAATGGTGATGTCCTCTTCATTTTCACTCAAATCACTCTCATTATCCATCATATCAGCTGTATATTCTTCATTTTCCTCATAAAGTAGAGGCTCCTTCTCAAAGAGTGGCATGGTGGATCCCTAAAAATACTCAAGAAGATGAGATAAATCCAATGGTATTGCCATGGATACTTATTTTTCCCTACTCATATATTCATCCTTGACAACCATCACTTCCACTCTCTACTACAAGTTCTCTTGAATATATTTCCATGAAGGGAAGGCCTTGGGATCTTGAGGAAAGAGGGGTGGGGGTTGAATGATTTCATTTTTATCCTTGACTTCAACATGTGGGCTTATGCTTGACTATTAAAATTGTTTCCAAATTGGAAAGTTGGGTTCAAGATCCTCTTGAATCAAAGATATTATAGCTTGGGGAATGAAGGGAAGAACTTCTTATTGAGATGGAGTTGCAATCCATGGATAGTGGCATATAACATCACGAGGTAAGGACTCTTGAGATTTTTTACATGATTATTCTTGTCTCAAATCTTAAATATCATCAGTAATGATTTGGTTCATCATTTTCATCTCCTCTAACTCATCATTAAAAAAAATATGTCATGGAAGGGTGTTTGGGGAGGGAAAGAGGGAGAAGGGTAAATTTTAGTGGAAAGTATTCATTAATTCATGAATATTCACTTTTTGGTAGATTGTATTTGGAGGACCCATTCACCTAAATTTTTGGAATGTAAATTTTTTTAGGGGTTAGTTCACCAATAATTTATAATAATTATATGATAATCCATATGATTCACCTTATATATATATATATATATATATATATATATATATATATATATATATATATATATATATATATATATTTGAATCCATCTTGAAGAGATATATAATTTTAAAACAATCATCTCAATTTGAGTTCGTATATAAAAGTTATGACCTTAGAAAATTGGCATTTGATGTCACCTGATTGCATCATGGTGTTGTTATCCAATAATATCATGATGGTGTCACTCAATATCATGTTTTAACTTGATATCATTTTGTCTCTCAACATCATGCTACCACTTGGTATCATGATGTCGCTCGATAGCATGTTGTCACCTAGTGGCATGTTGTGATATAATTAAACAACTTCTAGAGGCCATAATTTTTATATATGAAATCAGTTTAAGCTAGTTTTTTTTTTTAAATTGTATATATTTTAAAGATTTATATATATATATTCATTATTTTTCATGACATGGTGATGTTGTGACATATTTACATCATGTGACATAGTGTCATCACACTACAACATAATACACTGCAATTGAGCACCAATTTTTAGAGGCCATAACTTTTACATACGAAATTGATTTGAGATGATTTTTTTTAAATTGTATATATTTTAAAGAATAATATAAAAAATTTCATGTAATTTCATGACATAGTTCCATCATGTTACATATTTCCATCTCATAACATAGTGTTATTGTGTGATAACATAATGGACTGCAAATGAGCACCAACTTCTGGAGGCCATAACTTTTGCATACAGACTTCATCTTGAGATTTTTTTTTGAAATTACATATATATTCAAGAGGAATCCAAATATTCAATAATATTAAATTTTAGGAAAAAAGTTTATTATCTTTTTAAATTTATGCCATAACCTATATATTTTAACTATGTAGCCAGATGATTGTATAGCAAACTAAAGAAGGCAATTTCTTTTTGAAATTTTAATATTCACTAAGGATATGAATTGGATTAACCTAAATAAAATTAAGAGGGGTTATAATATGGTCTCTTAAAATTAACCCTGAGAGGGAGAATAATTTTGGTAAGAGCCTGATCTTGGAACTGTTATGGGTCATATTGAGGGTAACAAGGTTGATGAGGGGTATTATAAGGTTGGTATGAGCCACCATACTATTAGTCACAAGGTTGATATGGGTAAATTTATGGATGATAATGGTTATAATGAAATTTTGATGGATCATGGGGGTGTTAATAATGAGATGAATGACAAAAATGTGCTCTATAGGTTGTCAACCTACTAGAAGACATGAAAAAAATAAATTATGAACAAGAGTTACCCTTGTACCTTAGAAATGATTACCATATAAGTTATTAAAAATATTTTTTAAGACCAATTTTTTGTAAATTATTACTAAAATTGTTAAATATATGTCCCATTAGCTGTGCCATAATTTCTAGCAATCCAAGTTGTATCATAATTAAGTAGATTGCTTAGATCTACATCAAACATGGACTAACATTAGATTGGTATATAGGATGTGGGATACCTATACTTAGACCAAACCATTATATTATGATGATAGATCCTATAATATATCTAATTTTAATTATTTTCTTAAAATCTATTTTGCTTTGGGGCTAAAAAGAGTTAGAAAGATAATTAAAATGGAAATCCTATTTTAATGATGGTGATGTACCTATATTTTTGGTTCATCCACTCAAATTTATAATCATAATAACACTAATAAAGTAGAAATAGATTGAAGCATTATCTCCAAAAAACCTAAGAAAAAATGTTTCATATGAAGGTTTGATGGATGAATATGACTTGGAGGTGAAGGATGAGAAGCTTCTCCTATAACACTATTAATTAGATAACACTTCAAGCATGATCATCAAAATTTTGACACTTCATACAACTTGCATAAGAATAATAGTCAGCATATAGGTGTGAAAAGGACATGTTAATGGAATATTTATTCCACTTTTACACATATGAATAATAATAAACACACTATAATCTATTAATGGAGTTGCTCTAATAGTTTCTTTATTAATTCAATAAATTAAAAAATTCAATCTCGGTAGAGTTTCCTCATGCCCAAGAGACAGATCCTGAAACAAGACTTAAAATATTGAATATATAAAACTTAAATAGAGAGAATAATAATGATAAATTATGTAGAGGAGAGAATAAAATGTCATCACATCATTAACTCAATTAAAAATTTTGTTACAACAAGTTGTAAATAGTCCTCATGACATCTCTTCATGTTTGATGATCTTCCATACTCCTGAATGAGTTGTTTGCTATTGAAAACAAGGTGGTGGGACATCATATGGTTATAGATACTTATCATTATTTTTATCATAATAATTAATTAAATATTAACTCCTTCTTTCATTAAGACATAGAATATGCATTGATTGTCACTTTAGATCAATTAACTCATGATAAGGATTAGTTATACATGAATTATCACTTGAAGACTAGTTGTGCATGAAATTTACACTTAAATATGAGATATTTGGTGTGATTAATCTTTAGGATCATTTATCTATGTGTTTTCACTCTACATTAACTAATTTCATTATTTTTCTATGTGATTTTTCATGTTATTGATTGACCAAATAAGTTTACTAGGCCAATTAGGCCTAGTATCATAGCTCTTAGTACTTGATGGCCATGAAAACCTAAATAAAAACTTTATAACATATGAAATATTTATTTTTGGACCTAAATCAATGCCTCACATCATTAAATAGGTCTTTTTGAGCAAGAAACATCTCTAAATTGGTCAAACTAGTTGACTAGGTCAACTTGTCCTTCAATCCTATAGACTATCTAATTAGAAGAGACCAATAGGGGCACTTAAAAACAAATTTTTGAGAATTTAATGTCTTGATTAGGTATAAAAAGTTACAAAATTCACTTTTAATTGATTAAATCATCTTAAACTACCTTGTACCTCTATTTATACACTTTTCCTTAAAAACCTTATTTTTTTGATAGGTTTGTATAGTTTCATGAATCACGATAACATGGACATGAGGATCTTAGAGTGTACTATATGATACAAGTTGTAATTATGTGGTTTCAATTTTTTTGGGTTACTTTCCTTTCAAATCTTCTTCATTTGGGTTTGTAGTAGGGTTTTGCAAGGGTTTTAAAGTGCCGAGGGTTCTTAATGATGATTCATAAAGTTTGGAAATTTAAAGTATAAAAAAATGACATAAAACATTAATTTTTTAGGCCCTATAAATCTCCCAAGTTCCTTATCCTCCCATGAAAAATATCCATACAATGGTGAGCATGTGAAGTCACCTCTCTGGTAAGAAACAAGATTTCTAGGTAGTGTTTAGTATCTTGAGGCCAAAATGATCAATCATGCCACCTTTCCTGTAGCTAAAGTCTGACATAAAACTATATTATAATATTATTATGATTTTCATTAAGATTTTGAGTTCCCTCATGACCTTACTTTATCTCTTTTTACCCTTTTCGATGGCACTATCTCATGAAGTCAATAGATATTCATATGTGTATACAAGGTTCTTCAGTATTTTGATTTAATGATGAGTTACAGGGCTCATATACACTATATATAACATGAATAATCTATATGAGGTCATTTTGAGAAATAGTATTGGCTTGGTCAATCCATTAACCCTCTATCCCTATGCACACATCTCTTTATATGAACATCCAGGCCTATCTACTTATGAAAATGGTCATAAAGACCCCTTTAGATGATTTTAGAAATGTTCTTGAGGAATTTTAGGACCCCTTATTTCTTATATAACTTATTTAATTTTAAATTACAATTAATTTCTTTTCTTAAAGGCTTAAAACAACCTTATTTAGCATAGTTTTTATAGTATGGATCATGCATGTGTCAGCCACTATGTTGTGGAGAGGCTCAAGAGAGTTGAGAATACTCAAAATGAGAATAATCCCAACATAATTTCATGGATGAAACACATAATTAGAATGTAAATTTAGGATTATTTCCTCCATCAAGTAGGTTTTAGGGTTTTACAAGGGTTTTATGGGTCAGAACTTCTTAGCAATAGTTTGTAGCATACAAACCCCTGATGGAAAACATCTTTCCATATATATATTGATTAAATTTACCCACTAAAAAACCATGAAAATATAAATCTACCATTAAAAAGATCAATCAAGATGTGTACATGGTGAAGTGGTGCTTCAATGGTTGTCTTGGACTGTGTAACTAAAAAGGAAGGTCTAAAAGCCATAAAATGAGAAATTTTTAGAATTATCTCCACTATAATACATCCTTAAAGGTTTTTAATTACCATCTACCTCATTATAATTATCATGAAGTGTAAAACAAATCCATGTTGAGTTTAAAATGGTGGCAGGGTCTCTCAAGGGTTTTAAGCCTATCTACCTATACTAATCCCCAGGAGCATATTTTTATGAACCTCAAAGGTAATCCATCTCAAAATATACATGAATACTAAACATCACCCTTATTATCCTTAATAACCCTCACATTAAGTTCAAAACCTTTTGTCATACCTGTAGCCCTTTAAAAGTATGCCATATATTCATGTTGACTATCAATAGACAAACATATGACTGTGACAAAATAGTGAATGATTTCAATAATAGTGTGACCTTAGTAAGATTATTTATATATAAAAACATTCATGAACATCAAATTTACCAATTTTTATAGTTATATCATACTATAGAGGCCACGCCACTCAAATATTTCAAGACTAGCTTAGGCTACATGTGTTTCCAATAGGTTTATGACTGAGTTTTCATCTTTTCACCTTTTTCATTATGTATAGTAATGTTGATATGAATTTATTATGATATAAAATACTTATTTCAATTATTCTTTCCTTTTACTAGTCACACTTTAAACCTATGCATCTTATCACACACCATCTCTCTTCATAGACCTCAATATAATTATCTTTGTCAACACTACTGTAGGTGATGTTTGGTTAAATGGAGGTGATTGAGATCTATTTCACCATCACTTGTCACTTTGAAGACCTCCCAAGTTATTTTTAAACTTCCTATCATTTCTTCCTTTAGTACATTTATTCTACAAGGGTGTTTTTAGGCCTCTTATAGTCTCCATTCTGTACACAAGATTCTGTATTATACTTTCATGAGTTAGAAGTAGAGGTCATGATCATGATAAAGGTCTAAATATATAAATTTTTCATTTTATTTCAGAGTTAAATTCACAATTTTCCTCCTTAAATGAATTTGATCTTGAACTGCGACTATTTAGGGTATATGGATATGTCAATATAATTGACCTTAGTATGGTTGTATGTGAACATTTAAAATTTGACCTTGGAATGTACCTTGATTGTGAAACATTATTAATATTATGAACTATTTCACACTTAATCCTTATCATGAATATTCCATATTATCATGGAACTCTTTCATTAGATCACTCTTCTCTCATTTTCTTGGCAACTTGGAGATAGTCTTGTGTTGAGAAGGCTGTAGATGATAGTTGATTGTGTTTTGGAATTGAAAAAACTTTTGAAATTTAGACCAAATTACTTGTAATTATTTACCATATTAATTGATTATAAAATATGGTTAGAAATTCATTGATCTTAGAGGCATAACAATAAACTTCCTCATAGTATTGATGTGACATAGTATTGGCATACCTCAATAGCTTTTAAACCCTGTTATAAGTGAAAACTCACATAGAAATGTATATTATTATAAGTTTTATTCAAATATAGGGTTTTAATTTAATAAAAATCTAATATTAATCACTTTAACACATGATGTTCTTCATACACATCATTCTACCTTTTAAACATGAGTTTTATTCATCATAGACTTGACTATGTGTGAGAACTTGATCCTTGTATGGAATGGGCATAGTTTTAGGTCTTAAATTTGAGAATAAATAGACCCCAAAGGCCACTATAATTCTATCACTTTACCTTTAAATATTATTAATTTTAACTCTCTCCTCATAGTCTTGAATTGATATAATTTTTCATCTTTAATCTGACCTTTAATAGCATGGATGTAGGAGGGAATTCTTATGTTGACTATATAGATTGTATGCTAGAGGTAAAAACCATTGAAATTCTATAGGGGTGAATCAATGGTGGAAAACAATCCAATTAAATTTTCAGTCCCTTCAAACACTTAATTATTTAATACAACCATTCATGAAGCATTCAAGATGTTTATAACAATGAACAAATAGATAATGCAAGATTACACACACAACACAAGATCTATGTGTGAAACCCTCTTGGAGAATAAAAATCACTCTCAATCCTAAAAAAAATGGAATAATTTTCATATAATAATTATGAAAACATGAGGCTTTAGTGAAACACTTGTTCCACAAGGATTACCTACCCCTAAGATGGTTAAGTCCTTCTGACCAAGATGTTGAGCACCATCCCAATTCCTGTGATATGAACATCTCCACATTTGACATGATGAATTTAATACATAATAACATAAATCTAATTTTATAACCCCTAAAAAACACCCTCTCTATCTCATATAAGACTCTCACATAGGTATCCCATAATCTCTCTTCCTCTTCACTCAAACTGCCCTCATATACACACTCAGACCTATAAATCCTTTATATTCTCTTTTCTCCCCAATATTCAAACCTATAAGAGAACTATATTTGACGTAAAAATATAACCTAAAGGTCATACAAATAGTCATCAACCTGATCTACTCTATAACCCATCCACTAGACACATACCCTTTCTTCTTTCCTTCACTCTTCAACTCTTACACACACCTCTTATTACAAGTTTATAAATCACCACCTTTGATTTCACCTTTTATAGAGTGATCATGATTATTATATTATATTTAAAACATAATAATTGTATTATCCCCTAATACATATAACATATTTCAATACCATCCACACAGGTTGGCCATAACATCCTTGGGTCACACTTAAGCAACTACACCTTTCAATTAGGCCTTAGTAGCCCTTGTAAGTATCACGGAGACCCATCCATCTCTTTGACACTTCTCCAAGAAAATTAAGAACAAATTAAAACTTTCACATACATACACCCATGCCACATAACCTATAGGTCCTTCTTAAGTGACAACATCCATCATAATACCCTTCTAATATAGCATAATTAGGCCAAACATCATTTTGTACATACAATCACCAATAATGAGCACACAATTAACTTATAATACTTTTATCATATAGAATATGGATTTTTCCAAACTACATAATCCACATATATAGTCCTCATGAAGTATAAAACATGCTCCAACAGTTAGTTCTTCTTAAAACATTGAATTACCATCAAGAACAACTCAAATACCCTTCTTGGGTTACTTGAAGAGCATGAAAACATACATAGTCAAATTTGAAGATTAATAAAGTTTACTATAAAAAATTTAAGACCTTAAAATAAATATTTACCTTGAATTGATATACCACTTTTATTTTTACACCATGGTCAAATTCTATATATATCAAAAGTTATAGCACAAAAACTACAAACTGGTCTTCATTAATTTAAATATTCAAATTCCAATGATCATAGTTAAACATCAAACATTTTGTCAACATATCATACCCTCTGATAGATTTAATAAATACACACCATTGATATCCCTCAAAATTAGCTTAGTCTTTACCTTTTCTTACTATTAAACATCAATCACTTGTCATCATCTTTCTCCTTCTTGATAATATGGAACAAACGTGCTTTGTCGATCTCTTTGAGAATAGCCTAGAATTTAACCATCTTAAACATTAGATAATTTGAATTTTTTGACACAATACTCATCATATATCTACATGTACAAACACCTATTCATTTTTTATCTCTATTTGATAGGTTTCATGCTTGCCATTAGATTTTTGACAACTATAACGCTCACCATTAGATCCTTATCTGGTCAGATTAATTTCACATATTTAGATCTTTGATGTGATTAAATGTGCACCATTAAATCTCATTTTGAAAAATTAGCTAAGTATGGGAACTTAGTAAACTTATGTCTAAGAATCCAACTTTACACCTTAATAACTTTTGCTCTGCTCAACCTCATGACCTAAAATTTGAACCACATAATCATCTTTAATATTGGAATCCATTCATATATCAAGCTACTCCTAAAACCTTAATGAATTTTAAATATAAATAATTAATTTAATCTACTTTAAATTATACATTAATATCATATTAATTTCATGGTGTAGGTCTATGATGCAATTAAACATGCACTTTTAGATCTCCTTTACAAATTTGGCTAAGTATGGGAAAACATTGTAAATTACATGGGAATCCATCTTTGCATAGTTATATATTTTTCTCTACTCAAATTCATGACCTAAAAATTTTACCATATCAAATTGGGACTAATTATATCACACCCATATGACCAAATCTTCCTAACTCATCCATACGTGGCAACGGTGATGTCAGCAAATTTCCTACTCAAATTTTTATATCACAGAACCAACTATGCAAAGATGAATAGAATGAAGAATGAGATGAATATTTTGAACTTATAAAATCTCTCTAGTCATCCTTAACCTATTATATTACCCCTCAAACATGCTCAATACTTCAAACCCACCCCTAATCATACCAGAACTAAAGATCAACTAAGCCTACTTCAAGCATACTAGGACAAGCACATTACAGACTTTGTCATTAACACTTATAATATCAAGACACTTCATCCACTCACCTATAAATATCCATAAAATAAATAAAAACTCTCCAAAATTCTCCCCCTTTGTCATTGATGTTAACACCCATCATACAACTCACCTTCCTTCTCTTCCTTCAAGCACTCTCATAATATGAACCTTCTTTACCTTTGACATAAGGATAAGGTGGGCACAAACTGATCCTGAGGACATGAAAATACTATGAAAAAGAGAGGACCACATTATAAATATTATAAAAACTCCCCCTTACCTTAAACCTACCTCTTCTTTCCTTGATAACTTCTTCTTGCTACATGCCAACACTCTTTTCAAACAAGCACTATAATTAATGAAGAAATAACACACAAAGGAACTAAAATCTAATGAAACTCACCAAGAAACATCTAACATGGATTCCCCCTAATATCTTTGAGCCATTTCACCTCTTTAGAATATTTAGATCTTCACACACCATGAAGAACCACCATATAGGCTTACTAGCCTTCTCTCTCAAGCCACCTCAAGGACCACCATTAGAACTTCATGCCACTCACAAAAATGGAAACATGTTATTAAACACTTGATAACTCACCTTGAAACACTCATGCCTTTATATTTTGAATAAATTGAGAAAAAACATCAAATCTTCATTCTAGGCCTTATAGACTCCTTATAGCCCTACCTAAAACTTGAATATCCCACAACTTTTAGTAGACATAATTTAAAGACCTAAAACTTCATATCTAGATCAATTTCATATGCCCCATTAATCACACCAATTTTAATCACTTATATCCTTCTATGAAACATGCTTACTACACAAATCTACTAGCCAATTAGGCCTCCATTTTGACAAAAACTTAAATAATTTGAAAAACACAAACATTTAAATCTCTATGAAGCTTGATTTGACAACCCAATTATCCCATTCAACCTATTAATAATCCTTAGACCTCAAATTATAAGTCAAACCAATTTTATATCATAGCTCAAAACTCTAGAATCTAAAAATAAATAAGGTCAACAAACCTCCATCTAGTCAACAACCACCTCTAAAACTTCTTATACACTTGGAAACAACCGTCACACACAAATGGACCAATATTTGAGCCTTAAAACCTTTAGGAACATTGAATTAATATATCATGTATTTGATCTACAATAAGAAGATAAACTTGGGAACACACAAAAACCTCCAAAAGTCATAAAAAGGATCATCAAGACATAAAACCACCTAGAACACATCACAAAGAAGTGCACAGGCCTTTACAAACACTAAACTCTTATTAAAATTTCATAAATCTCATTATGCCACCTAATATCACCCATTATGATCCTAAAAACATTACTCTAACTTAAAATACCTAACTCTTACCTTCTTATACCATGAAAACATTAAATTTGCACTTCAAGCTCCTTTAGGACTAAAGTCCCTGAATACTCCTAGAACACACAATTCACCACAACATCTAAATTAGGATTATGAATTTGTTGTTCCCCCTCAACCAAAAAAATATTTTCATGACCTTTTTTTTCCTACAACCTCAACCAAATATTATCTAATATACACCATGCTTCTTCTTGCTTTTCAAGTGTCTCCTTGAAGCCTAGATAGAGACATCCTAACTCATAATGTCTTAGAACAATGTGAAACTAGGATTTGCCCGTAACTCCTCATATTACATCTCCTCTTTGGTCATCTGATACTGATAGTTTTTATTTTTCTTCTTTTTAGGCTTAAAATAAGCAACATGATCATCTACTACAATATTATCCTTTTTTTCTAAGTTTAGATTGACAACATATGGAGAAAATAAAGATTCATGACATACCTTTTCAACTAAAGAAATAACCTCATCAATGGGCATTGAAAATTGATGTTCTTTGCATGAAACTTTCTCAAAAATAGTCGGATGTTCTCTTGAATCCATACACACCTTATAATAATCCTTAACCAACACCTTGGTCTTTTCTTTGATCCTGGTCTCTTCATTCACAACATGAGTAGACAATGAGAGCTCTTGACACTCTCTAACTTTTGTAGCATTATTTAACATAGTAAAAAAATTACTTGTACATGTAAACTCATCATGACTCACACATTACACATTTAGTTTCCATAATTTAATTAACCTTATTCCTTGCATTCTAGGAGTCTGATTAAAATTGTTTTGACTTGATGGCATTTGCTTGTAGAACCTAGCAATGTGACCAATCTTCTCACAGTTGTAGCAAATAATTCTTCTTAAAGGAAACTCAACTTTCCTTATTTTAAATGGAGAGTGTTTTGCAAAGTGTCCCATATCATGATATTTGAATCACTCAACCTTACACCACTTAACTGATGATTCCATTCATTCTTAGCAGGTCTTCTACATTCTCTAGCCCTATGACCAAATTGATTACATGTGTAATAATAACCATTTAAACTTACATACCTCATGGCATTTGGTTGTCTAATATAATTTTCCTTCAATCTATTTACACCATTATTTCTTGATTGATTTGTGACCTTCAAAAGATGAACCACCTTGTTCTCATTAACCTTCATGTCAACTTGAGAAGCAACTTTGGTATCTTCATCAAAACCCAATCCATATTTGTCACTACTATAATTTTAACTCTTTATGATATTATCTAGATCATTATAAATTTTATCAAACTTGACAAATGATTTCATGTTGTAGACTTCTCTAACTCATCTTTCAAAGATATAATCTTCAAAACATACCTTGAAAATTCTTCTTCTTTGGCTATTAGACTTGTAGACACAAAATCTAATTTAAAATTAAAAAACATGATTGCACCTTCATGCTCCTTGTTTTCTTCATTCATTCTTTCTTTATACACATTGAATTACTCTTCATATTCCTTGATTTGAGACATCATCTTCTTGTTAATCTTCTTCTCAATCTTAAGTTCTTCAAGAGAATTCATTAATTTAGTCTCATAGTCCACCTCATCTTTATCATCATCTGAATCACTCCAAGTAGACTCTTTTTGATGAGTAAATTCCTTCCTTAGCCATGAATAAGTCTTCATCTTTGTTGTACCCAACATCCCCCTTTTCCCAAAGGGAAATGGGGACCCTCTTTTTTAGATTAGGGTATTGACTTTGAGCCTCTCTTAATACCTTTCAAGAGTTTTGAACTATATAAGATTTTGCATTTTATGTTTTGGACTTATCCTTTTTGGACTTATTCATTTAAAGATTTTTTCTTTAGAATAATTATTCCATAATATTTCATCTTTAGGGTTTTTACATCAAAAATTTTGTCTAAAATAATTTCCCTAAATCAATTGATATTTATCAAGCCTTTTTCTTTATTGAGATTTTTTCTATCAGACATTTTATTTGACAAAATTTGGTCTTCGATACATTTTCCCCACAACAATATTGCCAAAATATACCCTTTACTTTGGGATTTTTTCCCTATACTAATTATTTTGAGTTTTTTACCCTCAACCAATTTTTTTGGGCCCTTTTTGTCATAGACTTATCTTTTTCAAGGAAATTGATGCCAACATTTTGTCTAAAATAATTCCCCTAATAGAATTGGGTTTGTGGGCATTTTGCCTGATGGAATTGACCTTCAAGCTAATTTCCATGGGAAATTTTCCCACCAAAACAAATCCCCTATGTAAAAATACCAAAATAATTTTCCCACAATAAAAATCCAATGATAATTTCCTTACATTCAATACTATGGGATTTTTGCATAGACATTTTTTCTAATAGACCAAAAGCTCAGTGGAGCTACCAAGTGGAACCCCTACAATCAAGAACTTTATTATATATATTCCAAGTCATTTTTCTTTTATGTTTTTAGGAGAAAACCCAAAAGTGATAAGTGTCAAGCTCTCAAGGATGCAAAATGTCAATAAACAAGATCTATGGTGTGTGTTAACTCATGTATTGAATATCTAATAGTGTGTAATCAAGCCCAAAAATAAAGGCTTTTCAAAATCTCTATGAGAGTGCCAAGTGGAAACATTATGGGATCCCAATACAAAAATATCCAATAGTGTGCAAGACCCCTGTACATGAATATCAATGTTACGAGATCAATAGATACTTTTCAAAGGTCCCAAGACAAGTGAGAAACTACCACATGGCACAAAAACATCCAAATGTTAAAAAGTACCAAAATCCCCATGAAGTTGCAAAGTGGTATGCTCATGTTCTATCATGTAGAAGATCTAATGGTGTGAGTCCTAGGTGGACTTTTCAAATATCCAGACTCAATGAAAGGTATAGACAACATACAATACATAGTCATGTTAGGTTAGTCATAATTAAATAACATTAGTGGTTCTAAATTTGATACAATGATACTTGTTTTGGACCTTTTTTTGAATTCTATATGAAGGTGGCTAATCTAAAATATAAACAATTGTCATCCATCTTAGATTTTTGTTCAGAAAATTTTGAATATAAAAGTAGCATCAATTTGATCATCAGTGAAGGTGTTTGTGTATTTTATTTCCAATTTCTATGTAATTAGTTGTTACTTTCTTTGGTTGTATATTTCAATAATCTTTAGTGTGCTATAGCAAGGAATATAATATTAACTATCTTGATTGATGTACTAATATGTAGATGTGCAATAGTTATTGAAAGATTGGTGAAATATATTGATTAGGATAATTAAGTTGATTAATTCATAATTTTTAATGTGCATGAATGCTTTATTTGATGTAGTTTCCTATGTGTTTTTAATAACTACCTCAAATACTTCGCTAGCCTATGCCATAATCTCCTAAGTAAGAGTGTGCAATAACTACCCTAAATAAAAAAAAAATTATCTGAATCCTACAATTTTTTTACATCAGTATCTCCTTAAAATTCTTAGCCATGTCTAATTGTGTATGTAATTGTTGTTATCAGTAGACATAGGTTCTAAGAGAACTTGTCCTTTTATGAACTAGCTAGAGAAGTGATTCATAAAAACCATAGAAGCTTTCTTTTCTACCTTACTCTTCCCTCATTTTTGAGTTTGTTTTGAGACCTATGCAATATAAATTAGTAACCATCCATCCATCCAACTCACAGAGAGATTCACTATCCTTTAGAGGACACACCTCCATCTAACAAAATTTGTCAACAACCTGCATGCCTTACTAGCTATTCCATCAATAGGTTGTCAAAGATATCATACTTGTAACTCATGCCCTAGAGTGGATTTTACCTCCATTAAGATCCTAAAACATTAGAGGATAACTCATTATGATTTAGTGTGTATAAAACCTACATTAATAATCTTCAATAGGACCATCATTTTCATGATCATACTTTGACTCACTCTCTTCACTCTCATCTGATGAGCTGCAATCTTATTTGGTGTAGAGACTCTTGTTGTCCTTGAATTAATTCTTATTCTCAAACCTTCTGAATCCCTTCTTGCTTTTATCAAACATAAATTATCTCTTTCCATCATCATGACCTTGTCCATGCTCTTCATCATCATTCTTCTTATGCTTATGAGGGCACTTGTTAGCAAAATATCCTACTTCTCTACAATTGAAGCATTTTAAGGGTAGTTTACCCTTATAAATGCCTAAAATTATTTTCAATTTCCTTATAAATAAAGAAATTAATTCATTATCATAAATATTAGATGTGTCATCCTCCTTGAATTTATTACCTTACAACTTCTTCTCTAGATTCATTTATATCTTGAATGTTGCTTCCTTCTTTGGTGGTATACCATCATTTATTATTATCTCATAGGTAGTAAGGATGCCATGCAATTCATCAATCTTAAACTAAGTAAGATCATGACTTTCTTCTATAGCAGATACTTTAGAATCAAAATTGAGAGAAAAAGACATTAATACCATTTGAACTATAGTAGATTCTTCAAGCTTCTCTCCAACACCTCTAATGATGTTCTCAATCTCATCAATTCTCTACATAAAGGATGCCACAAAATCTTCTTCTTTCATCTTAATATTCTCAAATTATCTTTTGTGAGTCTACAACTTTGCTAAATTAACCTTTGAATCTCCTTCATAAATACTCTTCAATTTATCCCTCACTTCCCTAGTATATATGAAATGGATTACCTTAGTGTATTCAATTTATGAAAGACCACAAATGATAGTATTAATTGCCTTAGAATTATTCTCAAACAACTTCTTATTTGCAACACTATATGGAGGAATAATATGTGTAGAATAACCATCCACAACATATTTCCAAGTATCAAACCCTCATAATGTAGGTTCTCATCCTTTGACTCCAAAAATCATAATTGGATCCATTAAACATCAGTGATTTCTTAGTGTAAAAACCTCCTTGCATTTGATGGCTACCCATATTGTACCTTGTATCTTATTCAAGTTGTCAATCCTTTACCAAAGGACCTACTCTAATACCAATTATTAGAGGTACAAAGCACTGAGATGGTGGGCAGGGGTTGAATAAGTGGTGTAAAAAATCCAATTCAATTTTCAAACCCTTCAAATACTTAAGCATTCAATACAACCATTCATGAAGCATTCACGATGTTTATAATAATGAATAAATAAACAATGCAATATTACACACACAACATAAGATCTATGTGGGAAATCCTTTTGGGGAATGAAACCCACTGTCAAGCCTATAAACACATGGACTAATTATCCAATATGAAGTATGCAAACATGAGACTATAGTGAAGTACCTATTCCACAAGGATCACCTACCCCTAGGATGATCAATTCCTTCTGACCAAGATGTTGATCACGCTCCCAACACCTATGATATGAGCATATCCACCTTTGAATTGATTCCTTCAACACCTGATGATAGACCTCTAATTTTAAAACCCATAAAAAACACTCTCTCTATCTCACACAATCCTCTCACATAGGCATGCCACAATATCTCTTCCTCTTCACTTAAACTACCCTCATATACACACTCAGACCTATAAATCCATCTTCTAATCACTTCTTTCCCCAATATTAAAACCTATAGGAGCACTATCTTTGACATTATAAACATAACCTACAAGTTATATACATATTCATCAAACTGCTCTACTTTACAACCCATCCAATGGGCACACACCCTTTATTCTTACCTTTGTTCTTCAACTCTTACACACATCTCTTCTTAAAAGTCTAGAAATCACCATCTTTTATTTTAACTTTTATAAATACATCATTATTATTATCTTTTAGGTCAGTCATAATACTTTTCTTATCCCTTAATACATCTAACATAGCTCAATACCATCCACATAGGTCATCCATAGCATCCATGGGTCACACTTAAGCAACTATACATTTCAATTAGGTCTTAGTAGCCCTTATAGGTCTCATAAAGACCCATCCATCTCTTTAACACTTCTCCAATAAAATTAATAACAAAATAAAAATTTCACATACATAGACCCATTTCACATAGCCTATATGTCCTCCTTAAGTTATAAAATCCATCACAATACCCTTCTACTATAACATAACTAGCCCAAACATCATTCTGTATATATGATAACCAAGAATGAACACACATTCAACTTCTAAGCCTTTTATCATATAGAATTTGGATTGGTCAAACCTCCATAATCCACATATATGGTCTTCATGAACTCTACAATATGTTCCAACACTTATTTCATCTAAAAACATTTAAATACCATCAATAACAACTCAATTACCCTTCTTGAGTTACTTGGAGAGAATGAACACATACATAGTCAAATTTGGATCTCATTAAATTTGAATATAAAAACTTTAAAACCTTAAAATAAATATTTTTTGATGCACCTTGAATTACTCTACAACTTTACTTTTTACACCATGGTTAAAGTCTATATATATCAAAAGTTATATCATAAAAACTATAGACTGGTCTTCCTTCATTAATTTGAATATTCAAATTTCAACAGTCAAAATTAAACATCAAACACTTTATCAAAATTTCATGCCCTCTCATAGCTTGAATGAATAGTGATTATTTGTTTCCATCTAAATTATCTTGGTCTTTACCTTTGCTTACTATTAAACATTGAACACTTGTCATCTTCTCACTGCTTCCTAACAATTTGGAATAAATGCATTCTGTCAATCTCTTTGAGAGTAGCCTAGACTTTAACCAGATTAAATATCACACTTTAACATATTTGACTCAATACACATCATATAACTTCACTTAAAAACACCCACTCACCATTTATCTCTATATTATAGGTTTCATGCTCACCATTAGATTTTTGACAAGTATAATGCTCATTGTTAAATCCTTATTTGGTCAGAGTAATTTTGCACCATAGATCTATGATGAAATTAAATGTGCATGATTATATCTCCTTTTGAAAAAAATTCTAAGTATGGGAGCTTAGTGAATTTATATCTAATAAACCAAATTTTCACCTTAATAAAATTTTCTCCACTCAACATCATGACCTGAAATTTGAACCACATGATCACATTTCATAGGGGAATCTATCCATATATCAAGTTGATCCTAGAACCTTCATGAATGTGATATATAATTCCATCAAAATTATTACTTAGACATACTTTAACTTAGACACTAGGCTCAGATTAATTTCACACCATAGATCTGTGATGCAATTAAATGTGCACTGTTAGATGTCCTTTGCAAATTTGGCTAAGTATGGGAAAAAATTACAAACTACCTAGGAAGCCAACTTTGCATAGTTATATATTTTACTTCACTCAATTACATAACCTTAAAATTGGACCATATTAACTTGAGACTAATTTTATCATACCCATATGACCAACTCCCCTTGACTCATCCATACATGGTAATGGTGATGTCAGGAAACTACCTACTCAATTTTTTTTATCATAGAACCAGCTATGCCAAGATGAACATAATGAAGAACTGGATGGTATTTTATGATTGAGGCATATGTCTATGCTTCACTCATGATTCTGCTAATAACCTTAACATATGCTAAAATAACTTAACATTTGCTAAACTAAAACTAATATGAATTTTGAGTATGATTTATGGTGTTTGAGGGGTATTGACTCTGAGGAATCTTTGTGTCACTTCAATGAAGGACATATAACATGAATGAAACCCCTATAAACAAAATTCTAACAAATCTTGATGTTCTTCAATATTTCATGAACCATAAAACCTTCCTTTATTTAATTACAGATTGTAAATTATAAATTTATGCCTTTTTGAGATCCATATGACCTCACATATGTGGAAGTAAGATGAAAACTATCATGAAAATATGGCTCATGCTCTTGAAAAATTCTATAAACTTCCATTTTATGTCATGATGCCTAGATGGGAGAAAACTTAGAAAACTAGTTATTTATTTGAATGGAGAAGGAATAGTGAGTGACTTAGATTGTTAAGTATGGTTTATGAATGTGAGAGAGATAAAATAAGAACCAATTTCCCAAGATGGAAGCTATCTCAAACCCCTTTCTCTACCCAAAATTATAGATCTTGAAATTCTCTCTCATGGTTGTACCATCTACAAACCTGAAGGACTCTCTTGATGTTCAAAGAAGCTAAGTAGATGAAGAGAATCATTTTTGAGCCTATTGATCCTTTTGACATTAATATATTTTTAAACACCTTTAATGACTTAATATTCAATCTCTTTACCTATGATGTATGGAAAAAGTCATACAAATCCGTACTTCCTGCATGAAAAACATGAAAAAGCCTTTCCTTTTCAATTTATTCACACTTCAAGTTTTTAACCACAAAAATATGTTAATAAGAGGAATATTATGGGTCAAGAGGGAGATTATAAAAATTAAAAGTCTTCTTACATCAAAACAGGATCAAATTTGGCATTTGGGAGCTCTTCGGAGTCTTTTCTACACTTTATGCTTGCATGAGGAGATATACTCAAGTATGAAACATTTGACTTAAGGTAATGACATAAATATGAAGGTGGTTTAAAGGTATTATGGATACTTAGTGGCCCTTTGACTCAAAATTTATCATTTAATGATCTAAAATAGTGGCCCTTTGACTCAAAATTTATCATTTAATGACCTAAAACCTTTATTTTTAGGTAATATACAAGGTTTTACAAGGATAATTATCATTGAATGTCATAAAGAGTACCTTATAGCTTATTAAAAGTTATTCATAAGATTTTATGTATCTATAGACACTAAAATTCTGCACAATATAGTTCAAAATCTTGAAACATGCTTGAATCACCTTAGGACCCCTTTAGGACCAATTTGACCCTTTCACCCTTAACTGATCCTAACCTTGGTCAATCTGACTAACTAATTAAAACCACCCTTTTAACCCACTTAACCTTTTACACTCGATCATTAACGGTCATCTTGATCACTGATGGTCACCCTGACCATTGATGGTCAGTTCCCTTCCCCACCTAAACAAACATAACACTAGATGTGTATAAGCTAATACAACACAATTTAATATGTTCACCTTACCTATTTGTAACACATAACGATGCATCAAAATAAATAACCTAAACTCCTATGGAACATTCTACCTCCATCTCTCTTTTCCTATAAAAGGAGGGGAGTAAGAGGTGAATAAGTAGGAATCAATCCATAATCAATCACTCTAGCACATAGGTTATCAAGCCAACAACCAACAAGTCCTCCTTCCATTAATTTAGAAACTCAAAAAAAGACTTGAACCTCTACCAAATTTTTTCTTGAGGTAAAGCACTATTATTCTACCAAATTTGATCTAATATCAACCATCTACCATCAAGCAATAAGCTAGGTACATTTGTATTTTAGGTTTTGTTTATTTGGTTTCTAACTTCCCTACTTAGATCATACCTTTTAACATCTTATCTCCTAACCACCATACCTTAAATAGATCCCAAAACACTTACTAACCCCTTATACAACTTAAATTATATCCTTTTTTAAATTACCATCAAAATCCATAACAACCATTTATGATCACCTTGACCACCAATGGTCAAATTCAACCGTTGATGGTTACCCAACCATTGATGGTCAACATAACCATTGATGGTCATATTGACTATTGATAGTCATTGTGTTAAGAAGTAACAAGTTATTTTTGTTGGGTGAATATTTTGTCAATAAGTATACTAATCAACAAAATATGTTTGATCAACCACAATAGGAAGATTGGTTAGCTAGGTGTGCAGCTTTACTACATCAACCAGAGAAAAATCTCTCCTCTCATCAAGGGGAGGTTCCATATAGATACGTAAGAGCTATATATAATATAAATAATCAAAAAATAAGACACAGGGGTGGGATAAACCATCCATCTCTCTTTTTTCAGAGATGATGCTAACAAATAGAGGAGAAATCATGGGTGATTGGTGATGGCACTTCTCTTATTTCAGAAGTAACATTCAGCCAAGAGCTAGATCCCTTCTTGGATAGTATAAATCTTGTTGAAGTGATAGAAGGCACTTCTCTTCTTTTAGAAGTGCTTATTCTTACAAACAATGGGACTCTTTCTGGTAACATGTGACAAAAGGATGCAGTAACTAGCAGTATGAAATAGAACACAAAGTTTTCACCTCAACTACCCAAGAGTGAGATACTAAGGACAATGGGGGCACAAATTCATCCCAAGGTCCTTTACACAAAAATAGAAATGACAAAACACACACTGAAGACAACTATAACAGCACAAAGTCTGAAAGTAGTTGGCCTCAGGACACCTTCCTTATCACCTCCACTAGTTCTACTTGTTAAATCAAATAAACAAGAATGATTTTAGAAGATAGACATACAAATAATCTCCTAAAGTATCACAAGCTATAACAGCACAAAGTCTGCAAGTAACTTGCTTTCTCATTCAATCAAAGAAATATGAACTACTATCTAAGCTCAAAGTTTCAGTAATACCTTTTAATTTGGGGAGAGTTTCACTTTTGGTAAGGGGAAGATCTCCTTTATAATAATGAAAGATTTTACATTAAATAGAGGCCAAGAGATACTTGGCACTTTTTCCCATGGAGTGACCTATGTTGCGCAATCAATGCCTTGGCTACATTTTTGATTCTATCTAGAAGGGCCATGTTGGAGTAGGGTAGTTGCCTTAACTATGGCATGTTGGTTCATCTTCCTTGTTTTCTCTTGAGTCTAAATCACTCATTCCATCATTTGATAGCTATGGAAATGTATTTTCTTCCTTTATTTCAAAAGGGACAAACAAGCTTCACTTTTAATGTTTGTAGGCCCCAAATATCTACTCGGTGAACTGCTTCACCTACTGGAATTAACTCCCGTTGAGTTTCCCTCTTTGACTCTTCCTTCTCTTGGTCCTAGCCTTAGGGTATTTAAATGAATTGGGTCCATGTTATAAGCCTATAAGGATCAATCAAACACTTCACTATAGTAATTTTGATGTCCGTGGGTCTCTCTTCCTTTAAAGGTTAATGGCTAGCCATTCGCCCCAATTTTGACATTTATAGGCCTATCATTTTATTGTGACATAGGTAAGGACATGTGGCAGCATCCATGGCTTTGAAATAAGCTTCTGTGAATAGGCCTTGAGACTTTTTAAAGGCTCGAGGTGTGGATGCAGACACATGGTAGTTTCCACTGCACTAGGATGGGACACATGGTGTGTTCTGCTCTATGAAGCTTCATTTGAAACTGTGTCTTGGCACATGACACTTGGTAGCTTCTGCTACACTTTTGAGGCTCAACCATTCCTAAAGGGAACTTTCCCTCTAGGATCTCGAACAAGGTCCATTTTATGTGTCAAGTGTCCCTCTGCAAGGGTCTCTGTCCTTATGGATCCTCTCGATGGCCTTCAGGCTTTTCATCTTTAGCGGGCCTATTGTTCCATGTATTTCCTTCAAAAAAATTGTCTGAAGGAATTCCTTCATTTTCTTTGGACAAAAAGTTCAAAGAAATTCCTTCAAATAATTTGTCCAAAGAAATTCCTTACTTTGGCTCTATGCCTCCCATAAGGGCATCCCTCTTTTACACGTGATAGTATCCATTGCTTCTTTCCAAGGACATGTGGAGTCTTTAACTGCTCTTAGAAAATCATAGTGAAGCCTTCTATGGTTGCCACTTCTCACCCTTCGTAGAACTCTGGAGGAAGCTTTGTCAAAAGGAACCCTATAGCTTATAAGGAACTTTGAGAAGTGAATGTCGACACATGTCATGTTCTGTTGAGTTACAATGCCGACATGTGGTGTGGTCCAAATATTTTTTGCAATCACATGGATGCAAACATGTGGTATCTTTTGATGAGTTTTCAAAAGGGACACGTGGCACCTTCTACCACTTCTCTGAAACAAAGCATAGAGGGACTTGGCCAATGATACTTGACAGCATCCACCTAGCTCTTTCTTTTGCATGCATCTCTTTTCTTAACTGAGGTAACCTTTGAACCCATGCATTAAACTAATTAAACATTGAACCTATTGAAATAATTAATCAAAATGGTTCAAGGTAGAATGGTTCAATGGTTCAATATTTTGAGACTCGTTAAGTGTTCGAGGCCACAGAACCTTGGAAATGGTTAAACTTTGAACCTCTACCGAAGTGCTTAGCTCTTGTTAATGGAATTGAACCCTTGAACCCATTAAACCCATTGAACTGAAAAGGTTCAAGGTTTAATGTTTCAATCCTTATTTTGATGTTTTCCAATAGACCCTTTGAACTAGTTGAACCTACTAATACTTTTACCAAAAATTTGAGAAAATGACAAAATTAAATGTCTCAGAACAAATTTTTGGAAAGGGGAGGGACAATTTTGGCCATGCAAGACCAAAATAGTCATATGTTGTCTAAAAAATGAGGAGTCATTTTTTAGGGACAAAAGCTGGCTCCTATTGGGGAACTTACTTTAGATGACAACTCAGAATAGTTGAGGGGAGTAGAAACCAAAATCTCCAATGCCTTGAAGTGTGCCATTGGGCTACAGAGTCATGCTACCCAAAAAGAAAGGCTCCAAAAAATGAAAACAAAAGAACAAAATATAAACAAAAGACTATACAAATGTACATATGTATAGGGGAACTCATCTGATACTTCAAGAGTTGAAGTGCTTCAGATGTTGCCCATTGTGAGGCAGAGAAAAGAGAGTGCCATCTTGATACTTTAATAGGAAACTATTTTTACCATTGAGTTGATGAATAGTAAAAGGGCCCCTCCATAGGGAATCAAACTTTTTTGGTGCATCCCCTTTGGTTCTCTTGTCTTGTCCCATAGTAGGACTTGATCTCTGATCTAGAAATTGTGATTCTTTGATTTTTGGTCAAACAACTTCTTCACCAGACTTTGATGGGTAGTAATTCGGTCTACCACCGTAGTTCTCTACTCATTCAGCTCAGCAAGGCACATGATCCTCTTCTCAAGTGAGCTCTCATACGTTTGATCTTCAATCACCTTAGCCAATTTCAATGCTAAGAATTCCAAGGTGATTGGTATCTCAACATTTACACCATAAAGAGGTTGGAAGGGAGACATACCAATTACTCTCTTTGGTGTAATTCTATTTGTCCATAGAGCATCAATCAATGCCTTATGCCAAGTCCTTTTGTTGTCATCCACCAGCTTCTTGATGATAGTCACCAGGTTTTTATTGCTTGACTCAGCCTATCCATTCCCTTATGGGAAGTAATTAGAGGAATGGGAGAGTGTAATTCCATAGTAGAATCATAATTGAGTAATCTCCTAGGAAGTGAAGCAAGTTGCATTTTCAGTGACAATTTTGATTGGGACCCAAAACCTAGACATGATGTTTTCTTTGAAGAAATTGCATACTACTTCTGAAGTAGCATGTTTGGTTGGAATTGCTTCCACCCATTTTGTGAATTAGTCTATTGATGTAAGGAAATAATCATGTTCAGCACTTGATGATGGGTTTACAACACTAATAAAGTCAATTCCCCATTACTGGAAAGGCTCCTCTATGACCACTGGTTTGAGAGGTAGGGCAGCTAGCTTGGGCCTTCTAACAAACTATTGGCATAGTTCACATCTCATGACCCACTTATATGCATCTCAAAAGAGAGTTGGCCAATAGTACCTGACTCATAGGATCTTATGGGTAGTCACAGGGGTAGAAAAATGTCCTCCATAGGCTGAATTATGGAAGGACTTTAGAAGTCAGCTTTGTTTCTCCTTGTCCACATAGTGAAGGAATGTTCCATCAAGATTCCTCTTATACAGGCCATTGTCTTAGAGGACAAAATTAATGGCTTTCAACTTAATGGTCCTCCTTTCTTTATAAGATAGGTTTGTAGGACATTCACCATAAGTAAAGAAATGAGCAATACCTGAATACCACTCATTTGTGGTGGAGGCAAAGAGGACTATAGGTGATTCATCCACTTTTGGTTCTTCATGCTCCATTCCTCCTAGCTTATTATCAACAATCAGTTGACATAGCCCCTTCCCATGCACTAGCTTTATTGGCTTGATGATCAAATCAAACTCTTAGATTTTTTCAACCCAATTGCCTCTTTTTGTCCCAAACTCCTACTGTGTCAGTATAGATTTCACTGTGGTGTCAAGGACCAAGGCAGTAACTCAAAAATTGAGGATGTAGAAATGAAAATGTTTTATGGCCTTCACCACTGCATAAGTGTGCTTCTCCATATTTGAGTACTTAAACTCATGAGCTTTGAGGGGATAGCTCATGAAGGAAATGGGAGATTCCATACCTTCTTCATTCTATTAAATTAGAATTGCTGAAAGCATATGTTCTAAAGCATAGCTGTAAATGGTGAACTCTTTGTTATAGTCTAGGCAAGCCAAAATTAGAGCATGGGCAATGGTAATCTTGACATCCTTAAAGGCCAACTTGCCTTCTTTAGTCTAGCTAAAGGTGGCTTTTCCCTTCATCATGTTTACAATGTGCCTAGTCTTCTCAGCAAACTTAGGGATGAACCTCCGTAAGAAATTCACCTTCCCAAAGAAAGAGTGAACAACAGTCTCGCTTGTGGGAAAGGAAAGTTCTTGGATAGACTTGATTCTATCTGAGTCAATCTTTATGCCTCCTTTGGACACAATGTGTCTAAAAATTTTCCCCTCTATTAATTCAAAAAATAACTTCTTGGGATTTAAGGAAATGCCATTCTGTCGGCAGTGTTCCACGACTTGTTGCAAATGGCTCACATGATCTGAGCGATGCTTAGAGAAGATAGTCAAGTCATCAAGATAAACCATGATGAACTTACCCATCTCATCCTTGAAGGTAAGGTCCATTGCTCTTTAAAAGGTGGTGCCAGCATTTATCAAGCCAAAAGGCATCCTTTTATATGTAAACATGCCCCAAGGTGTGGTGAAAGTGGTCTTATGTTGGTCTGCCTCACCAACTTTGACCTGATTATATCCTAAGAAGCCATCTAGCATTGATAACATCTCCGAGCCCGTCACTATCTGTAGCACTTGATCCATGATTGGCAAAGGATAATTATCCTTCAAGGATGCCTAATTCAAATTTCTAAAATCCACACAAAGGCAAATTTCACCATTCTTCTTTTTTACAGGCACTCTATTGGCAATCCAAGTGGAATGATGGATTGGGAAGATTATCCTAGCATTTAGCATTTTTTGAATCTCAGATAAAATAGTACCTGATATTTTTATATTATAATGCCGAGACTTTTGCCTGTAAGGTGTTGAATCAGCCTTGAGAGGAATGTTGTGTCAAATTTCATCAAGTCAAAGTGATTTCAAGTCATCATAAGAGTATGCTAGGACATCCATGTATTCTTTGAGCAAAGTGGTGAACTTGAAATGCTCTTCAGGAGTACAACATTTCCCAATGTTCACCATCTTGGGGTTTACCTTGGTTCCTAGATTCACTTGATCAAACTCTTGGGAGGAGCTTGAATCCATTTGCTGCTATTTGATGAATCTATCATGCTTATCAAATAGCTTCTCAAGGGAAACAAGGCCTTTGGGAATTTTATTCCCTTTCAGTTGCAAGAACTCCTCACCTGTGCTTGAAATTGATTCAGGAGTCAATTCAGGCTCTTGAGGTTCACTACCTTTAAAATGCAGTTGTTCGAAGCTATCCTTTTGCTCTAGGAAGGCAATGATTTGATTGTCATTATCAAATACATACCAATGACTAACATTATCAGGCATGCTTGGTCTAAAGACTAGCTCAATAGTGTACCTATCTCCTTTGAAGTATGGGTGGGGGATCAAGAGGGTAGCTAAAATAGCTAGTGCATCAGTCTAATCATTGAATTCTCTAAGAATTGCAGAGATGCTGAAAGCATCAAAGTTTTTGAGTTGATCCCAGACTAGATTATGGTAGTGGCACAATCTTTCATTCTTGGTTTGATATAGGTTTCTCTGACAAACCACCAATTTAGCATTTCCTTTTAGCATGAATGAGTTTGATGCATTTATCCCTAAAAGCTTTTAATCCCAGCAACAAATATTCATACTCAGCTGTGTTATTAGTGTTTTTGAATTGTAACTTATAAGATGAAGGAAAAATATCTCCTTGAAGAGATATTAACACAACCCTGGCTCCTAAACCAGTGGAGGAGTAGTTGCCATCAAATTCAAGAATCCATGCCTCATTTGATACTGATTTTCCTTTGGGTTCTTCTTTATTTAGAGGAGGGGATTATTCCACACTTGCATTAGGCTCAGCCATTTCTTTTGCTATTCCACTTGACTACATTTCCATGTTGTCACTTGTAGGAGCTTCATCAGATTCCTCATGAACTTCATCCATGGATATAAAGTAGTTACCCATGCTTGAATGTTAGGTTATGGAGCTAAAAGCTTCAACTATTGTAGACATGGAGGAGGTTTCTGAGTTCCAGGGATACCGGCATCGGTAGTGGGACCGACATCGATCATCTACAGTGCAGAAGGGAAATTGACATTGGCAAGAGGTCGGCCAACTTCGGTCACCTCTAGGCAGACAGGGACCGACGTTGGTCGCCTATGGTGGTTCCATAACTATTCGTTGCACAGATAGTTAGTTCATTGAACTGAGTGTTTTCATGTTAAGGGCTAATTATAGTCTCGAGCTGCATGTCTAATTATTGTAAATTAAGAGTCTAAGTTATTGTTTAAGTCTGGGATCTATTTATAGACCCATTGGCATGTATTGTAATTAGTGCAAATAGAGGAAGTCAAGGAAGATCCTTCCAAGTGTAACATCATTTGAGTTTCAGGTTGTTGCAAGCTCATGGGAGAAGATCTACATGGTAAGTACGATCAATTTGAGATCTACTTGAAGTACTTTGAGTACGTGTGTACTGGCAAGGTTATTACTGACTGGTTGAAGAGGTGAACACCAATTCTATGTGTGAGTTGTGTGTTGGGACCATTTTTGGTAGGAGAGTGAACTCTTGAAGAAAATTACTGTGTACACTTGAGGTGTGGGAAGCTTTTGAGAGGTGTTGAAGAAGAAGTGGCATCTTCTTTATTGTATTTTCTTTTTGGATGAGTATTAATACAAGATTGTGTATTGTCTCTCATATTCTGTGCTATTTGTAAATTCTAGTTACTTGTTCATTCTGGTATAATTCCATGTTTAGTTGCTAATACAAGGTAATCATATATACTCTTATTGGTGGTGTAGGATCCTAACAGTTGGTAGCAGAGCTTTTGGTTGGGTTACTAACATGTTGTATTAGATCTGGTTAGTGGGTGTTGATTACGGGTTACTCACAGGGGTTTTTGTTTGAGTGGGAGTATAGCAATGGCAGAAGAAAGTAAGCTACAAATGGAGAAGTTTAATGGTAAGAACTATCAATTATGGAGGATGCAGATTGAAGATTATCTGTATCAAAAATATTTGTACTTACCATTGGGTGGAGTTGCATGCAAGCCCCATGGATATGAAGAATGAAGAATGGGAGGTTCTTGATCAGAAGGCTCTGGGATCTATAAGGTTGAGTCTTGCATCGTCTGTGATTTCCAACTTATCACAGGCTAAGACAACGACAGAGTTGATGGAATCTTTGGCAAATTTATATGAAAAACCCTCAACTTCAAATAAGGTATTTCTTATGAAGAAATTATTTAATTTGCAAATTGTTGGAAGGTGGATCTATTTATAGTCATCTTAGTGATTTCCATGGTTTGGTAAACCAGTTAAGTTCAGTCAATATTGTTTTTAATGATGAAATTAAGGCTCTCTTAATCTTATGCTCATTACCTGAAAGTTGGGAGAGTTTGGTAATGGCAGTTAGTAATATTGCATCTGTTTCAAAAATCTTAAAAGTGGATGATGTTTTGTGTGTAATCTTGAATGAAGAAATTCACAAGAAAAGCACAGGTGAATCATCATGAAATGATTTGAGTGTGGAAAGCAGGGAAAGGAAAAGAGAGAAGATCAAGCATAGGAGATCAAGGTCCAAGATAGGTAGGAGATCCAAGTCCAGGTATGGTAGAATAACTTGCTGGAAATGTAGAAAGCAAGGGCACTTAAAGACAGATTGTAGGTCAGTTAAAGATCAGCATGAAGGACATGAAGACACAAATGTTGCAGATTATGTTGCACAAGATGCTCTGGTATGTTCCTTAGATAAAGTAGAATCTTGGGTTTTAGATTTTGGTGCGTCTTTCCATGCATCCCCAAATAGGGAATTTTTTCATGAATATGTCCAGGGAGACTTTGGAGAAATTTGTTTAGGGGATGGTAAGCCTTGTCAAATGGTTGGCAAAGATAAAGTGAAGCTGAAATTACAGATAGGCAACACATGGGTGTTGAAGGAGGTCATGCATATCCTAGTTCTAAAGTAGAGTTTGATTTCTGTTAGAAAGTTGGGTGATGAGGGTTGCACAGTAACTCTCACAGTGAACTCTTGGAAAGTTTCCAAGGGTGCACTTGTTGTAGCAAGAGGTAAGAAAGTAGGTACGCTTTATCTAACTACTTGTATTACTGATTCTCTTTCTAGGTTATCTACTTCAGTTGTAGATTTGAAGATGTGGCTTAATAGGCTTGGTCACATAAATAAGAAGGAGATGCATGTTCTTGAGTCAAAGGGTATGCTTTTCAGATTTGAAAAGCATGAATCGATATTTCTGTATGCAGAAGAAGAAGGTAACATTTCTTGAGAAATATTGATGTTCGTGACAAGAATAAGAAAGCCTTGGTTTTCAAGGAGAAGATGGTAGACAGAGATCAATTAAAGGGGCTAAAGAATTCTAAGCAGAGCAAGGTTGATTTGGACAAGGGTTTGATCCAAAAGGAGCTTGCACGGGTAAAGGTCATCGCTCACAAGTAAAACATAGAGACTGATGTTGGTTAGAAAACTGACATCAGCATCTAGACAGGGATCAACATCAGCTATGTGTAGCCCGACATCGGTGACTCCAAATAGATAAACACTACCATCAGTCAAGGGTAACTGATGTCGATGATGAGGCAGTCACATGGAACTGATGTCGGTTAGGTGCAGACTGAGATGTGACTAACATCAGTCACTGAGATAGATTTTGGGTGGATAACAAGCTATCAAGGAGTCTCAAGCACCCATATGGAGGACTTAAAGGGTAAGTAAGCCTCAAATTCATCATTTCCCTTCTTTACACTACTTGTTTCTCACTGAGATAAACACTGCCATCAGTCAAGGGGAACTGACGTCGATGATGAGGCAGTCACATGGAACTGATGTCGGTTAGGTGCAGACTGAGATGTGACCAACATCAATCACTGAGATAGATTTTGGGTGGATAACAAGCTATCAAGGAGTCTCAAGCACCCATATGGAGGACTTAAAGGGTAAGTAAGCCTCAAATTCATCATTTCCCTTCTTTACACTACTTGTTACTCACTGACAGTCAAGAACTAGGAAGTTATTAAAGAAGCAGAGCAAGTAAATCTAGGAAACAATGGGAGCTTGGCATGGATGAGGAATGTGATTCCTTAGAGAAGAACCAAATGGGAGTTTTGGGTGGAGTTACCAGTTGGAAGGAAGCACTGAGAGATGAATGGATGTTTAGGATAAATAAGAGTGGAAATGGACATGTGAGACGAAAGGCCAGGGTATATGGTCTTGAATAAGCTACAGAAAAATGGAGGTTTGACCATTGTGTTTCTCTTTACTAGGTTGGATAATATTAGCTACATTATCCTATTATTGTATTATGTGCTTGTTGTAGGGTTACACTTATAGGGAGTTACTGAACTAAAGGTAAAGCTAGTTCAGAAGTATGTCATGAGGAATCTAGGAGTAGCAAGATTTTTTGGCATGAACGTGTTCTAGGGACATGGAAGGTCATAGGTTGACTTTGTTTTAGGATGATTGTGTGAGACTGAGTAAGCACGCTGATGGTTGGACAATTCTATGAACAGTGTATTGATTCACATAATGAGGTTGAGTACATGTGTACTAAACCTGAGTTTTCCCAAGTAATGGGAGCTGTCAGCAAGTTTGGAGCCAATCCAAGAAAGAAGCACTGGAGGGCAGTTCAGTGGATTCTCAAGTATTTGAGAGGGACCACCAGCAAGTTGACATGCTATGCAGGGTCAAGTTCTTGTCTACATGTGTTTGTAGAGTGGATGTGGCAGGTGATTTAGATGATAGGAGGCGCACCACAAGATTTTTGGTGGTTGGTCTTCAAGAGTGATCTTGAAGAGGGATACAAAGCCAAGGGAACAAACTAGATGATGTATAGGTACAAGTATAGTTGCAGCTATTTATCTCCAAGTGGGAGACTATTAGGTTATGGAGCTAAAAGCTTCAACTATTGTAGGCATGGAGGAGGTTGCTAAGTTCTAGGGATACCGATGTCGGCAGTGGGACTGACATTGGTCATCTACAGTGCAGAATAGCAACCAACATTGGCAGGAGTCAGCCAATGTCGGTTACCTCCAGGCAGATAGGGACCGACGTCGGTTGCTTGTGGTAGTTCTAGAACTATTCATTACACAGACAGTTAGTTTGTTGAATTGATTTTTTACATGTTAAGGGCTAATTATAGTCTCGAGCTGCATGTCTAATTATTGTAAATTAAGAGTCTAAGTTATTGTTTAAGTCTGGGATCTATTTATAGACCCATTGGCATGTATTGTAATTAGTGCAAATAGAGGAAGGCAAGGAAGATCCTTCCAAGTGTAAGATCATTTGAGTTACAGGTTGTTGCAAGCTCATGGGAGAAGATCTACATGATAAGTAAGATCACTTTGAGATCTACTTGAAGTACTTTGAGTACTTGTGTACTGGTAGGGTTATTACTAACTGGTTGAAGAGGTGAACACCAATTCTGTGTGTGAGTTATGTGTTGGGACCATTTTTGGTAGGAGAGTGAACTCTTGAAGAAAATTACTGTGTACACTTGAGGTGTGGGAAGCTTCTGAGAGGTGTGGAAGAAGAAGTGGCATCTTCTTTATTGTATTTTCTTTTTAGATGAGTATTAATACAATATTGTGTATTGTCTCTCATATTCTATGCTATTTGTGAATTCTAGTTACTTGTTCATTCTAGTATAATTCTGTGTTTAGTTGCTAATACAAGGTAATCATATATACTCTTATTGGTGGAGTAGGATCCTAACATTTAAGACTCGAATAGGATTTGAGCTTTAAGTGCTGAGGTCTAGGTAACTACGTATTTTGCTTCCTTTTCAGGGAGCAGCCTCTTCATGACACCTTTGATTGGAATTCTCACCTCTAATAAATCCATGCTCAATTCACCACCAACATCCCTACATAAATTCTACCCAAGAAGGATACCATATGATGCTAGGACATCTGCTACCAAGATAGTCATCTTGATTCTTTTGTCTGGAAAGGCAACAAATGCAAATTAGGCATCTTTTATTTGCCCTAGTAGTGGCACTTGTTTGTTCTCCATAGAGAAGCACCTACCAAAGATCTTGGTTAGTGTGAGATCAAGGGATTTAGCTACTTTAGCAGGCATGACATTGTCTGAAGCTCCAAAGTCAATAATGCAATTATTCAGTTGTCATCCATTTATTAGCAATGAGACATAAAAAGGTTTAGTCCTATTAGGAGTGGTAGGAGAGGAAATGACAAGATTTTTCCTAGTGGATGCATCCTTGGGGGGATCATGAGTCACTCTGGGAACTACTTGTTCAACAGGGACATTCTAGTTTTTAACACACTAAACCAATTTATCTAATTATTCAAGATGGGACTGTAGGAATTCAAATTCAGACATTTGAATCTTGGTTTTCTTAATATGATAAATTATGTCAAATGCTGGAAATGAACTAGGTACGGAGGATGAGAGCTCATATTTTTGAGTTTTAGTGGGAAAGAATTGGACTGCAATTTTGAAGTAAAAGGTGTAGGGGCATTTGGGGGTACTTACCTTTCTTGCAATCACCAAGCCTTTTGGCTGGAAAGGGAGAGTGGATCCCCACTTAAGAATTAAAACTACTAGTTGAGGTTGCTCATCTACTTTCTCTTTATCAGCTTATTGAGTTGATTGATTCTTAGACCAGGTGAATACAACATATGACCCCTCAACTACATTGCCTTTACTCTTGGGTTCATCTTGATAGTTCAAGAAACTAGTATGGGAGTTGCCAACTAATTCTTCTTCTTCCTCAGTGAAGAGATTAGAGTCATCTTCAGGATTCAACTTAGGCTAGGATGAGAAGTCCATTCAACTTCAAGATATCCAACTACTGAGTTAGTTGGAGGTGCTTTGAGGGTGAGATTCCTCTATGGAGGAGGACGGCGATTTAGCTGTCCCTGATTCCTAGCAGCATTGCCTTGGTACACCTGATTCTAAAATGTCCTCTTGGGTATATCTCTATATGTAGGAGTAGATGAAATTCCTTACACCATTTTCTTTTTGAGAGCTATCACTTCATTTTCTAGCTTCTACATCATAGGATTAGTGGTGGCGGAAGGGGAATATTCTAAAGAAGAAGAAGATTTACCTCTATTTGGGTCCTTCCTTATCTTTCCTGCTAATATAAGGTCATCTTTAACTTTAGTAGGCAAATCTTAAGCAGCTTTGAGATCTATGTGACTGGATCTTCTTAGAAAAAAAACTCACTTTAGGCAGTTGTGAGTTAATGAAGAAGCATTTGAGGTTTTCAGGGGTCGATTGAGCAATAACAAGAATCCAGTTCCTCAACTTATCAAACTTTGCTATGAAATCCCTCATAAGCTCTTGGGGCTCCTTCTTTATTTACGTGAGTTGGGCCAACAAGGTCTGTGCATCCTCTTTAGGATTGAATCTAGCCTCGAATTTGGCTATGAGTGTGTCCCAATTAGTTATTGATCAAGCTTGCAGGTGGTAAAACTAGTCTACAGTAGCACCTTGCAGTGTTTCCAAAAAAATCCTAACTACCACATCCTCAAATTCTATGTCTATCATGCCATAGGATATGTTGAAGGTGGAAACATCTTCATTAGGATGAAATTTTCCATCCCCAAAGAATTTGGGGAAATTTTTTCTCGAGCTTTGTGGAAGTTCATGTAGGGGTGGAGTTAAATTAAGCAGGCCAAAAGAATAATCCCATGGGCCTCAAGCTACCATGATAAGATTATTTAAAGTAGGGATAAAAAATTTAGGTGGAATTTGGATAGGCAAGGCTCTACTAACCATAAGAAAAGTATCTCTACCTTGTGTTGGTGTCTTGGTATGGGTAGGAGGGACACTCCCAAATCATTGAACTTGAGGTTGGGGAGAAAGTAAGTCAAAATCTCTTTGTCTTTTTCAGAGATGATGCTAACAAACAGATGAGAAATCCTAGGTGATTGGTGATGGCACTTCTCTTATTTTAGAAGTAACATTCAGCCAAGAGCCAGATCCCTTCCTAGATAGTAGAAATCCTGGTGAAGTGATAGAAGGCACTTCTCTTCTTTTAGAAGTGCTTATTCTTGCAAACAACATGACTCTTTCTAGTAACAGGTGACAAAAGGATGCAGTAACCAGTAGTATGAAACATAACATAAAGTTTCCACCTCAACTGCCCAAGAGTGAGATATGAAGAAAAATGGGTGCACAAAGTCATCCCAAGGTCCTTTACACAGAAACAAAAAGGAAAAAACATGCACACTGAAGACAACTATGATAGCACAAAGTCTGAAAGTAGTTGGCCTCAGGACACCTTCCTTATCACCTCCACTAGTTCTACTTGTTAAATCAAATAAACAAGAATTATTTTATAAGATAGACATACAAACAATCTCTTAAATTATCACAAGCTATAACATCACAAAGTCTACAAGTAACTTGCTTTCTCATTCAATCAAAGAAATATGAACTACAATCTGAGCTCAAAGTCTCAGTAATGCCTTTCAATTTGGGTAGAGTTTCACTTTTGGTAAGAGAAAGATCTCTTTTGTAACAATGAAAGATTTTAAATTATATAGAGGCTAGGAGATACTTGGCACTTTGTCCCATGGACTGACCTATGCTATGAAATCAATGCCTTGGCTACATTTTTGATTCTTTCAGGAAGGGCCATGTTGGAGTAGGGTAGCTACCTTAACTATGGCATGTTGTTTCATCTTCATTGTCTTCTCTTAAGTCTGAATCACTCATTCCATCACTTGATATCTACGTAAATGTCTATTCTACCTTTAATTTAAAGGGGACAAATAGGCTGCACTTTCAATATTTGCAAGCCCCAAATATCTACCCAGTGAACTGCTTCACCTATTTGAATTAACTCTCGCTAAGTTTCCCTCTTTGACTCTTCCTTCTCTTGGTCTTAGCCTTAGGGTCTTTGAATGCATTGAGACCATGTTCTAAGACTTCAAGGATCAATCAAATGCTTCACTGTAGCAATTTTGACATCTGTGGGTCTCTCTTCCTTTGAAGGTTAACAACTGGCCATTCACCCCAATTTTGATGTTTATGGGCCTATCATTTTATTATGACATCGGTAAGGACACATGGTGGCATTCGTATCTTTGAAATAAGATTCTAGGAATAGGCCTTGAGACTTGTTAGAGGATGGAGGCATAGATGCAGACATGTGGCAATTTTTGTTGCACTGGGATGGGACACATGGCGCATTCTAATCTATGAAGCTTCATTTGAAATTGTCTCTTGGCATGTGAAACTTGGTAGCTTCTACTATGCTTTTGAGGCTCGAACCTTCCTGAAGGGAACTTGCCCTTTGGGATCTTGAATAGGGTCCATTTTATGTGTCAAGTGTCCCTCCACAAGGGTCTCTATCCTTTTGGATCCTCCTGGTGGCTTTCAAGCTTTTCATCTTCGATGGGCCTATTGTTCCATGTATTTCCTTCAAACAAATTGTCTGAAGGAATTCTTTCATTTTCTTTGGACAAAAAGTCTAAAGAAATTCCTTCGAATAATGTGTCTGAAGAAATTCCTTTATTTGGCTCTATGCCTCTCGAAGGACATCCCTCTTTGACACGTGGAAGTATCCATCACTTCTTACCAAGGACACATGGAGTCTTTTGCTGCTCTTAGAAAATCATAGTGAAGCCTTCCACAGTTGCCACTTGTCACCCTCTATGGAACTCTGGAGGAAGCTTTGTCGAAAGGAACCCTACAACTTATAAGGAACTTTGAGAAGTGAACACTGACACGTGTCACATTCCACTGAGTTACAACACCGACATGTGGTGGATTTTGATGAGTTTTCAAAAGGGACATGTGGCACCTTCTACCACTTCTCCAAAATAAAGCATAAAAGGGCTTGGCCAATGACACTTGGTAGCATCTGCCTGACTCTTTCTTTTACGCGCATCTCTTTTCTTAACTGAGGCAACCTTTAAACCCATGTGTTAAACTAATTGAATGTTGAGCCCATTGAATTGATGAATTAAAATGGTTTAACGTTCAATAGTTCAATGGTTCAAGATTTTGAGACTCTTTAAGTGTTCGGGGCCACGAAACCTTAGAAATGGTTGAACATTGAACCTCTGCCGAAGCAATTAGCTCTTGTTAATGGCATTGAACCCTTGAACCCATTAAATCCATTGGACCAAAAAGGTTCAAGGTTCAATGGTTCAATCCTTGTTTTGATGCTTGCTGATAGACCCTTTGAACTAGTTGAACCTGCTAATTCTTTTACCAAAAATTTGAGAAAATGATGAAATTGAATGTCTCAGAACAAATTTTTGGAAAGGGGAGGGACAATTTTGGCCATGCAAGAACAAAATAGTCATATGTTGTCTAAAAAATGAGGATTCATTTTTTAGGGACAACAATTTCTACCTCCTTACCCTCAACCTAATTCCACTTTCTATGTTCCTTCTTATTCATAGAGACCTCGCCTATTTTTTGAACCCAACTTGACTCCTTTAACATTAGTATTGACCTATTATTTTCTTAAATTAGTCTATTTCCTTTATCAATAATTTATTTCTTATTTTATTTCCATTTAGTATTTTTTTTATTTGATGCAATAACTTTATCTTCATTTCTTTCAACTTAACTATTTTAAGAGTGTGGATTGATAGCCTCCTATTAAGCTCATGTTAGGCAATCCACCTTGCTACCCATCTAACAAACCCTTTGTATGAGTAATTTCTTATCTATAGGTTATTATTCCTAAGATAAATAAGATCTCTTCATAATCATCTAGATCATGAATGCATAAATAAACACGTTCTTCTACCACACCCTTATACTAGTTTCTTACTTATTCTTTGATTAAGAAACAAATAAAAATTTGAGAGAAACATTCTGACATGCCTAGTGGGACCTAGTAACTTCTAGGTGACCTTTTCTTCCTTATTCTATAGTCATACAAAGAAATCAAAATTTATTTTGGGTATAAAATAAACTTGAATGCATTTATTGCTTTCATGTTTAGCTCATATTAGTTAAATTAAAATTAAATTAATCAATCATAGTTTCAGTTCTTTATCACACACTATACCAAACCACTTAAATAAATGAAACATCGAAATAATTTACATAAGTCCCAAATAGGGTTTCATCTCCTAGTATATCACCTTCAACCTTTAGCCATCTTACTTGGAGGTCATTACCAAGAAGAGAACAAAAAATCAGCTTTCTGGTTGAGTCTAAACTCTAGAATTTAGTATATACTAGCTAAGCACCTAACACTATTATCACTATGGTATGTGAAGTGAGAGAGTAAGCCCCAATACTAATCCATGTATTTATTTCCAACAAATATCATTTTAAGATCCTTGAATACCTAAAACTAACCATAGACTTCTTTTCTAGTATCTTCAATACAAGCCAATTTATTCCTCACACTTTCTAACTAAGGCATAAGCCAAAAGAAAAATAAAAGATATCCTAGGATTTTAAATTCACTTTAGTGTATGTTTTTAATACTTTGAGATATTTTATTTTATTTTTTTTGTGTTTGAGTTGTGATCTTTCCCTCATTCCTTTCTATTTCTCATATGGTTTTTACTAGACAATAGTTGAGGAATCAAACTGACCAAGAACCACCCTCTTCTTCTTATTCTTCCTCCATGGAATCTACCTTAGATGTTGAGGGTTTTCCCCATCCTTATACCCCTCCCATGATGCCTCGATATTTTCCCAAGGTGATGCATATTTTTCCACTTTCCTTGACAAATACCCCATGGCCCTCCAACATTACCTCAACACCTTATCTCACCACACCCCTACTACTTTGGTTCCTCTTATGGATCTACCTTATGGGATGCTACCCAATATTATGGTTTCCACTTCTACTACCCAACCTATGATCACTCAATCCTCTTCTTCCACCAAAAATCCACCCACTATCTCCACCCAAACTCAATCAAACCACCTAACCAATAACCAAACACCCACTACACTAACTAAAAACTCCTCTAACATAGGGGAAACCTTACTTTTAGTTACCTATAATTCATACACTATGGGGATACCTTCTATCCATTATTCCACTATTCCCCTTATCACTACCAACCCACCAATCTCCACCCCACTTTAAAATGTGGTTCTTTCTATACCTTCCACCCTTACACCTATGAGTACTAGAGTTACCACTCATCCAAACCAACTATATATATCATACCTCTAACCCAATCCATGTTAATTCACCAATCTACCAATTTGATCACACTTCCCAACCAAACCACATCAACCCCTCAACAAATACCTCTGACACCCTACCCATGCTATTTTCCTAATCTAGTAGGATACATAGCTCCAACTTATACCCAGCTTTTTGTGCCCATCAATCCTTATGTGGCATCAACCCAACCCTCAATGACCATGTACCAACATGTGGCCTTCTCTCAACCTTCTACTAGTTATCTATATATTTCATCCACCTAACCCAAACAAAACTTACCATAAAATTGTAGAACTACCCCACCCCAAATAGATTTGGTTAAAATGTTAATGGATAAAATGACCAGCCTAGAGTCATCTATATCTAGGGCTCACAACCTCTTATCTTATGACCAACTCTATAACAAGACTATTCATCCATCTATCCCTATCAAACCTTACACTCATCAATGGGAATTACCCAAATTTTCTAATTTCTAAATCAAGAAGGACCCCTAACAACACTTAAGAGTGTTTCAACATTCTTGATACTTGATTGCCTATGATGATTCTCTTCTCATTTGTACCTTTCATGTCTTTATCTAGACCAACATTGGATTGGTATAGTGTTCTCACTAAGAAATCCATCTTTTCCTTTTCCTAACTTTTCCAAACCTTTTTAAACCACTTTTCAATCAATATATCTAAGAAAATCTCCATTACTGATCTCTACTCCATTAGGAAATTTGATGATGAATCAATTGCCAATTTTGTAGCATGATGGAGAGGTCTTATCAACTAGCTCTCTTTCTCTTTGCCCCAAACTGAGTTGATTGATATTTTTTCTTGGGATTGCACCAAACATATTACCTCCACTCTATAGGTTCAAACTTTTAGAACCTTTGACGAGGATTTCACCATGACACACAAACTAGAAACCAGAGCCATTGATGAGGGGAAGTTGAAACTAATAAATAAAAACTCTACCTTCAAATATTATGACCCTACCCCATCCAAAACCACCAACCAATCTAAATACCCTAACACAAAACCAAAGGTAGATACAAACATGATTTTCCTTAAAAATTCTCCACCTCTACTTGTCAACCAACCTAACCAAACCAACTCCTATAACTCCTCCAATCAAAAAATATAAAATTAAAACTGAGCTACCCTAAAAAAATACACTCCACTCAAGGAGTCATATGCTTTATTTTTGGATAATTTGATCATATCCAACATCATACAACTTCCCCCATCAAACCTCCTCTATATATGCCTGGTTGGTACAATGAGAATGATCTATGTGATTTTTACCATGTCATTAGACATGATGTTAGTAGGTGTAACACCTTCAAAACCATTGTCCAAAACTTGATTTATAAAGGAGAACTTGCATTGGACAATCCCAATACAGCCCCAAATCAGTCACTTGACATATTTTGACAATCTTTTCTCAACCATGCCCTTTCTATCAGCCATGATGACAATAAACCATAATCATCTCATGATTGTGAGGTCCATATGGTCAATGTTATTATAAGTGAACCTATCATTGAAGAAATCATTTCCTCAACCACCTCTTCCTCCACTCCACTTATTATATTAGTAGAATCACCCCCCATTCCTTTAGATACCTAAACAAAGGAAGTAACCACCTTCACTCCTCCACTTGAGGAGGTAACAAACTTAACCACCTCTATTTTTATAAAAATACCAAAGGAGACAACCATTGACATCACACCTTCCTCTCCCATCATGGAGTCACCCACTATCTCCTTGGAATCCATTCCTCAAGGAATGATTAATTTACCTACTCCCTCCATGGAATAAACATCTTCCCAAATATTGGAACCTTTCATCAAGAATAAAAAATGAAGAAACCTCTCCCTCACCTCAACCTATGGGCCTAATATTTTAATCTAATGCCTAAAGAACAAAACCAATTTACAAACCCATCTCTAGACTAGTCCAAAGCTTGAAATTCTCCTCTTAACCTAGTTTAGATCAAGCCACATTTTAGCACCATCTTGGGCTCCCATATTAGAAAAAAAATAAATGTTTAACCTCACTTGCATCCACCATTAAACCTATCATCACCTAAAACCTTCCATCAAAGACCTCTCCTTCCAAAACCATGACGTAACCATCCAAAATTATCAAAACACCTTACACCTCTCTAATCAAACCTATTAAGAACCTAGGGGTACTTCCTACTCCTATCCTTACCCACCCATGTTTGAAGTTGGAATTAACCTTATCTAGTCCATCAAAGAAAACATTAACCAAACCAACCAAGAAGGTGGAGCCACCCAAGCTCCCACTCAGAACTAGAACCATACCACCCCTTTCCCTCTTACCTTCCATCTTAGAACCTCGTCCTTATTCCATCTTAAGAGCTCATCCTTCTACCAAGAAAGTGAACCCTCCCAAAACTACCCAAACTAAACTTCCTCCTTTCATTCTAAATTTACCTACCCATTCCAAAATAACAACCTTCCCATCATTTTTAACCTAGCTATCTACCTCCACCTTCTGACCTATCTCCAAACCTTCATCATCTCAATCATCCACCTCCAAATCTTTCACCTTTAAATTGTCCACCTTAAAACCTACTAGTACCAAATAACCCCAACCATCCAACACAAAATAGCCCTAATAAAACCCAAATACCAAAACCATTATACCACCCACAACCCTTGAGGTGAAGCCTACTTCCAAGAATACCCCCACCATAAAACCCAAAAACCCACCACCCATAACAACTTTGCTCAAATATTATTTGACCATTTTACAAAGGTTATTACAAACCTCTTATTTAAACCTACCACCTATTAAACCCTTTGACCCTTCAAAACCTAAACCATCTTGGTTTAATGAGAGTTCAATCTGCTCATACCATAAGACACCTAGACATGACACAGAGAACCACAAAGCTCTTTAGGAACTTGTACATAACTTTTGGGATGGGGATGATCTATTATCAAATGAACCTTTCTTAATCCCATTACCAACCCAATCACCAAATGAACCTACCCAATACTCATCCACTCCCACAATCTTACCCAAGAGTGAGGAGGAACCAAAGTAGTGTTTTAGCCCAACACTTCCCCTCATCCACACTATCCATATGGTCACCCAATCTTGGGCCCAACAAAAGGATAAAGGAAATGCCAAAGTGTCCATTCCATTGACATATCCTTCCACCCCTCAATCTTTCAACCAAACTCAAACACATTCACCATAACCTTTACCTTCACCAAAACCCAAAATATCCATTTTGGGTGCCCCTACCTCCAACCCTTTTGAATCTATCCAATTAGTAGTTCTAAAATAGCTTCACCAAACACTAGTGAAGATGAGCCTATATGAACTAATAAACACCTCACCCCATCACCACCAAACACTAATAAAGGCTTTGCAATCTATAGAGGTCCAAATTGAAGACCCTCAACCTCTTACAGCCTTTGTTAGAGATTTTCATCTTTCTACCCTTATCATGTTTAAGGATTAAGAAATACATTCTATTCAATTTAAAGATCTTGATCCTCTCCTCTTCATCACTACATACATAAATCAAACCCACATCAAAAGGGTGATGATTGATTGAGGAGATAGTATTAATATTATCTCCTCTCATGATTATGACCAACTCCATCTACCAAATAATATCATGTCAAAAGCCTCAATGGTCTTCCATTTATTTAATGATATTATGGCCACAACTTTAGGCACAATCATCCTCTACATTCACTTTGGACCTCACATTATTATATATATCTTCTAAATCATATAAGTAAAGTTCCAATATAACATCTTACTTAGATGCCCTTGGATCCACTCTATGAGTTATGTCCAATCCATTTTATATTAGTGTTTCAAGTTCAAGCATGAGGGTCAAGTCATCACCATACAAGATGACCCTAGTCCTTTCACATCTTAAAATATGATATATCAACCCAATGATGTTCTTCTTCCTCACTCATCCACCTCACCACTAACCAACAACAACCTACCCCTACCATCGATGAAGCTTCAACTATCCAATCTATTTCTTAGATCCCCATAGAGGAACCCTTGGAACCCACATTCTAATATCTCTCATTGGGAGAGTATAATATTTTAGCCTTGGATGCCTTCCTTACTCCTCGAGAGTATGGGAACCTTGACCATGATCATAATTATGATCCCAATTTTGGAACCATCATTATTTTTAGACTCATCAACCACTAAACTAACTTCATATATGGGGGAATTGATCATCTACTTCTTGCTTCCTTCACCACCTCTTCTGTTTGACCATTCACCTCTAATTTATCTTATTTGGACAAACTAGAATTTTCCAAATTATAATTTCATAGGTGTGCCTAGAAGGAATTCAACCTTGATCATTATGAACATATAATCCATGATTTACCTTTGATTAAATCCTAGAAACCTCATGAGCTATTTGGCATTAGGTTCATACCACTAGAAGAACCCATCGATACACATAAACCCATTTCCACCTTTGAATAAGACATCATATTGTCACTAACCCCATCTCCTTCAAAGTCTGAGGATTTTAAAATCATCCCCCTAACTTTTTTTAGTCAATACCATTATTTCCCCCCAACCTATCAAAAGGATGATTGAACTAAAACCTTTCCTCCAATTGATCTTTAAATGGTATAAAATTATTCTCCTATCATCCACATCATCCACCATCAAGATGATGATTCCATTCTCACCTATCTTGTTATAGGGGATTATTCTATCCACAAATCTCTTCCACTTGATAACCAAACAATGTTGAATGAATACACTATCAATGTCAACTTGGGTATTTAGGATAATCCTCACATTCTAAAGATTGGTCAATCCTTAGATTCTATAGAGCAATGGGATTACCCTTCCTCCTTTCATGATTTTAGCATAACATTTGCTTGGTCTTATTAGGATATTCCCATAATTTATCCTTCCATTACTCTTCACAACATCATCATTCATCCCAATGTTAAGCCTATTAGGCAAAAGTTGGATGCACCCTCATATCACCGTTTTAGTCAAAAAAGAGCTTCAATGCCTCTTATCTATTAATTTCATTCAACCTATTGACTATCCCTAATGGGTTTCTAATATCATCCCCATTACTAAAACCACTAGGGGACTTCACCTTTGTATTGACTTTTGTAACCTCAATCTTGCTTGTCCAAAGGATGACTTCCCTTTTCCTAGCATTGGCTAACTTGTTGATCTTATAACTAGCCATGAGATATTATCTCTCATGAATGGTTTCTAAAGATATAATTAGATCTTTATTTCCCCCTAGGATCAGCATAAGAGTTATTTCATCACCCCTTAGGGGACCTTTTACTACAGGGTCATGCCATTTGTTTTGAAGAATGTTAGAGCAACATACTAGCATGTGATGACCTATATCTTCCATGATATCATCCATAAAATCATAGATGACTATGTAGATGACCTCTTTATGAGATATAAATATCATAAGGATTATCTTGAAGTTCTCAAAATTATCTTTGAATGCCTAATCCATTTCCATGTTTGACTTAACCCAAAGAAATGTGTTTTTGGGTTCCTATCTAGAAAGCTTCTTGGATTTATCATCTCTCTATGAGGAATCAAAGTAGACCCTACTAAAGTTAAAGTGATCCTAAAAATTTCACCTCCAACCCACCTTAAACAACTTCATATCCTATAGTGAAAGCACTAATCCATCCATTGCTTCATCTCTTAGTTATCAGATAAATGTCAACCCTTTTATCATCTTTTCAAGAAAGATAGATATTTTAAGTGGACTAAGGACAATAAACAAGCCTTTTATTCCCTCAAACAATACCTTATTTCTCCACCCATTCTCATTCCTTTTAAGGAAGACCGACCCTTATACCTTTATATCTCCACCACTGACCATTCCTTACAGGTAATGTTCACTCACCATGATAAACCAAACAAAGATCAAGTTGTCTACTATATAAGTCGAATGCTTAAAAGTATGAGTCTCGATATACCCATACCAAGAAAATTTTCCTCAACTTAGTCTTTATGGCTACCAAACTTCATCATTACCTCCTCAATCACAAAACCTACATCATCACTAAAACCAACCCACTCAAATACATACACTCTAAACCATACCAAAACCAATGTATGGCTAAGTGGCTCATGATCCTAGCTAGGTTTGACCTTGAGTTCCTCTAGTAGAATTCAATTAAAGGGCAAGTCATCACTATTTAATTATCCAAAGTTACTTTTCCAAGAAACCAACCACTTCTTCTTATGTTTCCAGATGAGTCCATCATGACTCTTTATCAAGAGGAGATCACCTATCAAATGACCATATTCTTTGATGGCTCAAAGTGCTAGCACAATGGTGGTGCCAGAGTTATTCTCATTTTTATTGATGGAAAATCTCTTCCTCTTTCATTCAAACTTGATTTTGAGTGTACCAACAATATGGCTAAGTATGAATTCCTAGTAATAGGTCTCCAAACTACTTTAGACTTGGGAGTAAAGATGATCAATGTGGTTAGTGATTCCCAACTTATGGTCAACTAGGTCAATGGATCTTACCAATGTAATAATGATGTCTTTCAAAAGTACAAACAACTAGCATATGTACTTTTAGATTAATTTCATCATTACTTTATTTGATCTATTCCATGATTTACCAACAAGTTCATGTATAAAATGGCTTTCCTTGCTTCCAAAATCCCATCTCAACCTTCCAATTCTAAGATATTTGTCACCATTAATCATTTCATCACAACCTATTATATCCAATTCAACCTCCCTACTATTTGTAGGGTGGAGGAATCTCTATCAGACATTTGGTACAAGAAAACCTTTAACTACCTCAACCTTGGCATCATTCCTCCTAACCTATCTAGGAATGCTCGAAGAGCCTTTGTTCATACTACCTCTAATTATATCATACTCAAGGGAATCCTTTAAAAATGTGGTTTCTAAGACATCCTTCTCCATTTCCTACACATCCATGAAATATATGGGGGACACTTTAGTGGTTTATCTATCACTAAATGTATCCTTCACCTTGGATATTATTATCCCACCCTCAACCAAGACTACCATAATTATATAAAAAAGTGTGTTAAATGTCAAGAACATGCCAATTTATATCACATGATAACTCATGACCTCTAAGTATCCAAAGACTATTGACCCTTCTCATTATGGGGACTAGATCTCATTGGGGAAGTTAATCCTCATTCATCACAATGGAACCACTCCATCATCACCACCACTAAGTATTTCACCAAATAGGTGGAGGTTATTTCTCTCATCTCAACTAAAGCCAATAAGATAGTCAACTTCATCAATCATCATACAATCTATTATTTTGGTGTTCCCCATAAGATCATCACTGATAATGGAAAATATTTCAAACATAAATAATTTCAAGGAATTTGTGATGTATTTGGCATAAAGTTGATCTTTTTCTCACCTTACCATCCATAAGCAAATGGACAAGTAGAAGCCTCTAACAAAACCCTTAACAAAATGTTAACCAAAATGGTTAATACTTCTGGTGGGGATTGGTACTTCCATATCCCTTTCACCTTATAGGCATATTGTACTAGAATTTAAACCTTTATGGGTGATACCCCTTTCTCTTTAGTCTTTAGAGTAGAGGCAACCCTACATCTTGAAGTATAGATTCCTCTCTTTGCTTATCCTTGCAAGACATCATTTTTGAGAGAGACTATCATCAAGATCATCTAGTAGGACTTGAGTTGCTTGATTAAAATCACCTAGATGCACTTAATCACCTTCATGTCTACCAAAAATTAATCAAGTGTACCTATAAAAATCACCTAAAATAATGATAATTTAACATTAGAGACTTCATACTAAAGGAAAATCAACATGTGACCAATATGGATAAAATAAAGTGAGGAAAGTTTACTTTCAATTGGATTGGACCCTATATCATAACCCACAAGTATGGATCAAAAGCTTATCATTTTTCCTCTCTTGAAGGCAAACCAGAACCTGAGCCTCTCAATGCTTCATAACTACATCCTTTATTTTTTTAAATAAGCATCAAACTCACCTATCATCTAACTTAAACTCATCCCTTGATTTACAATATTTTCATGTCCATCCTATTCCCTTTGATTAAAACTGATTAAAACATAGAACCATGTGATTAACCATCATAATCATAGACTAATCCTAAATCTAGGTATCATGGCTCTACCTATGGCATGGTTATCATAGATACTTTTTATCCCTAATCAAATAGAATCCCATGGTCATTATCATTTTAATGGTCATAATTTTTCACCTACCATTAACCCTTTGTGCTCTAGGTTTTTCCCTCATAAAGGTAAACCTTTAAGCCTAAATAGACTTGTCCATGTCAAACTTAGTATCAAAATAATTTGGGATACCTAAATATCACTTGGGTCAAATATCTCTAGCATATAAACTACTCCCTTAAAGAATAACTACTGAATATTTTTAAATTGCTTAAAAAGATAGACTCCTCCCTTGAATAATAGGTACCACATGAACAAACCCAAACTTGGAGCACTCCCTTGAAGGATGGCTAAGTACATTTTGTCAAATCAATCATTTGAATCTTCCCACATCAATTAGCTTCACAAAACTACTAGAAAAAAATAATAATAATATATATCAAAATCAAGAATATGTTATCCCAAGAAATATGCAATCAACTTTCATATGTAACATTAGTAGACTTCCTGCATCGATCAGTCTACACCTTACATTAAAACATGGAATTATCTATTATGGTTCTTGGGTCACCTATAAAAGGGTAAAATGAACCCATAGGAAGGTTACACTCCCCTTCACCTCACCTATTACCTATCTCCTCTTTATACCATCTAAAAATCAAGGGACTTTGAGCTTACTTGACATAATGTGATTAAGACACTTGATTAACAACCAACACATGTTAAGTCAAAGTATTCAAAGCGCTTTTGTTCATTAAGCCAATCTAACTTTGGTTTTGTTTATTCCTTTCCAATGAAGGAACATCATTCCTTTTTATTATCCTCTCATAATTAGTTCATATATTCACTTAGATGTATGTCTCATGATCTTCATTTCTTTTTGAACATCTAGTTTTGTTATTTAAAACTTAATTTATGTGTTATTATCAATAAAATATTATAAACTATAAACATCACATCATCATAACATCATCACCATGTATAGAGAAATGACCATGAATCATAAATAATAACATAACATCCATGATTATAACCATAATAAAAACATCATCACAATCATAAATCAACAAAATAAATCACATCCCCTCCTCATAACATCATAACCATGTATAGAACAATAACCATAATATAAACCATAAACATCATAAACAACATTACATCTATAATCATAAACCATGATTGCATCACATATCAATGATTATAACCATAATCAAAACATCAAATCAAAATCATGTATAATATCAACCATAAACATCATCCATAATCATCACATGCCTAATCTAGTGAGTATACATCCCATAAGCATAATAATAAGCATAAATATGAAAACCATAAACCATGAACCATGAACCATAAAAACAAAATTTATATATCATCATCATGTCATATACTAATGTCTCATAAACATAAAATAGTATATTTAATTATGTGCATGTCTTTCTCTCTCAAAAAAATATAAATCTCATTATATTGGCTCATAGGCTGGTATAAAAATATTCTATATCTATACATATCATATCATATACTATGCCCCTAAGGCACCATGACCACTAGCCCCTCTTATGGAACCATTTATATCTAGTGCCTTCCCCCCTAAGGTACCTTCCTACCCCTATCATCTCACACTAATCAAACAATCATCTCCTTCACCAATCAACCAATCAACAATTGACCCCACCTAATTAGCATGATCACACAAAATCCAAGAATCACCAAGTACATGGGAATTAGAGAGTCAAAAGCAATAGTGAAAATGACGTTCCATTTTTTATTTTTATCCTTATAATTTTAGAGTTTCCCCTTAACCATTGATGTTCAGGGTGATCATCGACGGTTGAGTTTTGGACCCCTGACTGTCGATAGTTAGGAAACCCACTTTTTAAACTTTTCTGGCACCAACACTTTAGTGCCACCTTTTTGGAGATTACCCTTCTCCACCAAAATAAAACTAACCTTTGAAGAGAAACTATTTTCCACAAACCAACCATGAACCATTGGAGAATACCCTCTTTAACCAACCAAGCATCTAACTATGTCCACCTCGATGTTGGTCATTTTGGCCCAAACCATCACATATTTTATGACAACCTTGCCTTGGTCCTTTTCATCACACTGAACAACCTTGTCATGTAGAACATTTTAATTTTTACTACCTAGTGTATAACTAAACCATTTATGTTTTTTACAAGATCACTTCCTACCTTAGATAACTATGAGAACATTGAACCTATCTAGGAGACTTGCATTTACGAGTGTTCCTAGTTACCAAGCCTAAATGTGATCACCCAATCCACTTGTCACTTATCCTTTTAGGCACCAACCTTTATTTTTACCAACCATGACAACTTAGTCTATGTGAAATCTTGGCTATCACACTTAGTCACATTTTGTGTGCATGTTTGTGCTTTAAATTCCTAACCTTTTTGTCACCAACCTTATGACTCACCATAAACCACTTATCAAACCCAAACTCGATTCAATTTCACCTCCTTGACTTATAGTTTGAGCGGGAATACCTCCTCTAGTACTCAGGGTAACCAAACCTTCAACCCATAATCTATTTTTATTTTATAGCTTGCTAACATAAACTACATAACAAAAAGGGGAAAAATATAGACATCAAAATTCTACACATTATAGTTACAAATGTTGAAACACCCTTAGAAATCCTTAAGACCCCCTTGGGACCAATTTTACCCTTTCACCCTTAACCAAAGTTAACCTTGGTCAATTGACCAACTAACTAAACCCACCCTTTTACCCCACTTAACCTTTGACACTCAACATTAATGATTAGTTTAAGTACCGATGATCACCCTCACCATTGATGGTCAAGTCCCTTCCCCACCTAAACAAACATAACACCAGCTATGTACAAGCTAACATAACACAATTTAATATGTTCACCTTACCTAGTTTCTAACACATCATGATGCATCTAAATCAGTAGCCTAACCACCTATGGACCCTTCTACCTCCATCTCTCTTTACCTATAAAAGGAAGTGAATAGGAGGTGAATAAGGAGGAATCAATCCATAATCAAGCCATCAATAATTATGTCCTCTTTCCAACAATTCAACAACTATAATAGAGACCTAAACCTCTACTTAAATTTCTCTTAAGGTAAAACATCATTTCTCTATAAAAATTGCTCTCGGATTAGCCATTTGCCATCAAGCTAGGTATATTTGTATTTTAGGTTTTATTTATTTGGTCCTTTACCAAATCAGACCTTTCTACATATTATCTCCTAACCCATAGACCTTAACTAGATCTTAAACCACTTACTAACCCCTTCTATAACCTAAACTAGACCCTTTTTTGAAGTACCTTTAGAATCCACAATAATTGTCAATAGTCACATTGATTGTCAATGGTCACCTTCAAGCATTGATGGTTACCCAACTGCTGATGCTTAGCATAACCACCTATATTCATCCTAACCATTGACAATCACTATGGTAAGAAATAAAAATAATTTATTTCTACCTCCTTTCCCTCAACCCAATTCCACTTTTTATGTTCCTACCTATTCACAAAGACCTCACCTATTTTTTGAACCCAACCTAACTCCTTTAGAATTAATATTGACTTGTTATTAGCTTAAATTAGTCTATTTCCTTTATTAAGCATTTATTTCTTCTTGCATTTCCTTCTAATATTTTTTTTTATTTAATTCAAGTACTTTATCTTTATTTCATTTAACTTAACTATTTTAAGTGTATGGATTGATAGCCTCTTAGTAAGATCATGCTTATTAGATCTAGCTCAGGCTAGGTAATCCACCTTGCTACACATATAAAAACCCCTTTGCATGAGCGATTTCTTATCTACAATTCATTCTTCCTAAGATAAAAGATCTCTTCACAATCATCTAGATCACACATGCACAAATAAATAGGTTCTTCTACCACATCCTTATTACTAGTTTCTTACTTTTTTGATTAAGAAATGGACAAAAATTGAGAGAAATAGTATCTTCAACATACCTTCAAACTTATATTTTATTTAATACCTTACATCTACTAATATGCTATAGAATTTCATGATAATTCATCCACTGCTCTCTTCACCATCTTTATCAGATCACTTTTAAATCACAAGACCACTTGAGTTCTTTGTCAAAGACCTCCAAACATCCTCAAACATCATGATGCTACTTAATACCACTTGAAACAAGATATGATAGTGACAAGACATGAAAATCAATCTTTAAATTATAGTTAATGAAAACTATGGTGGTCAACAAAATGGTTTTAATGGTAAGGGTTGGCATTTGGCCTTGACAGGTCTAATTGCCAACACTACATAGAGTCTAATTTTTCCATTTTTCTTTTTGACTAACCAAGTTATCTAGCCATGTGAAGTGTCTAATTGGGAAGACTACCCTTTCTTCTAGTAACTTATTTACTTCCATATAGATGAGAGGCTCTATAATATATTTTGCATGTCTTTGCCTTTACCAGAAAGGTTTGTATACTTCTTTTAAAATGATCATATGAGTGATGACATGGGTGTCAAAGACTTTGAGATCTTCATAAGACCATGCAAGGATATCCTTCAATATAGACAACATATTAGTGGCTTCATCCACTTCTTCCATGGTACAAACAAGCCCGATGTTGATGTTTTGGGGATTACTCAATAAACCCAAATTAATTTGCATTGTAATCCTTACCACTTTCTTTGGGAACCCTAGTATCATTGGTTGGCTTGTCTTGATTGAATATCCTTTCAAGAGAGACCATGCCCTTAGGAATTCTATTTTTCTTCAATTAGATTACACCATAAACATTTTCTTCAACCTCCTTTATAGACTCTTCATCTTACTTGTTCATTACATGTGATTTAAATACTTTAGAACTAGTTGAAATCAATTATTTTCTTATCATTGTCAAATACCTAGAAGTGGTTATAATTGTATGAGACATAAGGGCATGATATAATTTCAATTATAAACTTATGCAATTCAAGAGCCTCAAGTGGGACTATATTTACTGCTACCAAAGCCAACATATCCACTAGTTGATTTTGATCCCTAGGTACAAAGGCAATGTTAAATGCTTCAAAAATATCAATTAAATCTCATGCTCTAGATTTATACTTCTTCAGATAAGAAGGTTTGTATTGGTATTGACTACATACCTACTTGATGACTAATTATGAATCATCATGTACTAATAATTTAATTACATTATGTTTTATCATAAATTGAAGTCCTAAGATTAGGGACTCATATTTATAAGATTATTTGTTCATGTAAATTGAAGTTTATAAGATGCTAAGTATTTTTTACTAGCCAGATTTGTCATTATAATACCTATCCTTGATCCTTTCTTGGCTCTCACACCATCAAATTATATCATCAAAAACACTTCATCCTTAGTTGCTAGGTTTTTTTCATTTTAATTTATAGTATCAATAGCATTTATGCCTAAGTTGGTGGAATGTAAATTCACCTTCTCATTCTTGGCATTGTAATCCATGATCATGAACTTCATTATCAGCTCCTATTTGATTAGGAATACCTCTCCAAGGTAGCCACATATGTGAGTAGTCTATTGACATATATCCATCTAAGTATTTTATCTAATCTCTACTAAAAAACATTCCATATGCTTTTAGGATTTATATGAGTTGGATGTTGATAAATTGTTTAATCTAGGGTTCATAAGCTAACTGCATATGAATGTTCAATAGTTATCCTACCACCTTAACTTTTGACTTATCTAACTAGATAATAACTATGTCAGACTTGATTAGAGTTAGTCCCAACTTTTTAAAAATACCTATAGGCATTATGTTAGAAGATGCTCTAGAATTGAGTAAATAATTATCAACATTCTTCCCAAAAATTCTAATAGTTAATAGAAATGGAGGAATCTTAAACTTACTTTTGTATATTACCACATTTGCATTCATAGATTTGGGTTTACCTTTGTTTGATTTCTTGTTGAATGATTTCAACAACAAATCACATTTTTCAATGATTTAAGCATGATCATGTAAAGTGATATTAGATTTAATCTTTTTCATATCTTTCGTAATGTTTTATCCACTTTTGGATTTAGTCATAGCTAATTATGCAGTTGGTTTGGTATCCTTTCCCTTTGGGGGAGGAGAATTATTATCAGTCCTATGATTTGGGGGTGTGTCAACTTTGTTAGGTAGTGTGTAAATTGTCTCGGGTTCCTTTTGAGTTCTATTCCTCAAGGCATAATTACTTTTTTTGTACTATTGGAAAGCATGAATCTCATCCTATAACTTTTAGGCTCATTTTATTTTTGGTCAATTTTTTTTAATTTTTGACCATGAGGGCCATTTTGGTGGTGTTGGACCCACTATCAAGTGCTCCCATATTTCTTAAATTATCATTATTGCCTTGATTATCTAGGATAACATCATAACTTTCCATCTCACCTTGGAATATTTAGAAGGCATTGTAGAATTCTATGTAGTCTAACTCTCCATGTTGGGCCATGTTAAGGACCCTACACCAATTAGTGAAGGTTAATTCATAAATATTTATGTCAAGAATCTTATTGGATGGGGGTTCATTATTATTATTATTATTATTATTATTATTATTATTATTATTATTATTATTATTATTATTATTATTATTATTATTATTATTATTATTATTATAGTTGAAAGCTCTGTTGTAATTTTGAAACATGTGATTTCTATTATAACCTTCCCTTATGTTTCCTTTTTGCCTTTATAGATTCAAAAAGTCACTACCTAGTTAATGAACCATTCTTTGAATTGCTTCCAAGTATCCCTTTGTGGAGTTAGGCTTAGTGTTTTGGACCAGGTTATGGATAATGCTTTAGGTGTTAGATTTATTAATAGGGACCAAGGCTTGACTATTATTTTATGGATGATCCTCAACATTAATTTTGTTGAAGAATATGAATTTTTAGCCAAGATATGCATGGCTTAAAGGTAATTGATCAAGGCTAGGTGTATGATTTAATGTAGGCATATTCTGATTTTCATTTGGAACTAGATTCAAAGTAGGTAAAGTTGGGTTGATATTTGGAATAGTGAAGGGAGGATACCCTTTTCAGTGTATTTACTCATTAATATGTATGGCCTTTGAATAAGCATATAGAAGCATATTTATGTTCATATCCCTATGCATAAATATGTTAGTTAGTAGATCTAGGGAATTTTTATAAATTTCAAATGATAGATCATATAAAAGCTAATAGGGAGCTATGGTGAGGCTATACATCTTTTTAAATTTAACATTAAAATCTCTTATGGGCTTTTTTGAGTCTCACTTCAAGATGGTGAACTATTGGTAAATGATCCTAAGACTAATGGCCCTTCCAAATTATGAAATTAATGTATCATTTAACTAGTTCCATCTGGTGATGGAGTCCTCTAGCAAATTAAGGTACCAATCATAAGATGCTTCCTTAAAGGTGAATGGGAAGATTCTACAGGTTATGTATTTATGGATGATGTTTAGAAGCCTAAGGGAAGCCTTGAAATACTTGATATTATCTTTGATAGTTATACCCCCAGATGGATTAAAGAGGGGGAAATACATTTTAAGGTTCTTAGGCAAATCATGTACAAGGTTAGGTACATTTATGAAAGATCCTCCTAACCATGCCATGATTAACTAGATGTGAAATAAAGGATTTGAATGTTAGCTTATTAGAGAAGTAGGGTGGGATTTATATCTCTTATGTCTTCCTTTACCATCTCTAATATTACAATGGGTTTCTAAAGATATAATGGGAACTCTATTTTTTTAGCAAGATCTGGTCTAGATCCTAAGCAACTCTAGGATTCTATGTAAAAGATTTATGTTAGAAATCCATAATATTGCAAATATTCATCAAACATTGCTAATAAGGTAAAGATCAACTAAATTAGCATGAAGGAACCCCACATAAAGGTCCATAATTAAGCAGAGTGGTCTTATTTTACCTTTGTTGATTTGAATCCTTTAAAGATTTGAGGCCTACATAGACTTTTGTCTGAAACTTGGTTTAACCTACAAATATAAATGTTAGACAAGATCTTTCAAGTAAAATTTGGTGTTTTAAGATTATCGAAGTGTCTCAAAGAAAAAAATTTGTAAATAATATCTTAATCCTATGTGAACATACTTAATTTGAAACCTCTAAAGCCTTGAATTAGTGATATTTCATGAAATAATCTACTTAAACACTAATCTTTACACTTGTTTATCATAGATAAAAAGTTCTTAGTTCAAATCATGCAAAATTTTGCAAATATAGATGAAACAAAGCTTGATCTACTCAAATAATTTAGTGACATGCCTATATTTAATGCCTTTATATAAAATTTAAATGAATCAAAGGCGTAATGCTAGAATATCTTCAGACTTGAACCAACATTTAAAGGATCTTCTATAATAAACACTTTTCACATGGATCTTTCAAAGGTTGTAAATATATTATACAAGATAAAAATAAATCATAATGTTTATCCTAATCTTTGTGTATTTAAATAAGTTATGTTATATAACAAAATACACTACAATTTTACTCAAAACAAACAAAGATCCCTCCTTCTAGTACTAACTCTTCTCCTATTGATGTATATCTATTTTAAGGATATAATGCAAATAATATAACAATATTTATCAGTTTATAGAATAATATTTTAGACCTTAGGGTGTAATTTAGTTTTTCTAAAATTATTATGTGGCCACCACCTTTAGTCTTCAAGAAAACCCTACTGTAGGGATAATAGGAACATCAATAGAGACACAATCTATCTAAAATTTCTTTATGTTGTTATGATGTAAAATTGCTATTAGACTTTTCCAATTTATGCCCAAAATTTAGAAAAACAAGTGGATATTTATGGTAATCATTAATCTAAAGTGATTCTTGTTAAAAAAATATTAAAAAAAGAAGCATGGTAGAGCATAAAAGAAGGTCTTCTTTACAACAACAAAGACCAACAAATCTCCTTTAATTCCTTATAACAATAGTGCAAATAAAATTAACATTTATGATATCCCAGTGATAGACTCAGAATATCATAAATGTAGTGGTAATTCTAGGGTAAATATAATACATATATCTAAAAATTATGCTTTAACATAGCTTATTATAACAAATTTATTTAAGAACATTTATTTGCATAATAGAAAGAAACATAACATACATAGACAATATTTGTTAGAATAACATAAAGAACAAACTTGAAAGACGCATTTAAAACACTACTATAAGATTTAACAATTGAAAAAATGAAACCATATGTTTTAGATTAAGGTAAAAGCAGGTTTTGATGGGGTCCCAAAACCCATTATAGCTCAAAGTTATTATCAAAGTTTGAGAAATAAAAATGAAACCATATGTTATTATCAAAGTTTGAGAAATAAAAAAATATGAAAATAATGAAACAATGAGCAAATTTTAGGAATTTTTTTGCTTTGCATTAATTTCATTAAATTATGTTTTGAAGTACAGTTGAGGTGGAGGGACCCTAAATATAGGACTTAATTCCTAAGATAGTTACAAAAGGACCATATGTATGGCATATGTCAATGGACAAAGTCCCTCATGTCCTAAGAACTAAATAATATTCCCTATTCAAATAGTGGAATATTTATACAATGCATTGAATGGAATTAAGACATGATATTCATCAAGAGAAATCCAAAGATATGGCTATCTCACTCCTATGGTGATGGGTTTGGATCCTAATGGTGTGGTAAATGATTAATCTCCCAATATATAAGAAGATGAATGTAAACCCATAGAATTTGAAGGAGTACTTCCCAGTATGGCTATAGGAGAAGAAGTTTTAAGAGGGGCTGAGGAGGAAAAAGCTCATGCAGTGACCATCCATGTCTTGTTGCCTACTTGTTTATCAACTATAATCTACCCTATCCATGATTCATATCATCTCTTGTAATCTTTGTCAATCAAATTTAGATCTATACTATGTTACTTTAGCAATTTGATTGTAAGACCTTCCATTACATCATGATTTCTCAAGAGAGGCCCCATAACCTCATTGATTTCCATAGCCTTTTCAATTCTTTGACTGGATTAGGAATCCATATCTACCATCTCCTACTAAAAATTCACTCCTCTGGCCATTTCTTGCTTTCTAAAATTTATAAAAAAAGTTTTATAGTTAGGATCTGAAGGCATCCTTGCTAACAATGGAACCATCCTTATTGGCAAGGTGCATGATCTCAGCCTATTTAAGTAGAGTTATTACTTTATCACCCTTTTGGGTGAGAGACTGGCCCAACGATCTCATTTCATTAATCCATTGGTTCAATACTTTCCTTCTTTTGATTATATAGGATTAAGGAATAAATAAATCCTCCAAGGGGATCAGGTTCAAATATTCAAGCTTTTTCATTATAATTAATTTCACCAAGTTGATTATCTTGATGTCATATATCCCATATGCACCTTCTGCCTTGAGAATCCTATTGTAGATTTTATCCCCCTTTACTTTGTACTGGGACAAAGTGTTCAATGTATCAAATTTTACTTAAAAACCCCATTATACCTTGGTTATGGTCTCCTTTGGTAATGTGGATTTGTGTTATTATTCTAAATATATTTCTCTTTGTTGCATTCCTTTTATCAACTCAACAACTACATCACCATATGCCTTTAGAGACAAGAAAGGGTCCTATTCATATTATTATTGTTGGCCTGACTCTCTTCTTCCTTCTCAACTCAAATAGGGAGTCCTCTAACTCATATACAATTATTTGGTTTGGATGGGTGAACTTCATCTTAGTTAACCTCTTCATTTCTCCATCCTTCTTGTCAAATTCCAATGTGACCTATGAAGGGTCCACTATGGCCAAATCCTAGTTCTCCATTGTGGCTAACTACATTTTTTTTAGCCATGATTTATCTAAGGAACCACTCAAAGGATATGTAGATGGAGTAAATCTATAAGATAGTGTTAATCCTTGGAAGGTATATGTCTAAGAAGAAACTATAGAGGTAACTAGGATAAAAGCAAAACTAGGGGATAAAGTGGGAAGTGTAATCATTGAAGATGAAGGAGAGTTAGTGCTAGATGAATCAAAATTTGGGAATAAAGGAACATTAGGGATGAAAATAGTAGGATTTTTATTTGGTAATCAGGGACTTGGTCTAAGCATAGGCCTAGGAAAAATTAGAGGAAAATTGGTCATCATGAAGATCCTAGAAGTGGATGATATGATGAAGGGGTTGATAGTGGGCAATGACATAGTCAAGGGTCTAATTACAGGTCTTGTGAGGGGAATGTAAGGAAAGAGGTTCATATGATCTAGATTTGAGGGTTTACTAAATATGCTCAAGGTTTTGTTATATAATAATTAAGGAGGCAAATAAATGCATTCTTGACTTGTTAGCCTAGTTCTTCCTTGATAAGAAGTAGGGGAGGCAATCTAGATGTTGAAGATGTTAGTTTTGGAGTAGGTGTAACTACTACCTCCACCAAAGGTCTCATCTGCACTGAGATAACATTTTATACCCATGATGGGTTATTAGATGTTTCTCCTAAAATAAAATCCTACTCAATATTCTTATATTATTATCTCCCCCTTCTCCAAAGTAGGAGACAATGCTTATAATATTATCTGACTATGAGGGCAGTTGGTTGGCCTTTAATCATCACCATTAACATGGACTATAGATGTATATGTTCCTAAATGAGTATCCTCATGTTCAAAAACCTAATAAAAACCTACATCTTCTAACCTCCCCTTTACCTATGGGATATTGCTAGCCTTTAATCTCTACTTCACCTCTATGTCATTAGATGTATTGATGTAGAACTTATATTCATATTTAGGCTCATGATGAGAGGTGATGCTTATATCTATCCTATGCTTGATGTAATGTTTGAATGTTATGTGTTCAGGGTCCCATTCCCTATTGGTATCTCTTTCTAAATCAAAGGTGGGTCTTTGTTTGGTGGAAGTGATGATTGAGTTCTAGTTTTCAATTCTAAATTGGCCAATGTTAGATAGATGAGGATGAACCAGTCCTATTTTATTATTCTTTCATAGTCCATCCACTCCTATGGGTATCTAAAAGGAAATTTCTTATTCATCCATCTTGTCTAGCACTGTGATAGGCAAATGGAAAGGGGCTATCTTAATTCTCAGTATCCTTATCACTATGTAGTTTGAATAGTACCAATAATCTCCCAAGGTGCTTAAGGTTATTCTATATCTTCTAATAACTTAGGCATAGGTCTCTCATGGATGTCCCTATATATAATTGGGTAGAAGTGCTTGGTAATTTCCATAATCTCTTGCTTGTATTTGTATATTCTTACCTTTGAGAAGGTATGCAACATGGTCCACTTCAGTTTTGGATCTTAGTTGGTAAATTGGGGAAACTTATGGGTAGTATAGATGACATCCACCAAGTAGGAACTCATATAAAAATGATCCCCTTAGTTGGCCATGACTTTCCTAATCTAGGCTTCTAAGTTGTAGGATATGATTTTTCCCCGAGGGGGAGTCTTAGAATCATCTATTATCATGAATAGAAGTAGAATGCACTTTTTGTCTATGTGTCTTATGTCTTTAGTACCATGTAGCCTATTCATCATAGCAATACACATCCTTACCCATTTACTAAAATGGATGATGGGGATATATATGATTTTGTATTTGCATATGAACCTCTCCTTTTTATCTTCCCATTCCCTAAAAACTTCTCTGATGTTATGTGTTTTAAGACATTAGGTGATAGTTTCTTGATTGTAAACAATCTCTAGTTTAGGTAGATCATAGTAAGCCTAAAATGATAGTCTTATTATGAAATAAATGTTGTTACAAAAATTAAGATTTAATCATATTATCGACACACCTAGATTGGAGAAACATTTGATAGACTAAGTCTACATAGGGGAATACTTCTGGATTAGATGCAACCTTGTGTAATCCCATAAATTTGACTGTTAAGATGTCCAACCTTTCTTCTACATCATTAGAGCCTTCCTCATCAACACTATCTATATTTATAGTCCTTTATACATGGTATAATAAATCATGGTAATGCTTATCTTTAATAGCCAAAACAACATAATTAAAACTAGTGTCCTGAAAGATGATGTTCATTCCATATGAATAGAGGAATGGATCAAATTCATGCTTGATGGTTCTATATGTTCCAACCTTAGCCATGGTTCCAAATTTTTTGATTAATGGGATTATGTATTGCTTTAATGGTGAGTGAATGCAAATAAATACTTAGAAACACTCATAGAATACTTTAGAGTTCTTAACTGATAAAAACTAAAATTGAATGTAATGCCTTGAGATAGAAAGCTTTATAATCTAAATTTTAGGAATTGAACTAAAAGATATGAGTCATAAATGACAAGTATATTTATATTTATTTGATTTAAACATTTTTTGGCTCTTAGATTTTGTTCTAAAGGATTTGAAAATCCATTTTAAGAAATCAAATAATGACTACTTTTGGCTTGTCCATGTGGCCTTTCATCATAGGATTGACTTTTTTCAAGAAGGTACTTGTCTTTATAACTACCAAAATGAGCCCCATAAATATTTTGTTTTCACTAAAAATTGGAACTTTAAATATAACTATGTACCACCTAGGTATCGTACTTGACATATGCTCGATACTTAGAACTTTTTCATACAATTCAGCCTTTTATTTCAAATATTAGATTATCTGGGTGGATTTCACAATGTTATACCAAGTGTCACCCTCTTATTGGATCACTCTTATTTGATGTTTTTGATAAGGTAAGGTGGAAAACCAAGGGCCAAACCCTTTACAACCAAAAAATATAAGAAGGCAATCAAACAAAATATGCCTTCAGAGAGACAACGACACTAGCCGAGAATAATAGACAAAAACAAAACACAAGAAATGGAAAGACCAGAGTCAGAGAGGACTCCCCTTGCATAAATATTGATTTGATGAGATCATTAAGTTTCTTAGTATTCTCCATGTTGTCAACATGCCCAATATTACCCACCAATTCCAGCATAGACATGTTCAGTAGAATTGTATTCTGAAGTCCTTTGGTGAAGATCTTCTCCAACTTCTGAATACGATCCTTCAGGGCCCCAATTTTAGTTTTCCAATTAGTCTCATTCTCAGTACCCTCATTAGCTTCCTCACCATACATTTTCCCCTTATTTTTAGTATTTCCCATAGTGTCAGCACTAAGCTCCTTGGTAACCTCAAAATCCCTAGTATCCTGCTTCCCTCCAGTGTCCTCCAAAATTTCTTGGATTTCTAGCTCCTTAGACTCTTCCTCCTGGGTTGCTTCTTTCGAAGCACTTTTTGAGTAATCAATCAATCTGGCCTTTGGGGTGGGTTTACCAGCAATCCACCTTGACCTTCACACTCTAGAGGAGAATCCTTCCTTATTAATTTGGGAAGGCTTGTGAGATTTACCACCTTGGCCCCCCGTGGCCCTACCTAGATTCTTGTGGGTCCCCTCCGTGGTCTCTTTAATATTTTCTTCCTCTTCATCAACCTTTCTCTTCTTACCCTTCTTACTCACAAAGGAGCTGGGGGTATCAAAAAGGGTCTATTTAGGGGTGGAGAAGGAAACATCTTTTGTTTTGGTAGGAACAGGGGAAACCTAAGACTCATCAATAGCATCGCCAGACACTGGGTTAGAAGGAATGTCTCCACTATCAACTCTGATAGTTTTGGATGGATCAAGGGCATGGTGAAAGTTGTATAAGCAAAAAATTATCCCCTAATATAGGGGAATAGGGTTTATATCTAGCTTCTTAGCCATTTTAGCTCTTACCCTCAAGATAGAGTGTTCCAAAGAGGAGAGTAGGTAAAAAGGAAAGCTAATAATAACATTGCACCTGAAATGATTTAACAAAGGAAGGTGGTAATTGTAGAACCTAGTAAATCACCCTTCGAGTGTGAAGTACTTCATGAGAATGAAGCACACTCCATCCCATGGATCTGTATGTTTAGCATGCTTGAACCCTCCTTGATACGGGATGAGTTCTTCTCCCTCACCCAAAAATAGTTTATGGCTAGCCATATCCATGATTTTGGTTTTCCTTTGAAGTTTTATACCCTGCATGGTCATTCCTGTGGCCATATAAATCACCTTTTTAGATATTTCAAAAAATAATTCCACCCACTATGACCCTCCTATTTAACCAAGATCTCACAAACTGCTCAGACAAGTTTTTGTCATAACCATTAAGCCTTTCTAGATATGGGCTGATACCCCCTTCTTTACAATAATGCCAAACCATTTGGATTATCTTTAAATTTTCAATAGGAGATAGGTTCAATTTGAATACGGTCTCCCCCTATTCTATATTTTCAAACCCAAATAGTGGAGTTCCTAAGTTCTACCTTCAACTTTGAATTGGTTGCTAACCCTTGTTTCCATTTATGCAAAATGCAGATGTGATAGCTCATTTTGTGAAAAACCCTGTTGAGATGACGTTGTCTACTCCCATGCTTGCAAATTATTTTCCCTTGATTTTCATGATGATACCTGCACACCTGAACCTCATGATACAATTAATTATGAATGATTGCCAGAAAATTATTATGTTTATCAAGTTCTATGATCCTTGATGGCCCTCTCCATGTGGACAGCCTCCAAGAGCTATCTTTGTCATCAATGCACCTCATTCTTGACAAGTCATCTCATTTTGAATAATCTCCCTAATGTTTAAGGGAATATTAACACCTTTTCACCACACCCTCCAACTTGGAAATTGCTGACCAAGGTTGGCACAAGCATCAGTGACCCTGTTTCCTTCTATGTAGGTATGGGAAATCTCAACTTTATAAAACTTTTTCAAAAGAAATTGGATATCAGTAATGATGTCTTTTAGCTTGATTCCCACATTTTATGCTTTATTAACAACATCTATGACCATCTTAGATTCTCCTTGTATATTCAAGTTCCTTATTCCTATAGATATAGCTAACTTTAATCCCCATAATAAAGCCATTGCTTCAGCATAGTTGTTGCTCTGGCATCCAATTCCAATAGCATAGATAGTAGAAATCCATCCTTTATCATTCCTTATAATTCCTCCTCCACTAGATTTACCATCCAACTTGGATGCCCCATCAAAGTTGAGTTTCATTTTGGGGGGATCCATTTAGTATTTAGTCTCTGTAGCATTTTGGAGTTATTATACCCAGGGATCTGGTTTAAGACCTTCCATTTGGTTGTAATTTGGTTTTTAATTTGAGATAGGGGTTTCTCTACAACAAAAATATGATCTATTTTGACACTTTACATAATGGTCTTAGCAAAGGAGTTAAACACCTGAGAAGCATTTCTAGCAGTGTCCTTGAAAATTCTATGGTTGTGCTCTTTCCATAAAATCTAGCTCAAACATGGTAGAGTTTGCTTCTGTAATTCCATAAGATAGGGATGTGTGAAGGTTGGATTCCAATTGAGAATTACTTCTTTAAGGTCAAAATTGTAGACCTATTCAATACCAAGGTTGTTAAGTATTGTGCCCCATAATTCTTGGGCAATATCATAGTGGATAAAGAGGTGTGAAACTGATTCCTCTTTTGAACCACACAAGAAACATATGTTAACTAGTGTAAACCCTCTATTTTGAAGGTTATCTTGAGTAAGGATTTTATTATGAGCAGAAGACCACCAAAACATGTTAATTTTTGGAATAAGTTTATGATTCTAAACCTTTTTCCAAACATCTTTATTTTGAGCTTCAGAAATGAGCAGATGGTAAGCAGATTTGACAGAGAATGATCCATTCTTATTTGGCCACCAGTATTGTTCATCCTCCTAAGGGAAGAGAGGGATTTTGATCTCTTAAATGCACTATGGATCTCCCAAACTCTAGGGAAAAGCTCAGGCTAGTGATCACAACAGTCTAATAGATTTTTCTAGCTCCTCATCCCATTGTTATTTTCCATATAATCACTAACCCTATCTCCAAAAAACTGGGTAGCCAAGTCAACAATCTCTCCATAGTTTCCTGGTGTGATGAGAGCCTTATCATTTAACTAAATATCATCCCAAAATTTAATATGCCAACCATTTCCAAGTTTCCATCTAATTCCCTGTTTAAGAAGGCTTCTACTTTTTAGCATTTTATTCCATATCATAGATCCCTGAGGTAATCCCGTCTGTTGATGAAAGTTGGAATCATCAATGCTATGCATGTATTTGGCATAAATTATTTCCCCCTAATCACTACTTTTATGGATTAGGTTCTAACTAACTTTTGAGAGAAGGGATTTGTTCATGTTCCTAATAGACCTAATATTTAGTCCACCATGAGATTTTGGAAGACACACTTTTTCCCATCTAACTAAAGACATTCTCTATTTGTCTTCCACTCCCATCCATAAATTTTTTCTTTATATCTGTTCTAGTTTCTCAGCAATATACACAAGAATTTTAAAAAGAGATAGGAAGTATGTAGGAATACCTTGCAGCGAAGCCCGATTAAGTTGTAGTTTACTAGCACTACTGAGTAGTTTCCCTTTCCAACCAAGAAGTTTCCTCTATGTTCTTTCCACAATTCCATTCAAAAAACTAGGAGATACATCTTTGACCGAGAGTGGGAGACCTAGGTAGGTCTCTGGTAGGGTAACTTTAGCACATTCTAATATATCAATGATTATATGTCTAAGTTCATTAGGAGTGTTGAAGAAATACACATTGCTTTTCTGGAAATTTATCCTTTGTCCTGACTCTCTGGCATAATTATTTAAGATATTCTTCCATCTTCTAGCTTCAATCACTGATGAGATGCCAAAGAAGATGGTATCATCCACAAACTACTGTGCCACCATAGGATGAAGGGAAGAGGCAAGTTTGATGCCCAATAGCTTTTTTGAGGCTATATCTTCCCAGTGCCTCTGCCATAATGATGAATAAGTATGGGGAGAGAGGGTCTCCTTGAAAAATTCCTCTTGAGGATGAGCAAAACAATATAGGAACACCATTAACCAACACTGAGAATTTTGTAGAAGAGACCGTGTTCCATATCAAGCGAGATATTTTATCATTAAACCCAAATTTTCTGATCACTTGAAACAAAAAAGTCCATGAGACTCTATCATAATCTTTAGAAATATCAAGCTTGAGAGCCATCCTAGGGATTCTAATCTTATCCATGGAGTGAATAGTCTCATGTGTGGTGATGACAACATCAAGAATCTGCCTGCCTAGAATGAAACCTTTTTGAGTAGTATAAATAATTTTCTCTAGCAAAGGTTGAATCCTCATGATCGACATTTTAGTACATAACTTATACATAGTGTTGCATAGACTAATGGGCCTAAAATCAGTGAGGTGTGAAGTTTGTGATTTTTTAGGAACAAGTACTATGAAGGTATTATTAGCTTGTTTCAAAAGTTTACTTGATCTAAAAAAATCACGCACAATAGCCGTGAGGTCTGCTCCTACTATCTCTCAATATTCTTGAAAGAATATAGGAGGAAAGCCATCAAGACTTGGGGATTCAAAAGAACCCATGGAGAATAAAATAACATGGAATTCTTCCTCATATATAGGCTTTAACATCTCCAAATTATCTTCTTTCATTATCAAATAGGGGATTTTATCAATAAATTGATTCATAGGTCTATCGATTCTATCATTATTATTTTATTGCATAAGCAGATTCTGAAAGAAAGCCCTAGCTTGTTCCCCTATTTCATTATACTCAGTAATAATGTCACCATTATCTAGGACAAGCTTATTTATTGAGTTGGCTTTCTTATGTTTCATAGCTGAGAGATGAAAAAAGGTAGTGTTCCTATCCCCCTCTTTAAGCCACTGAACACAGGATTTTTGTTTCTATAAAACCTCTTCTCTTTCCATAAGATTCTTCCATTCTAAAGACAAGATATTCTCTTCTTCTAAAGTGTCCTCAGAGTCAATGAATTTATCATAAGCTTTAGAAATATCTAGCTTGAGAGCCATACCAAGGATTCTGCTCTTATCCATGGAGTGAATAGTCTCATGTGTGGTGATCATAGCATCAAGAATTTGCCTGCCCTGGATGAAACCTTTTTGAGCAGGAGAAATAATTTTGTCTAGCAAAGGTTGAATCCTCATAACCAACACTTTAGTACATAACTTATAAATAGTGTTGCATAGACTAATGGGCCTGAAATTAGTAAGGTGTGAAGGTTGTGATTTTTTAGGAACAAGTACTATGAAGGTATTATTAACTTATTTCAAAAGTTTACCTGATATGAAAAAATCATGAACAACAACCATGAGATTCGCTCCTACTATCTCCCAATATTCCTAAAATAATATAGGAGGAAATCCATCAGGACTTGGGGCTTTGAATGCACCCATGGAGAATAAAATAACATGGACTTCTTCCTCAAATATAGTCTTTAACATCTCCAGATTATCTTCTTTCATTATCAAACAGGGGATTTTATCAATGAATTGATTCATAGGTCTATAAATTCAATCATTATTATTTTCTTTCATGATCATATTCTGAAAGAAAGCCCTAGCTTGCTCCCCTATTTCATTATCCTCAGTAATAATGTCACCATTATCTAGGTTAAGCTTAGTTATTGAGTTGGCTTTCTTATGTTTCATAGCTGAGAGATGAAAAAAGGTAGTGTTCCTATCCCCCTCTTTAAGCCACTGAACATGAGATTTCTATTTCCTAGAAAACCTCTTCTCTTTCCATAAGATTCTTCCATTAAAAATATAGGGCATTCTCTTCTTCTAAAGTGTCTTTAGAGTCATCGCCTTGATCTATCAGTTGTTGTATTCATTGAGTTTTCCCACTATATTTTTCTTCTGCTAAAAGACCTGCCCAAAGCTATATTTATTCCATCCATAAACTTATTGTTTAATGTGCTAAAGTTTCTTGACTATTTTGAACATAGGAGTACCTTGAATAGGAATTTTCCACCATTGGGCCACCATTTGTCTAAAGTCTTTGTGTTTGATCCACATAGCTTCAAAATGGAATGGGGAAGGTTTGAATTGTCCCTATTCTCTCCAACTGAGGTAGATCAGGAAATGGTCAGACATGGTTCTAGGGAAAGCCTATGCCTGCATATTATGATAATCCTTCTAGTTACTTGATATAAGAAATCTATCTAATTTAACCTAAATCATTTGGTCTCCTCTTCTTCTATTGGTCTAGGTAAAATTTTGGTTTTGCAGCTCTATGTCCAATAATCCCCAATCATTAATGAATTTGGAAAAGTCAAACATGTTGTCCAAGTAATCCATAATCCCACCCTATTTTTTAGAAGGGTATAAAGGAGTGTTAAAATCTCCAGCTAACATCCATCTAATGTTCTAGGGATTATTCCTAAAACTACTCAAGTTTATCCATAATTTTTGTCTCAAAGCTCTATTATTTGGTCCATAGACATTGATCAATGACCAGTTCAAATATTTCATAGAGAAATTGGTAATCAAGAAGTGCTTATTATAAGCCATAAGAGACCCCTAGATTTTAGCACTATTCCACATAGTGACAATCCCCCCTAAAGCCCCTTCAGCTGGACTAATGTAAAAAGCCACCTTAGGCCATATATAGGCAGAAATTTGTGTAAAACTCTCCTCATTCATCTTGACTTCTTGGAGTAATAAAATATCTAATTTATTATCTAAAATGTAGTTTTTAACTTCAAACTACTTTGAGGGACTGTTAAAGCCCCTCAGGTTCCAAGATAATATTCTCATTTAGAGGGTTTGGGGGGTTGGGTCTCCAGTATTTTCTATTTACCACTAGGAATCTCCCTAGAAATCTATCTTTGTCTTGTTTCTCTTAGGGTTGGTCTGCCTTGTTTGGGCTCAGTGCCAACATCTGTAGATTTTTTACTTTTTTGGTTCTTTTTCTTTGGGGTAACCCATTCCTCCTGTTCATTACTACCACTTTGTCATATTTCACCTATTGCTAAATAGTTTCCTACTTGGTCTCCGAATTCCAAAGCATGGAAAATGTTTGTATTTAACTATAATTCTACTTCTCCTTTAGTGGGATATTTTTCTGGAGTTACTTCTTCCTATCCATCTCTTGGAACTTTGTCTTCTGTATTAACTTCCTCTATCAAATGGTTACCTCTTTCTCCTTCCTTAGACATATTAGTCTATTTTTATAGAGGGTTGGCTATGTTTAATATATCCTTTTGACTATCATCTAATACTATATTTTCCTTTGGGACAACTTTTCCCTCACTACTAGTGATATCCTCCTTCCCCATCTCCTCCTCTCCCTTTTCTGTATTGTCAAGATTTTCCACATTACTCTCCATTTCTTGCTTATTGTTCTTTCTATGATTGAGATCTTGATCTTCCCATTTAACCTAGGAATCATCTTTCCTTCCCTTTTGCTTTGCTATGCATTATGTCATTAAATGTCCCTTTCTCTTACATATTTGATAGAAAGTGGTAGCATTCTCATAAGTGATCGGCTGAGTCCAAGTCCCATATTTAGAGTTTAGCTTTATGGATGTAGGGAGATTCCCATTAATGTCAACATTGACACAAAGTCTATAATACATGCATCTGGACTTTGCTCTGGTTGTGTGATCTGTAGTGACATATTGGCCAATGGAATTGCCAATAGCTGTAAAAAAAAATTCATCCCAGAATTCCAAAGGGAACCCTGGTAGTCTTACCCAAGCAGGAGCAAACTTATTAAGGTCTGAGTTAAGATCAAAACCTAGTTTACATGAGCATAAGGCAAGAGAATGTGGGCCATATAGCCATGTTCCTCTATCAATAGTAGCTATCATGTCCTCCCTATTCATAAATCTAAAAAGGAATAGGCCTCTTGCCATGGCAATGATCAAAACACTGCCCTTAACTTTACACCTAGACAAAACCCATTTCCTAACCATTTTAATATTAGGATGGAATGAAAAAAACTTACCTACCAATGTAAGGTCAATGGATGCCATGATTTCCTCCACCAGATCATCTGGGATATTCAGAATCGTGCCCTCAGAGGTAACAGGGAGGCTCGACATGCTTTTCGAGGGGTACATCTTTTCACCTGTAAGTGCTTTCTTCCATCCATTAGATGGAATATCCTCTATCAAATTTCTAAATAGATCCCTAGAGGCACTGCCACTAGTATTATCCTCCATTGGATCTATGATCCCTCCATTCACACTCAGGGGGGCCAACTAGGCAGGAAAAAACTAGTTTCAAATGTTATCCACACAGAGCAGCCAAAAGAGCCTAACTTTAAATCTTGTTAATTTCCCCTCTCTTCTTTGATGTTACATGGCTTGACCCCTTTTATTTAAGGCTAACATGGCCTTGGGTCCTCTAGTATCTTTCTAAGTGGCAAGCTTTCATTGACTCACATTGTCACGTGGCTTTGTTATATGAAAATTTTAATGGACTTGACTACCATGACACTTTGCCACATGTCATATTTTGATTAGATCTCTCTTTGATGGATTTTTTTAGTTTCCTTTGATCACATTATTAGCATGAGATAGTGGGTCCATGTGTCCTCATCCCATTGGTTCCAACTATTAGGTGGCTTTTACATGTCATCTAGCTATCCAATATTTAAGTGACTAGTTTTTAGGTGTCATATTTTCATGCAATCATAGTATTGAGATATCAAAAATTTTACCTTAGTTGTGGGGGCATGAAGGGTATGATATTCTACTAATTGGCATGATGTGATTAGATCACTTTTTCATGAGAATTTTAGAAGGTAATAAAGGTGTCATAAGGTTGTGACTAGATGCCATGTGGCATGTTCTTATTGGGTTATAACTCCTTTTCAGGCTAAACCACAATGATTAAATGACAAGTGGCACATTCTCATTGGGTCATTGGGTTGAAAGACTTGAGAAAATAGTAAGATCCTTAGAAGTATGTGACTAAGTACTAAGTGGTAGAATTTCATTAGATTTTAGGGTTGTATGCCTTTTATAACTTCCCTTTAAACTTTAAATGTTGTGACTTAGTGTCAAGTGGCATGCCTTGATTTGGTCACTGGGTCATGGCTATTTTCAAAAGATAAAATGTACATGATCAATCCCCAACTTTATATAACTAACCAATTCATATGATACTACTGCATGTCAAGTGAGGCCAAGTTTGCATTTGGTTTTTGCACAAAAGTAAAAAAAATGTGAAAGTTAGTGCACTGCAAGATAAAAGAAAAGGGGAAATTTTAAATTTGTAAACTCCAAGTATGAAATATGACTTGGAACCTAATATAAACTTAAAATCAAGGTATGTCATAGTATCAAATTATGATTTTTGACATAGCCAAAGTAATACCATGATTCAAAAACCTTAATTAAGTAATTTTGATCAAGTTTTAGGGACCATACCTTGCATTTTTGAATCATAACCCCTTGTAAGAGAAAATTTTAAACAAATCAAATCATTAGAAAGCCAATGAATTAGACATTAATGAAACATTTTAAAATATACCTATTAGTATTTGTCATAGACCAACATGACTTTTAAAATTTTAAAGTCATATAAGGGTTCTTAATCATGTGGATTTTATGTTAAGGTGTATCCTAGGGTGAATGACCCAAAATTTCATAGGGTCCCCATTTTTATGAAAATGGGGCATGTTGATCTCACCAATATCCTTAGAAAGTATATTTGATATATATCTATAAGCTGATAAACAAATATAGCCAAATATAGATCAGTCTAACTTGATAAAGAGAATTTAGAAACTCAAGAATGTCCTTAATATGTTAGCATAAGTTTGTCCTATACCCATGATTAAAAAGATAAGCTAAAGTAAATATTTATGAAGTATAAGGATGTGATTTCTCAGACCTATGAAGAATTAAGGAATTTTGATCCAGAGGTGATCACCCATATTATCCCCTTAAGTTCAAGTAATAGACCCTTTAAAAAAAGTCAAAGGCTCATGAATCTCATATTAGATCCCTTCATTCATACTAAAAACAAAATATATAACATGATAGGATCATATTTCCTATCACACACTCTACCTGGGTTGCAAATTTGGTATGCATCAAGAAGAAGAATAGTGAAATGTGGATGTGTCAACTTTAGGAACTTGAACTAGTCTTTAGAGAAGGATAACTACCCTCTACCTTCTTTAGATGAGGTAATACAAGATATCAATAGGTTTGAAATGATGTCCTTATTGGATGACTTATTTGGATATAACTAGATGATGGTAGAAGCATATAACTAGATGAAGACTACTTTTACCATAAAGTGGGGAAAATACACTTACAAGAGGATGCCTTTAAACCTCATCAATGTTGGGTAAATATCACAACAATCCATGGACCATGAATTCCAAGGATTTATTGGTAAGTAAATCATTACCAATATGGATAACCTCACTATGTTTGTTAAAAATAAGACAGATCATGCAAACCACTTTCAAAAGGTGTTTGATAGATGCAAAATATGTGGCACGTCATTTGATACAAAAAAGAGAATATTTAGAGTGATTGAGGGCACATTTTTGGGCCACATCATCACCAAAGAAGGGATTTATATCAACCCAAAATGGGTTCAATCTATTTCAAAGTTGACACCCCCTAATAATATAAAATAATTGAAATCTTTCTTTGATACGATTAACTATTTATGCAAGTTCATCACCAAGTTTGTTGAGATTTTTAAAAAACTAAATGTTATGATAAACAAAGATGTGAAAATAGAATGGATTATAGAGGTAAAGAGTTCCTTATAAGACATGAATATGGCCATTACTCTATAAGACATGAATATGGCCATTACTCAAGCCCTGATATTGATTAGCCCTGACTTCACGAAGGACTTTTATCTATACTCCTTCACTTTAGAACATACCATTGCTATATTACTCACTCAAAAGGTAGATGACAATGAATGCCTAGTTACCTTCATGATTACTAATCTAAAGGAGGAATAACTAAAATATTCAATGATATATAAGAAATATATGCATTGATCAAAGTTGTAAATAAGTTAAGGTATTATATCATGAGGAATAAGACTTCTGATGTGGTCTAAGACCCTGTAGTCAAACTCACTCTTAGCCAAAATGAGATCAGTGAAATAAGAGGAAAATGGATGGCCAAATTGAAATAAATTGACCTAAAAATTACACTAACTAAAATAGTGAGAAGCTAAGGGATAATATAGTTAGTGACTGAGGCATACCCATGCATTCATGTTGAGAAATCCAACAAAATCTAAATGGCTGGAGGAGAGTGGTATGATTAGATCATTCACTATTTTACTCATAGGGGCATGCCCCTTGAGTTAAATAGAGAATAAATTAGAGATTTAAGGCTAAAATCTACCCACTACATGATAAAAGGAAGAATTTTTTACTATAAAAACTATGAGGGTATCTACCTAGGACATGTCTCAAGAGAAGAAGCTGTAGATATATTTGACAACTTACATGAAAATTTTGGAAATGGACACCCTTTTAGGATAGCCAAAGTCTATAAAATATTAATAATGGGGTACTACTAGACCACTATTTTTAGATATTCCCACACCCATGTTAGGACTTACCATGAATGCCAGGTTTTTAAGAAAAATGAGGTGAATGTTTTTATGCCCTTATACCCAGTCATTGAAGGTCACCATTTTGCAATATGGGGACTTGATTTTATTTGGGTAATCAATCCAAACTCATCAATAGAGAATAAATTCATCCTCACCACCACATATTATTTCACTAAGTGGAATGAAGCTATGGCCACCGATAATTATAGATCTTAGGATGTCATTAATTTCCTTAAAGAAAATATACTGAATAGATTTGGTATCCCTATATACATGTTTAGTGATAATGGACTAGTGTTCTAATTAGCTAAATTCACTTAGCAGCATTTTAATAAGTATATTACAATCAAGTACTCATTAAAATATTACCCCCAGGGGAATGGAGTGGATGAATATACAAACAATAACTTAATAGATTCCATAAAGAAGTCTAACAAAGACAAAACAAGAGATGGCACCTACTTTTAAGTTATGTCTTATAGGTAAATATGACAAGATATAAGCAAGATCTCAAAGCCTCACTCTTATTGTTAGTATATGAAAATAACCTATCTTACCCATTTATCTCAAGATCCTAAATTATAAATTTATGTAGGAGTATATAGATGAGGATCCAATCGTTTGATAAAGATTTTTGGAAACAGACCAACTAGAAGATGTGATAATCGAATCACTGCAAAGCTTCAGTAGGCACCAAAACATTGATAAGAGATGATTTGATAAAATATCCAAGATCAAAGACTTAAAAATGTTAGACTTGGTTATTATATGGAACAAGGCCCATGAGAATAAGGGACAATATGCTAAGTTCACTCCCTTATGGATTAAACTATATCAAGTTTCTAAAATTTTAGGCAACAATGTTTTCTGTCTGAGAGACCTTTAAAAAAATCTAACCTTCCCAGTCAATGGGAAATATTTATGAATAAAGGGGTATATGGTAGAGGTAAAATTTATATTATTTCTTAATAATTTCTTATATATCTTTTTTATTTTATGTTTTTGGCTTTATTTAGAATAGATTTTAATGCTTCTTAGTTTAACCTTTCCTATTTTATATATTCCATTTACTTAATTTAGCTTCCTATTTTATAGAATAGTTTTCCTTCATTAAATAACAGCCCAAAGGTCTCTCATTTGAATGATCAAAATAATATCCAATATTCCATACTTTTTGTACCTACTTGAACCTAACTATGACAATTAGAAGGTCATGTCTTAAGAGGGAGGGTGAGTGAACCTAGGAGGCATAGAATGAAATGCTCAAGCCGATTGATTTGAAAAGTTTATACCCATGTTATTGAGATTTATAAAATTTAGGTATATAATAATAAATGAACTATGGTGATGTCAAAGTTAGACACATTCATCATATATGTAAAAACTTTTCTTAGTGTTGTATGCAAATTTAGAAAGATTTCCTATCCCTTCGATCAAAATCACCTCCCACTATAAAAATCATTTTGAGATAATAATAATTGATACAAATTCTACTAACATGAAAATTATGGTAAATAAAATTTTGTTATTTTATACCTATGCCAAATCATTATGGTTCCCTACCCTCTCTTTCTTCTATATTCTAAAAAAGGAGAAAAGGGATAAATGCATCTTAAAGAGTGAGCAAACAAACCAAAAATAAAATATAAAGGTGATTAAGCCTCATATGATGAAATAAGATCAATGTATCAAACATCATGTTGGTTTAAAAAGAGAGAGAAAGGGGGAACCAAAGATATCTCTATTGGGACTATAAACACCTAGCTAGTAGTTAAGCAATGCTCAAGCTCCCTAAGATTTTATGTTTATACTTCAAGAAAACCATTATGAAACCTACTATTTATTTTAATTCTATGGTAAAAATATCAAAATAAAGATAATATAAAATCACTCCTTCAAACATAGATCTAAGGTATGGGAAACTATTGTATGTTGCATGAAATTTGGATAGTTTCTTTCATATATTTGATTCCATTATCATTATAGAATATGATTATTGCTCATTTTGTGATTACTAACCAAAGATTATGGGTTTTTGAATAATCTCGAGTATTCCCCCTATAACTCACCATTTTTTTATCCAACATAACCCACTTTTTTTTTTTGAGTAGGGACCCACTTGGGATTAAGGAGGACTAGTTATGGTTGGTAAATCAACTACTAGTGTTTAGAACATGCTTAATAATGACAAGATTTCCCAGGTGCTCTTGTGCCTAAGATTATAATTAAATAATAGTCATTTTAATGCTATTAATATCTACCATTACCCTAGCTATCCATGTTTTCATCATTTCTTCTAATCAAAGTAACCTATTAATGGTTTTCAAAAGTTTCCTAAGTGTGTAGGTTTTCTAAGATAGTGTTGAGATATTCTTATGTTTGATGATAACTCCTTGAAAAAATAGTTTGAACCTTATCCCCACTCAGTGCAAGTGCACAAGTATTTAATTAATTTACAAAAAACTAAGTACATAAGGGTGCCTTTAATTTGTTAACCCTTTTTCATAGCAAACATAGATTATATAGATTTTACCCATGACCGATAAAACCAACTAATCCCATAACAAAATATTTATAGGAAATAAACCCATAAGGTAGTTCTAATTAATAAACACAAAACATGAAAACTACCTAAAACTAAAACTAAGTAACTTTATTTTATGGGGGTGTCTTTAATAAAAAGATGCATACCCCATTAATAATTATTATTTATTAACCTACCAAAAAATATAACCTAATGTTAAGACTTTGGAACAAGTCCTAACAAACCCTCCTATGATCCAAATTCAGGTCTTTGGACACATACCAAGAATTTTTCTAAATTTTACAAATTTTATTCTGTCAAGGGGTTTTGTGAAGATGTCAGTTGTTTGATTGGCAGTTGGGCAATATATTGGATCAAGAGCTTTGTTTGCCACTAGCATTAATAGATAATGGTATTTTACATCCATATGTTTTGTTTTGGCATGAAACACAAGATTATTGGACATCTTGATTACACTTTGATTATCAATGTATAACTATGTAGGAGAAAACTAAGAAACCTGAAGATCTTCAAGAATATGACGTAGGTAAATAATTTCTCTGGAAGCATCCCATGCTATAATATACTCTAATTCTACTGATGAATTTTCCATTGTATCGTACTTCTTACAACACCAAGCAATGGAAACTGAACCCATATGAATAGTGTATCATGTGGTTAACACTCTATCATCCACACATCTACCAAAATCTGCATCACAATATCCAACAAGTTTGAAGTTCTTGTTGCAGTGGTATTCAAGGCCATATGTTTTTATTCCCTGAAGGTAACAAAGTACTTTTTTTGCTACATGCCAATGAGTTTCTCTAGGTTCATGCATAAACCTAGATAAAATTCCAACTAAAAATGAAATATCAGGCTTGGTAGTCATCAAGTATATCAAACCTCCCACCAATTGTCTATATGTGGTGCCATCAAAAAAGCCAATGCTATCATCCTTAGAAAATTTCAAGTTACTTTCCATAGGAGTGAGGGCAGGTTTGCAATCACTCATGCCAAACCTTTCTAATAACTTAGAAATATACTTAGTTTGTGAAATGAAAATACTATGCTCTTTTTGAGTTACCTCTATGCCTAGATAGTAGTGAAGAAGTCCAAGATCTATCATCTCAAACCCATATTTTAATTACTTATTCATAGACTTGTTATGGTTTTCATCATTACCTGTGATGAATAAGTTATTGACATAGAGAACAAGTATCACCATTTTCTTACCCTGTACTCAAAAATAGAGAGTATCATCAGATTCACTATGATGAAAACCAATAGATTTCAAGTATGAATCCATTTTATCATACCAAGAACTAGGTGTTGTTTGAGCCCATACAAAGCTTTTATCAATTTACACACTTTGTGTTCGGCACCCACCTATTCAAAACCCTGAGGTTGTTTCATATATACTTCTTCCTATAAATCACCATTTGAAAAAGCACTTTTGACATCCAATTGATGTACTTTCCAATGATTTTATGCTACTAAGGAAAATACCATATGAATAGTGTGCCATTTGGTAGTTGGTGTAAATGTTTCCTCATAGTCAATACCTTCTTGTTGCACATATCCTTTTGCAACAAGTCTTTCCTTATGTTGATCTATGGAGCCATCTAATTTATACTTAGTCCTATAAACCCATTTAAATCTGATGGGTTTAACATGTGGAGGAGGATCAAATAAAACCCATGTATTATTTATAAGTATGGAATCATACTCATATTTCATTGCCTATTGCCAAACATGTTCAGTAGATGCCTCCTCAAAAGTGGATGGCTCAGAGGAAGAAGTAGTAACAACCATAGCATAGTGTACCTATTTTCAAGAATTCCTCAGCCTTGTTAAACCAACTTCATCTACTTTCAAGTCAAAAAAAGTACTTTGAGCCCATTTTGGATACTTAGTCAAATTATTCAAATAAGGGACTCTAGAATTCTCATTATGTAAATCATTTGAAGGGGGCCTTAGAGAATTTTCAATAATTTCTAAGTCATCAACATATGAACTTGTAGATGAAGGAGAGTAAAGTGAAGGAATTTGAGTTTCATACCACAACTTTGAAGAGTTATCCCCATTATTCAAACCCTTATCTCTTTTTATATTTTTCTTCTCTAATATATCAAGTTGAGAATCAATCTCTATAGTGTTCATAGTCCCAAACTCATCAAATATTACATCTTGACTCACTATGAATTTACCTGTATCATATGCAAGCAAACAAAACCCCTTTTTATCTTTAGAATAACCAAGAAAGATGCATTTTCAAATTCATGGTTCCAACTTAGTTCTGTGTTTAATAAGAACCAAAGTAAAACAAAGACATCTAAACACTTTCAAGTGTTTAAATTTTGGTTTAAACCCATACCATGCCTCATATTGAGTTTTTACCAAAAATGCAACTATGGGGGACCTATTTCTCAAATACACTACAGTACTAATGGCTTCTACCCAAAACTTATCATCAAGTTGTTTATAGTGCAACATGGCACGTGTTGTGTTCTCTAAATTTCTATTCATCCATTTAGATACTCCATTTTTTTGTGGAGTATAATCATTACTATGTTGTTGATGAATGCCATATCTCAATAATAATTTAAAATTTCATTTGAGGTGTACTCACCTCCATTATCTGAATGAAAAGTGACCAAATGTGAACCTATTTCTTTTTTGACTAAGTATAACCAATCAATAAACTTAATGAGACATTTAGATTCGTTTTTCATAAAAAATACCCAAGTCATCTGATAAAAGTAATTAATAAACAAGACAAAATATATACACCCACCAATGGATGAATTTTTCATGTCACATACATCACTATGAAATAACTGCAAACACCTGTTAGCTCTCTAGGATGACTGTTTAAGAAAATTTTCCTACTTTTATTTGCCCAAAACACATGACTCACAAAGAATACTATCTTTGTGAAAAGTGGGCAACCCATTCACCATACCATATCTTTGAAAATCCACTAAAGAGTGGATATTTAAATGTCCATAGTAGAGATGCCATAACTACTGTGTAGACATAGTACTTGTACTTATGGCAACAACTACCGCAAGTTCTATAGTGGGAGGATGCACTTTACAATATAATCTAACCAAGTTTCCATCTTCATATCCTGTATACATTATTTTATAATCATCTTTCACTGAATTGATGTAAATGAGCCCATTTTCAAGCACAATTTGATAACCTTTATTTCTAATAGTTACCAAATAAAGTAAGTCTTTCTTCAATGTGGGAACATACCAAACATCCTCCAAGTATTTTATTGACCCATTAGGAAGAAGAATCTGAATAGATCCAAGTCCTAGTGGTGTATGCATATACTTATCTACTAAGGAAATTAGAGAGACAAAAGCTTCCTTAAAAGACCAAAATAAATCTCTCCTAAATATCATGTGTTTGGTTTCTCTTGTGTCTAAAACCCATACATCTGTGAGCTCATCTCTAGCCTCATATTCAATATAATCAATGTGCCCCAAAGTAGTGAATGCAAATTTATGGGTAACATTACTGGATTCATCATATTCATGATTAGCATACTGAGCAGAGTTAGACTTAGTCATTTTTTTTGGCCTCTAAATTTTATCAAAAGGAATCCTACATTTTGAGGCAATGTGACCAAATTTTCCACATCTATGATACTAAATGTCTGATCTACCTTGACCTCTGCCCCTATATGAGTTGTGACCACATCCTCGATCACTTGTTTCATGTGATTCGTTAGATTTTTGGTTATTTAAATAACCCTTATCTCTATTGGTATATATTCCTCCTTTGTAACCTCGACCCCCTCTATAATTGTTTCCTCTATTGTTTTGATGCCCAGATGAAGATGAACTAGGATTTGACTCTAAAACATGGGCTTCTTTAGTTTTCTTGGATTTCTTAGGTAGAGAGAGGTCATGTTGGATGAGAAACTTAGCCAAGTTATCAAAGTTGATGCATGTGATCTTTTCAGAGACATGCAACATTTTAACAAAATTCCTATAGGACATAGGTAGTCCTTTCAAAGCAACAGTGACTATGAGGTCATCATCTAGTTTTCCAAACCTAGCCTTAGCATACTTAGTAGTGATATTTTTCAACTTAGAAATATATTATTCCATATCCCCATCTTCATCTAATGATAAATTAAATAACTATATATGAATATCTATCTTCTTATGCTTAGGTTTCTTATCATACAAATCTGACAATGTTTTCCATGCAGTGTAACTATGTGGAGAATTTTCAATATGAACATAAGTATCATGAGTAAAATAGCATTTAATAAGAGCTAAGGCCTTAGAGTCATACAAATTGAATACATCTAATTTAGTCTGTTCTATTGGCAATGTGGGATTTTCATTCTTGACAATATCCCATAACTCATTAAAAACTAGTGAAGCCTCCATCAATCACTTCCAATCAGAATAATTGGAAATGTTAATCTATCACCATCTAAAAGAAAATTTTGAATTTTTGGCATCTTGAAATAAATCAAGTATAGTAGATAAAAGTGTGACAAAATACAAAAGATATGAAACAAATATCACACTCACTGCATAAGACACTGCTTCTATGGGGTTTTTCACTTAACCTCCGTGTAGAGAAAAAAAAGAGAAATAAGAAATTTTGATGGGTTTTGCACTTAACCTCACCAAAAATAAATTGATTACACCCTTATTTTTCCAAATTACATCTTTATTCCACCAATTACACCCTTATTTCACCACAACAATGTAAAATAAATAGAATTTAATTCCCCCTTTTTTATTTTTAAAACAACACTATATAATAAGTATGATTTTCATAATTTTCAAGGCATACAAAAAGTAGATTTAAAAGGGAATATTCATTTTATAAAAATTATATTCTAAAAAAATAAATTCCTCTAAAAATAAGGGATTTGAACCCTTGACCCCCTCCTTTGCAAGCTTCTTACAAAATAACTTTAACCAATTTCTCTAAAAGCACTTTCAGAATATAATACTTAAAAACTTGTACTTATGTTAGATTTTGTCTATGAGGGAAAATTAAAAAAAATTACATGTATGTAAATAAATCCAAGATTTTTTCCTTTTTGATCTTCTCAGCTAGGCGTTCTCATGTGGGACCCATCTAATGCAAATTTTTTATATCCAAAACTTTAGAAACATAGGAAAAAATATTTTCCAGTTTATTACAGTGCCATTTTTTCCTGGGATGCCATGGAAACTCTTGGAAATTTTATCTGCACCTATTCTCACTCCTGGAGGCCGTACAAATCTATAAAAGTAGTGTAAAACTGATTTTGACTAAGTTTTAGCAATTTTTTTGAGGTATTATTTGTTGGAGATAGCTTCAAATTGCAGCTAGGGCATTGGAAGGCCATACCATTGGCTGTACAAATCTAAAAAATGCCATATTTTCCTTTTGAGGATTCAAAATAGGGGTTTTAACCATATCTATAGGTTTTTTTGGATTCATAAAGGTTGGGAATGAATGTAATCAACAATGGTAGCCATGGATGAAAAATACAGAGGTTTTTAAAATGCAAATACGATGTACAAGTTTGTTTTTGGAAAAAAAATAATGAATTTAATAACATTTAAATGCTAAGAAATTCATTTTTAATGCCAAATGAGGATTTTGAACACAATTTAATGGAGTATGAATGGCTAAAATGACTAGATGGTAATATATGAGAAATACATAGGCTTAAATGCAAAAATATTAGAAAAATTAAAATAATTTAATAATTTATCAAAATTTTGACATTACATTTAAACCAATAAAATAGTTGCATTATATGGCATACTTTATTTCATTCCATTTGATTTCTCATGAATTTAAATTTTCACCTTGCCTTCCTTTGAATTCAACAAGCTCCTAAAATTCACTGTGCTAGACAAAACCATGCTCTGATACCACTGATAACTCCTTGAATAAATAGTTTGAACCTTATCCCTGCTTAGTGCGAGTGCATAAGTATTTTATTAATTTTAAAAAAACTAAGTACATAAGGGTGCCTTTACTCTGTTAACCCTTTTTCATAGAAAACATAGATTATATAGATTTTACCCATGGTTGGTAAAACCAACTACTCCTATAACCAACTATTTATAGGAAATCAACCTGTAAGGTAGTTCTAATTAATAAACACAAAACATGAAAACTACCTAAAACTAAAACTAAGTAAATTTATTTTATGGGGGTGTCTTTAATAAAAAGATGCATGACCCATTAAAAATTATTATTTATTAACCTACAAAAAAATCTAACCTAATGTTAAGACTTTGGAACAAGTCCTAACATTTGACTCTTCAGTTAGAATTTTCTCTTCAATATACAAGTTCCATATAAATTTTGTTTGTGAGATATTCTATGCAAACTCAGACATCCTGGAGTTTCATACCCCCTTTTTTCTACTTGGTGAAGTTTTACACTTTGATATTCAAAGAAATTAGTGTCATGTAGTGATAACCCATTGACCCAAAATTTTATAAAAAATTATAAACTTTTAAAAGACTACTATTTGAGAAAAACATCAAGATGTTTCCAAGTGTTATAATACCTCTCACCTAATTACTAATAAAATCTAAATCCCAAAGTATATAATTTATAATTGAGTGGAGTAGTGATATATACCCATGCATTTCAATATCATAGACCCACCACAATAAACAAACATTCAAAATATTTCTAAGCCCTTTATGAAATAAAAATGTTAGGATGATGACATGTGTCATCATCCTACTCATCTAGAGTCTACATAGCAAAAATAAGAATGAAATACCCTAAAAAAGGGTGAACTCATGATATTTCACCAAGTATCACCATCTTGAGGGTCTGAGACACTAATAATCATAAAATATGGCATGAAAATAACTAAGAGACATTAGGGAGGTAAATTTTCACCATATCCCCAAAATTATATAAAGGTTTGACAACCTCAAGGCAATGACCCAACCACCTTTAAGGTCAAAGGATCCATCTCAACCATCTCAATTTCCACCTTTAGGCTAAGAATCAAGATTAACATGCCCTTATTAAATAGAATATATGGTTTATCGACCATAAGATATGTTAATGAGGTTTGGATTCCCCTACTAGATACCATCCTCACCTCCACCAAGATCTTCACCATTAGGGAAATCATTAGTGTTAATTTACCAAGTTAGTAGGATATACAAACATCCAGATGGTAACTTTTATATGATGTCCTATCTATTGGATGCTATAATTGGGATAGTATAATCAATTTTAAATAACCTTAGGAAACCTCCACTAAATATCACAAGAAAAAAAATTGTGATGTGTTTAATCTCATCCACATCCATAGATTTAGGAAAAACATGACCAAGTTAATAAAGAATTTCTATCTAATGGTATACCAGGCCATTCATGGAAAGGATATGCCTAGATTATTTGATCATATCAGATAATCCCTTGGAACGATTGGTATTTACTAGCTCTACCAGACTTCATAATCTTCATAGTAGAGGGAACTAGGGACCTTCCCATGTATCCTCCTTAGTTGGTACAAGATAAAATGGCCAATCAAGAAATTACATCTCTATTGGTAGATATAGTATATGTAAATCTAAGGAGTGCTAGATAGGGAGCCATCCACATAGTTCTTATCACCAATGGATAGATTTAGTACACTAAATTTTAACATTTCCACCTAGTGGGTATAACTAGAACATCCTATGATTTTAAATGGGTTCCCTATAAGTAATGGGATCTAAGAAAGAGGGTCAAGAAGCACTTTGATAGACTTTAATCTAGGGTGAAAATTGATTATGTCCATGTGTCATATCCACATGATGAGGTGTTCCTAGATACCCAAAATGATATGTAGGTTCAAGATAGAATGAACAAAGAAACTATGTCTATGGTGGTGGCCAAGAAAATCTAATATAATCCAAACAACACCAAAAAGGATGCTCAAAGAATTGAGAAGGAGCATTAGAACTCAAATCTCCCCCCCCTAAAACTCTTTCATAGGTTGGTATCCAAGGATAATATCTATCTAGACCATCAGGGCATGCTTCTATGGGGAGTGAAAAAATAATCACTCAAGGTCCTCCTCAAAATCACATAACAGGGGTCACCATCATAACAAACACCATTTTGTTTTCTCCCACTCACCTAGCTACCATTTCATTAAACACTATGAGAATAGCTCAACCTAGTGTTATATTATCTATTTTGTCATTCCCTCCACTCATAGTGGCCCAATAAGTAAGGCTCTCATCTTTTTTCCCTATAATTTCAATCTTACCTACTTCCCTAGTTTCACCTCCAATCGCTATCCATTCCCTCATCACCATCTACTACCCTTTTGATTTAATTTTTTTTTTATTCTCCTCCATTAATAATAACTACCACTCCCATTGGGCCCCCTTTTATACACCCAATAAAGGTGAATGAATCTTTTTTTTCTCCTCATGATACTCCAATAGAGGGGGCATTCAAGGAAATACCATGAGAAGAAAGTGATAGAAGAAGAGGCTCTAGGGAAGTAGAACCCTTAGAAATATCAAATTATGGTAAAGATGATAATTAATGTCTTATATAGTGATAGTGGCTCACTTCAGAGGAATGGGAAGATAATATGGAAACCTTCTTATTTTAAAACATCAATGAAACTATAGAGACTAACCTAGAGGATGAATAGTTTCTAGAGGAAGCTTAGTTTAGGGACACTATGATTTTAAAGACCAATTAAAGCTCCACTAAATTACTTAGAGACCTAGGTGGAAATAATGGAAATGAAGTAGAGTCAAAACTTCCAACCTCAACACAAGGATATTAAATAAGTATATATCCATCCCTAGTCCCTCAAACACAATAATGGTGTTAGTTTTAGATTCTTTCACCCAAATAAATAAGGCCTAGCTAACTACATGACTAGTTTTGAAAATACTAACCCTAACCACCATAATCAAGGATATGATAACCCCATACAAACTTTAAAATTACCTATTAATTCTACCCATGCATCTATAACTTATTATTTTCAAAACTTACTCAATACCCCTCTTATCTAATCATTATGTACTACCTATAACCCCAAGTCCTCTAGATTCAATAAATAATAACAATTCAATAATCTAGTTTCCTTCACCATATTTACATACTTAATCACACCTTCCCATACCTCTACCTAATTATACATTCTAATTCTCTAGGTGACCCAAACATAGTCTACCACCATTACATTGGCAAAGGAGTAAGAGAAGGGAAAACTAATAGTTGAGGTAGTGATTCCCAATAAGGTCACTAGATAGAGGAGATCCATTCATCATTTCCCTCATCTAGGTACATAATTTAATAATCCCATGCTTCCCCTTTGGCAATCCTCCTCTCCTACTCTCATAGCCCATATAGAAACCATCATAACTAGTTATCCTGAATATACCTAAATAGATTTGAAAGATGTAATAAGTAGAGGTAGGCAATCAAGGCTTTGTAATTATGGAGAAACACATAGTTACATTTAAATTTTACAAATAAATTAATACTATGATAAAAATAAATAGGAAAACTATAATGGTCAAAGGATATCAAGTGGATTTGGAAAAAAGAGATGTGTTCCAACTAACTAAAAAATGAAGAAATCTCCCCTCTGATTTGGGTAGACATAGGGAAGACCCCTATAATTTAATATAATATATATGGGGAATAATAAAGGATATTTTATAGAGTAATGATAATTATATGGAGATGTTATAGTAAAGTAGCACCATTTAAACTCTAAGGGACCTTAATGGAAGTGTGCAGTGAATAACCCAAAATCTATATGATGTCCTCCAATTAGTAAGAGATGCAAAGAAGAAATCCCATCCCAAATTATTTATGTATTATAATTATAATAAGACATGAATAATATTAATTTTAAGCTTTATTTTATGGGTTAAACAACTAGGGACAAAAACTATAGTCAATAAAATTTAATAACCACTCTAGATGTGGTATAGGACCAAAACTATGTAGTTTCTAAGAGGGATATATTAATTATCATCAAGAGATGTGAAATTTAGTTCATAAAATCACTATTTACCATTATGATAGATATAAGGGTTAATGGTGTGATTAACCATAGTGGATAATTGGTCTTTAAGACCATCTTTAAAGACCTCCTCTAGGCAGATGTAAATACTTTTAGAGGATAGGTTAAGGGCATGATATATAATACCCATGATGAATTTAAAATTTGATAATTTTTTCTTGAATTATGGTCCTTAGCATAAAAAATCTTTATGTGGATATTAGAGCTGCATTAAAACCATATAAAAATTAATGGACAAGCTTTCCTAGCTTTTATATAGGCCCTTATTGGAATTCAGGACAATAGATAATTATTTTTAGGTGGGCCATGCTCTATAATAACAAATACAAATGAGTAATAAGGCCTCTCAAGCCACATCAATCCCACCATCATCTTCATTAATTGGGCCCACCATTACAACAACTTTGATGTCAACCATTATCCAAGTACAAGTGTCCACCACTGTAACTACTTCATCATAAGAGGAATGATTTTAGTTAGTGATATTAAAGTCTTTTTTATAATAGGTTTTATTTTTTGGTGCCATATTTTTCTAAATTTCCTCTATGTACTCCTTTGGGAGATATTTTATGAAACAAATGTAAACTTGGAGAATGACCTTGAGTGATGAGGTGCCCCCATCCCAAGCCTATTTATACATGTGTCTCTTGCATTCCAAAGGGAGGAATTTTTTTGATATATCAATATAGATAATAAATCATTCATGTTTTTTTATAAGTCTATGATACATAATTCATTCTCTCTCTTTTGTGTCTATGTTATAGTGTTTATGCTTTTGATCTAGCCAATAGCTTATTATTTCTTGATATATGCAATAATAATTTTAAATACCTCATAATCAATTAATAATGCTTTATCAATTGGAATGTGAAGTCACAATTTAGGTTGATGAGAATTTGTGTAGAGATGACATTCGGTGCAACTTCTTAGGTTGTTCCATAGCTAGTCGAAGGTCCTCTCTAGAGGTCCTCTCTAGAATTAACTATAATCTTTTAGTTAAGATTTGTTACAATAGTATCAGTAATAAGTAACCTTTAATTAATTACTTGGAGTCAACTACATCATACTCCTCAAACCCAATCACTATATTTGTCACTTATGTGTACTAAATTAGTAGTCTACAAGCATTATTTCTTGGTGTTTATCCTTGTCTTTAATCTAGTTGGAAATAATTCATGATATTTCTCTATAGATCCCATTCTATTCCCTACCTTATCCTCTATTTTTCAATTTATTTGAGTCCTATCCACTTTGGAGTAAATCCATCATCACCCCATTTCATTCAAGTAGAACGGGGATCCATATACATACCTTAATTGACCAAGTTAAACACTTGCATTTCTCACCATTATTCCACTCCTAGTTGATGCAAGACCCAATAACCATAATGCATTTCCTATAATGAAGCTAGACTTCCTAGAGGTCCCAAAACATTAGAGGTTACCTTGTATCTATTTTCTATGTGTGTAAAACTCATAACAACATAACATTGTATCTCAATAGAGTATGTGATAGGTGGAGGGGATGAATATGAATCAATATATATGTTCATATAATATATAGACATAAATTTATGTGATTGTGTAATATCATTGTAGGTCATAATAAATGTGGATATATACAATATAGGAATTAACAAGTACTATGCCATAAAGAACGTGCATTAATATTTTGCTACTATAAAATATGTATCATCATAGGGTAAATTTCATACATGTATATATTAGGATCAAAAGTCAAGATTCAAGTGAAAAAATAATAGGGTAGAAGAATGGTCAAATGCAAAAGTATACGTACACATGTTTTTCAATTTCTTTATGTATTTTTTATTTTAATATTTTGTATTTGGATGGGAATTCATAAATGATATGGTATTTAAGAACAATTTATATATGTATTATAAATAATGCATGCAATCTCCATAAACATTTGTATGAGTTATGTAAAAAATATTTGACCAACCACTCAAAAATAATAATTGTGCACTATATTTATTTGAATAAATATCTAAAACTAGCTGATATATCTATTCCATGATGATTTGGAATGATTCATTTTCATTCTCTTCCTATGTAATATTGTTAACTTATTCCATTTTATGATCCTTAATTTATAGTTTAATCATTGGTACCCACACTTATATTAGATAAGATGTATATGTAAGCTACTTTTCATTTGATTTCTATTTAAATATGTATCTAAACCATATTGAAAACTAAAGGAGATAGTCATATTAATTTTATCAAAATTGTATCCCATTATTTACAATCATGATCATGCCAATGTGATATTTCCTTGTGGAATAGCCTTCTATAGATATAATAATGTGTATATAGTCTTAGTCCCAAGATAAATTGGTATAGTAAAATGCCTTATGGAATTATTGTAATCATGTATGTGCTATAAATCTCAATCATTATACCCTACATCCTTAAGAAATCCAATTATACATGTATTGCATTGCTACTTTTCATTTCCAACAATGCCTTCTCTATATTCACCTCTAATAAGGGCTTGAATTACCATTGTCTTCATGATAAAAAATTCCTAGGAAAAGATTGATCCTTGTAGATTGTGAACTAGAAGAAGATCTTCTCATAGTGATACATTCTATAGAATCTTGAGGGACCATATGTTATTTTATAGGAACATCTTCAGAATATCTCATTTTTCTTGTAATGAGTACTATAATAAGAGGGATAATTGGACTTATTGACATATTTACAACTATAACAAATGTAATATCCATTATATCCACAAGTTGCTCAATTTTTTATTCTAGCACAATTATTTTTATCTCTATGTCCATTGATACAATGATAGTTGAAAAATGATATTTCCCATACTAATGTAAGTTGATGGGGAGGGTGATAATAATAATGAAGTAAGTTTTATTATTTTATTTTAAATTAATTTATATAATATATTACTTGGTTGATCTTTGAAACCATCAAACTTAAGTGGACGTTTCATATTTGCAATAGGTGCACTCATATTATATTTGCATTATAAGCCATGTATTTTGAATCTTGCATTTTATTAAGGAGTTAGAGTGGAATATTTGAATTATAATATGATGTACATAGTTAAAATTCATTATGTATAATTTAATTTATAAATGAATATGGTCACAAATCATTTGAACTTGTTACCTTATGTGACTCATAAGTGATATTAGAGGCATAAGTGAAAATATACATATAAATTATCTCGAAGGAAGGATAAAAATTATAAAATTATATTTCATTAAGTAGAGACATAAGAAATTTTATAAATATAAATTAATTTTCCATATCCAAGGTTTGATACATAAAATTATTTAATTTATTCTTTAATCATAAAATATAATCCCCAATAAGCTCATCATGACCTTGATTTAAACATTGGAGATTTCCAATGTGAATTTAATAAACTTTTTATTATTAAAAATTAATTAAAAAACCTCTTATAATTTCTTAAATTAAGGTCAAGATCCACTTGGAAAACAATAGAACCAATTTAAGTCATCTCCTTCAAAACTTATATGGAAATATTTTAATAAAATTCATCCATCATTTGAGCATTTAGCAAAAGAAAGTAAATACTTAGTCAAGTGACTAATATGATCTCCATGTACATTAAATAATTGGAACTTAGGCATGAAAAATAAATTTAGATAATTATAATTGAGTATGTTTCATGTTACAAGTTTCCATAAAATCACATTATTATTCATATTAGCATCACATGATCTAAACTATAATGTAACAAAAAGAATTTACTTTTGGAGGTCACTTATGGCATGCATCATGGATATGTTATGACTAGTACGATTAATGGTGGTCATAATATATCCTAAACATATGTGTATTAGTTTCATTACACAAATTTTTATGATCACATTTCTTGGAATCACATTCTATGGAAACATCATTGCAAAATTTGAAATCACATTCCATGGAAATATCATTGTGTAACTTGGGATTATCATCACATTTTTTTCTAGAGAAAGAGTAGGGATGTCATCACATTGTGTTTCAATACAAGTCTCATGTAAATTATAAGAGACATTATCACATTTATTTTTAATAGAGGAGAGAGAAACATCACATTGATTTTCAACAATAACATCATTTGTCATTTAAATAGAAGAGAAAGGAGCATTATGATTCATTTTAAGAGAAGAACTAGTATCACATTATAGTTTGGAAAAAGGAATGTAAATATTTTATGTATCACTATAAGCATCATTACAAAGAAAAAAATTATGAGCATCCATATGTGTATTATCTATGCATGGCCATATTGTATTTTTCTTAAGTAGCATGATAAAAACATCAATACGAGCATTATATATTATATTATTAGCTTACTCTTATCATAACATGTGATTAAGAGTGTATAGAATGAGTAGGAGAATTAATTTCAAAATCATCTTCTTATTTTTATACTTTAATATACTCATGACTAATATATCAATCATCTTGATAATAATAATCATAACCATTATATTCTTAATTCAGATAATTAGTAGAATTAGTCACACAAGCTTTGCCATTAGTTCATTCACTATTATAAGAATAAGTCATGGAATGGGTACAAAATAATAAATACAAAGGGTGAGTAATGCTAGGGGTTTTATTTCCTTCACTCATTTTGAATTTACCAAACCCCAAGATAGAAAAGTAAAATCCTGAAACCTACTCCTAATAGGAGAGAAAACATAATAATATAGGGTTTAAAGGATATAAATCCTAGAATTGAGACCTATATATACTAAAATATAGTACTAGACACTTGAAAATGTCATTTTTGACATACGTTTACCATGCATGGCATGTGCACACATATGCATCTTATTTGACATTATCTCACATCTACATGCTTGTTATGAGTCTAGCCCTTCCATTTTATTGTCAGTAACCTATATAAACCTATTAGGCTATGTCAAACTAGATAAATATATATTTTATTTGATAAGGTAAAACCAAGTTTTAAAAGGACCTATAACTATGAGAGTGTATTACAAAAGTTTTAACAGGCCAACCAAGACTGAGGGACCAAAATAGAAAAACTAGTACTTAGAATGAAAATAGGAAACATAAAACTATAACTGATCTAGGAAGAGGGTCCCTCCTAAGTGAATTCAACATCAGTATTGTCCTTTGTCAGGATTAATGGTTTATCTTTTGAATCCTTGGCATGGGTACGGTTCTTGGGGCCTTCAACTGCCTCCCCAAAGAAGATCATTTTGGGCCACTTCTTGCCCCACTTCTTGCCTTTAACTTGTAAAGGATTTTGTTAGGGGGACCCCCTTTGGGGATCCTTCAGGTGGATTTAAGGACCTAGGGATATTTAATAATAGGGGATTGGGGGAGGCTAGGTAGAGTTGAAATTTTTTTGGACAGTAGCCTCAGCCACTTAATGAATTTCATTATAGTCTTCGATCAACTTTGCTAGGACAAACCCTACCTATTGAACCCTCAAATTGAAATTTTCCAACAATTGTTTATTATTTTCTAAGTCCTCCATCACTATGGCCTTACCTTTCCAAGCTAGGGTCGAAGGAGTCTTAATTTTAATGGGTTTAGGCTTGGGCATAAATAGAAATTTAAGAGGCAAGTTATTTGGGGGGACTAGAATAAACTATTTTGGGGGGAGTGTTCAAGGGGTAGGTGGGATCCCTTGATAGGATCCTCCATTGGGGAGTCCTCCTCAAAGGAGGATCCCTAGGGGGGACCTTATGACCAAAGAGGGTCTGACCATGTTTAACATGCATGAATATTAGACTTTGATGGAGGATGGGGTTTGTATCATTAACTTGGTGGATCATAAGAGTAATTTTCAAGGATTTGATAATGAAATAAGTAAGATTGATTTTAAATTTGATAAAATGATTTAGAAGCAATAAATGCTATGAAAAAATTAAAGTGTACTTACCTTTTAAGAGTTATGTACCTCATGATATGAACATAGATATCTAACAAATGTCTTAGGAGGTTAGCTCAAGGGAACCCTTTCTTATCTATTTGCATGAAGTCATTTGTTATAAAGAATTATTTTAGGGATTCTTGCTTCTTGGATTGGTCTTTAAATTCCTTTTTTCTTATTTATGGCATGCCTATGGCATCACTGATGAATTCTTTTAAGATGTTTATGGTGATGTCTCACATGGTGACCTTCTAATATATTAATTAAACATATTTATATCATTATATATGTGTTCCTATATTTTTTAAATTAATTATAAGATTAGATAATTTCATTGATGAAACTATTTTGAGGGTGACATTACTATCCCTCACATAGCAATGACTAGTTTTCAAAAAAATCACTCTTATGGGTTAGCCCATTTACCTAGCATGTTAATGATATGATAAATTACCTAAATGGAGTCTAATATAAATAAAAATCAAAACCATACTTTTTACTCATGTGGCACTTACCTATCAAACATCTATAAACTGCTACATATTGGGCAAAGTTTATATATTCTTTGCAAATTAAAAATCAATCACTAAAATTAGTCATAAACCAAGTCTAAATCACACTAATCTAAGTCAAGAGTAAATATTTTCAATTTTAAAAATATATATTATAGGTGCATTTGTATATCAAGGAACACAATTGCACATTCACACTAAGGGGAAAGCTATGTCTGGCTTGAATTCCCTCTCTAGAGTATTGGATACATAAGCATTAATAAATCATCAATGGGGGTGATTGGAATCAACTCGATCCATTACAATTCCCAAAATTTTATAGGTTTATAACCTTCACAAGAAAACATAGGTTTTAAATAGAAAGAGAATAATTTATAAATTTTTATATGTAATATATTATCAAGTTCACATACACAAAGATATCTCATGCAAGTAAAACTAATTGTATGGTCACATAGAGCCAAAATATCTCAAGTCAATAATGTTATCTATAGTCATTAAAATCAATGGTTTTAAACTAATATGACATTAGGGGCCCTACATGGACAAATAATCAATTCCAAATATTATCAACTCTCAAGTCTACTTTTATTCCCTTTCCTCAATCAAATTTCAGTTAGTGAACTATAAAAGTTAAGTATTTAATCCTCTTATTGTACTTTATATATTTATCACTATTATAATTTAGATATATGCTTAATTTTCATATTTTAATGTTTGAATTATTTTAAATTTTAAACATTAATTAGGTTTTTATATCAAAATTAGGGTGACATATTGATTAACCCATTTATTTGGGGAACCATGCCAAACCCTAGTTATCCTTATGTTTAGGGTTTTATCCTTATTTTTAGGTTTTTTAGATTTCAGCATTGGGTTTTCATTTTCAAATATAATTTATGATTTTCAATTATATTAAAAATTATATGTGGTTATAATAGATTAAAGTTATTTATAAATTTTTAATTTAATCCCTTAATTTAATCGTTACATGTTGCTTTCCTTTGATAAGTGAAATATATAACAACTATGTAATCAAATGGATGAAATATTTCCACACTAATAATGCTGAAATTAATAATGAAAAATACTTAGTCTTGATTGATCCATATTTTTAGGACATAAAATCTACATTTAATCATATTACTACTACACATCCCCTTGATGGAGTTATCATGAATGTTGAATAAGCAAATACTCATGAACAAGAAATAAATATTGTGAATACATTCGATGAGGTTGATGAAAGATAATTAATTAAGTATATGGGCAAAAATACACAAATGCTTAATGCATTATTATATGTGTCAAGAGATGAAAATAAAAATTTGGATTAATTTAGTACATTTGGGGAATAATATATCCCCTTCTATGATATCAATCAACCATTTCAAGATACAAATCCAACCACACGTGTTCAAACTTTTATTATTGGTACTATTTTAACATCTACACTTCCAGTCACATATGTGATGTCTAGCCAAGGTGTGGAGGTAACACAAGGATTAACATAAGTTTTTATGCCTATTCCTACACAAATGAAATTTTCCCATCCTATGATGGCTACATGTATTAGATTATCCACTTCGTCTATTGAAAATTGGAATGAGTAGACTCTTCTAGCTTTTTAGGCTAAGGCATTATATTTAGATCAAGGTACATCTAAAGCTATTCAATAAATACATTTTTATGATTTTCATAATAACCCATTAGCCACTAATATATTATATTATTATTTACCTATAGGCTTTTTAGCTCCTAGATTCTAATCTATGATGGTAAATGTGATCCTAAATAACACCTTATATCTTTCCATGTAACATGATTGGATTACACATCCAATGAAATATTATTGACCAATATATCCTTAATAAGTCTTAAATACTATGGTTTTTGGTGGTTTCATGACCTCCCCCTCAAATAACTTAGGTTATTTAACCCTTTGGAAAATTAGTTTCTAGCACACTTTTCCATCAACATTAATGAAAAATTATCTTATGTGCAAATTTCCAAATTTAAGAAAGGGTCCAATGAGCCAATAAGTGAGTATGTAATTTTATATAATAATATTCTTATTAAGTTGACCAATCCTATGGTATAAAATTAATTATAAGACATCTTCAATAAAAGTGTGTTTTCACCATTGCATGAGTCAATAGCATTCAAAAAAGTCTTTTAATAAGTTATGTCATACAATGACAAAGTGGGAATTAAAACTCATAGTTTTGAACAAACTCGAGTATGCACCTAACACTCAAATTAATTCAACAACTATACTTAAAATCAAATAAAGTTATAATTTTAAATCAAATGATAACACAAATAAGGAAAAGATAACTTTTAATGAAATATCACAACCTAAAAATAGGCTCCTATTATCCACTCCATGGAAGAGGTAGTTTTCATGATTACCATCACCCCCTCATGTACTATTACATAAGTTACTTGAGTGTAACCTCATCTCTCTTCATCCATCATAAGAATTTGATGTAAATATACATACACCTAAGAATTTTTATAGTAATGCATACTAAAATTACCATATAGCTTGTAGACATTATATAAACAAAATTTTCAAGTTAAGGAATAAAATACATGACCTTATTAATGAAAATACTGTTGAGTTAAGAAAAAATACATAGGAGTCTCAACTAAAAAAATGCAAATTAAAACTTGAAAGTCTTCAATGATTTATTTCCCAAGCATGAGGTAACAAAAACCAAGGATACTTTTGAAGTACATCATGCATACAATTTGCATCCTCTACTTGTGACATATGAGTAACCAATAGACCAAATTATTGGTACACTTATAAGTATCTCAACACATCGACCTATGATTATATTTTATGAAAATGATATTTTTAATGATGATTTTGATCTCTATGTACTATTTATATAAGCTTACACTAATAAGCAACCCATACACAGTGTTATGGTTGATAATGGGTCAAGTGAGAACATGTGAAAAATAACATTACTCAACACACTCATATACATATAATAAGATTTAAAATATAAAATAAAATTAGTTAAGGGACTATGTGGAAGGACAAATAATACTCCGAGGTGCATTGTGATAGCTCTTTAGGTCATCTTAGCTACAATTATTAAATTATTAATAGTATTACCAAGCATGGGGATCTTTGAAATTTTTTTAGGATTCCATTGGATACAAAACCTTTATGCAGTACCATATATAGTGAATCAATGTATCAAATATATATATGGAAATCAAGTAGTTATAATTTTAGACATTTGACATGATAAACCTATTCAGCTAGTGGTATCTCCTCCTTTGATTTCACCATAATTATTATTGGTTGTTACACCTATTCAAGAACATTGTGTGAAGTCATTTATTTAACCTACGCAAGATAATTATATACACTCAACTAAGAGGATATTAGGTAAATATCCTAAGCAACCCATTTACAATAGTTATCACATCATTGAGTCAATTAGGACCCTCAAAGGCCATTATTTATTATACCACATACTAAACTAGTACCATTGACAATTCAACATGTTCTAAAATGAAAATGAGCAGTGGAATTATCTTACTATACAATATACCCCACAAAGTATCTATATTTATAAATTTAATCATCAAGATATGAGCCTATGAGTGATCATGGTATCTAAATTAAAACGCTTGAATCCTTTTCATATTCTTATGCACCTACATATGGTCATTTTCACTCATGATAGAAGACCCTTGTACCACATGATATGAACACTCCCCATACTATCCCATTGATTAAAAAAACCAATTATAAATTATAAAATTTAAATTTAAAGTCAAAAACACAAAAAAATCAAATATATAAAAATATTAAAAAACATTCAAATATTCAAAAAACTAAAAATCATGACCTAATCATGATATTTTTGCTATATTATACTATTTACATATGTTATTTATCACATGTTTTGTATACGTCATATTTATTTTCATAAACAATTTAATTTCATGATATATTATTATGATTTAGGACATAGAGGTTATAAATGGATACATAAATGTTTGTATTTCCTATATCTAGAAGCCATGTTAATGTTAGGGGCATCTCATTGTATAGGTCACACTATCACATGTTTTATCTTTATATGATATTTTACCATGTTGAGCTATTTAAATTTCTTACACATGTATTGATAATTACTCATATCTTATACAATGATATATGGATATGCTTCTTTACTATGATGTGACATTTTTATACGTGGATAATATAAACTAGTTTTCAATTGTTCTATGATTCATTGTTGTTATTAATTTTACATATAGGCTAATGACTACTTGTATTTGGACCTTGACCTTACTTTTTGAAAAATATTTATGTCCCTTAATTATATCCCCTTGGACTTATTTTCCTAGACTTCATTATGTCATTTTAATGTTGCACTTGGCCTTGTTTATTGTGATATCTTTCCATGGCCATATTTGTGACAATGCATGCCTATGAGTGAATTAATCTAAGATTTTTTTGTAATATTTTTATGCTTGTTTCTTTTTATTATATCCAAAAAAATTTAAGTGTCATGATCCATATCACCCACCTTCATATTTGTATGTGGTGCCATGAATTATATTAGACAACTCTTTATTACATAGTCTTATCCAATTATTATATTAGTGATGGTTGGTACTACATGCCTTATAAATTCATCTATATTTATATGATTCTTCTCTCCCATATATTACATATGTTACATATATGTTTTTATGAAATATACATTACTATGATGACATACTCTCCATATGTTGACATGATTATACATGTTTACATATTTATGAATGACATGATACAACCAACTCTTATTTTGAGATGAGGGAATTTTAGGCTACACCAATCACCTCAAAATGAGACATATTATTGGTATTTACATAGATACACAAGCCTAAATGAATAATTAAATAACATTTTAGATACATAATAATTTTTTTAGAGATTCAGAGTGGTTCAGTTATCATATTGGTTTAGATATGTGATAAATATTTACACATTGGTAAAAATTCTTGGGTCATATTCCATGCATATGCATTCAATTTAAATAAACACAAGTTACAAAATACATAATTAGATATACTTGAGTGAATATTCATATGCAAGTGTACACGTTTTATAGGAACATAAGTTATAGGTTTTCACATACAAATACATTTGAGACAAAAGTTCTCATATTTAGCATATAGATGCATAACATTATATACCAGTTGGCATATATTTTGTGGTGCATGATGCTTGTTTATGCACATATAAAAATTTTAGATTAAATTTGTCATAGATCTAATGAGTCATGATAAATTTTTGTGGACATTTACATATTTTATAGTGAGCACTATTACAATTCTTTATTTACAAAATATAATTAAATATCATTGGGTAGTGAGAAAACTTGAATATATAAATCCTTCTACAATAGTGGATTCATGAATTTTGAGGTAATGTACATTAAATTTCAATGATGCTCAATGAACATCGAATTACCCATAATGAAAACATTATGTGGTTCCCACATTACTATATTTAGGTTTAATATCAATTTTAGATTATCTATTTGAGTTAGTGTAATTCAGGTGTAGTGATGCTCAATAGTTATATCATTACTTCCTATTCATGATGGTTGGGTAATTTTTGTTCCCAACCCAAAGGCTTGGATAGTTACAAAAAATTGGGCCAAAATAACCCCAAATATCCATGTGATTCAACAAGGAAGCAATAGTTCTCTAATGATTCAATAAGTAAACATAATCTCCAATAAGTTACAGGGAAACATGGTTTCACTCACATTTAATTTTTTATTAGAGAAAATACATAAATTTGGATCCATCTCCCAAATACAAAGTATGTTTTACATACTCATGTATATCTTTAACCTTTTAATCTAGTATTTATATTGAATTTTAATATTGGAATAAAAGGTGGGTATTTGTAGATATTAAAATATGGAATTAGGCACTTTAAAATGTCACTTTTGACCTATCTTCACCATACATGACTTTTGTACACATATATGACTCTTATTAACCTTTATCTCACATATAAATTCTTGTTATGAGTCCAACCTTCTTCTTTTATTGTTAGTCAACTAAAAAAACCTCTCATACTATGTAAAACCAATTAAATATCTTGATTAGACATATTTAGATAGTCATATCTACATTCATATCTTATATACACTAACATAAATCTTAAATAATTTCTTTGATCAAATTGTCATGAGGGTGAAATTAGTGTCCCTCACTCAATAATAACTATATTTCAAAATAAAATCACTCCTTTGGGTTAGCCCATTTTCTTATTGTGTCAGTGGCATGAATAAAATACTTAAATGGAATCATGTAGATACAAATAAAAACCATAATTGTTACTCAATTGGAAGTTATTATTTAAAAATCCACACACTATTTCACATTGATAAAATATAACCTATTCTTCTCAAATTTTAAAATAGTCACTCAGAGTAGTCATCAATTAAGTCTGAAGCACACTAATAAATTTAAGAGAAAATATTATCAAGTAACACAAGATACACTCTACTTGAATTCATATAGAAAAGGAGCATAATTACACATTCACCTTAAGGGTAAGAACTACATGTGACTTTACTTCCATCTTCAAAGTATTAGATATATAGGCAATGGTTAATCATCAACAAGGGTACTAGTGTAAGCTAAACCATTAAACTTCCCAAGTTTTTATAGGATTTTACTCTTTGAAATTACATCTAAGGATTTAATGAGGAGACTGATGTATGGAGTTTTTCATAGAGTAAAACATTAATATTGTACACACAGAGGAAATAAAAGTAGTCATAGCTAAATATACAATCATAGAGAGCCAAAAAAACCCAAGACAATAACATCATCTATATTTAGTAACATAAATGATTTCACCTAAAGCTAATATTAGTGAATTTTCATGAATATACAATCATATTCTTATCTAAGAAACTCTTATGCCTACTTCCAATGCCTTTCACTATAATAATTCAATTAGTAAATCAAAAAATCTAAGTATCTAATCCTCTTTTTGAATCTTATGAACTTAGATATATGTTTCATTTTAAAATTCTATAATCTTAACTACTTTTATGTTTGTATCTTAATTAGGGTTTTACAATCCAAATTAGGGTAAAACAAGACCACATGTAAAGGAGAAATCAAAAATTGGATTGGAAAATCAAATCTTAATATAAAAATTAGAAAAATTATTGAAAAAAAGGATATAATATAAAGGCAACCTAGGTTTTTTTAAGGTTTTTGATAAAAATAAAATTCACCAATGTAATTCACCTTATTTTGGATATGATAAATTTATAAGATAAAACTAGGGAGTATTTTAATTATTTAATGTATTATAATAAAACATTGACCTAAATACTAAATCAAAATATAATTGAACACGTGTAACTTACTATAAATATAATGATATAAGGGATTTAATTAGTTAGAATTTTAATCATTATGTGTAGTTCTAAGATTGGATGTAAGTGATTAAAGTGATATAAGTAGACTGTGAGTTAATTAGATCAATAACTACATATCTAAACTACTTGGATTAATCTATCAATATGTAGACACCTATGCTAGATGGTGGAATTTTTTTCTTCCATTTTTTGTGTGTATATCATGCCTCCCTATTTTAACACATTTTGATGTGCCTACTTGTAATATGTCTGTGTTTGATACCAAGGGATAATTATGTGCACATAATAAAAAAACATGTATATTTATCTTCAAAACCCTAGTTCTACTTTAAAAACTATGTTTAGGCCTAAAAATGGGAAGAATGTGGGTTGGTATTACTTTAACCACTCCCAAATTAATGGATGAGCACTACCTATGTATCCAATACTCTAAATAGGGAAGCAAAACTGATGTAGTTCTCCTTATTATGTGTATTGTGAAATAGTGATCCTTTAATGAATGAAACTTATAATATAGATTTAAACACTTGAAAAAGGGAAAATTTGACTTAGATTAGGTGTTTTATACTAGGCTAGGAATAGCTCTTTGTGACTAGTTTCTAAATTGGGAAGTTTATGGTAGTCCTTTAAATGTGTAAAAATGTATAGATGTATCTTTTAGGATCCTAGATGATCCAATAGGCTTAGAATTATTTTGTATTTACATGAGATAATAGATGTACTTTATCAAACAAATTACATGTGAAATGTATGATATAACCCATATTAGATATTTTGAATTTGAAAAATGACCATTGCTTAACACATGAAAGGTTTGTAAGACATGGATACCTATAGAATTCCAAAAGTGTTTAAGATGTAATTTTTTTAATAAAAGTAATTAATACTAATATGAAAATATGAAGATAAAATGAGTATTATAATGAATAATTTAGTCATAAAATAGGTAATTTGATGTAGAATAATTCACTTGACAATTCACTCTTGCCTTGTTTCTTATGTTAACTTTGTTAACAAAGGTCATAGGTTCATATGTTCATTTATGATTCTAACATTAAATTATGTTTTATTGGTATTTATAGTATTTATCATAATAATTTTAGTCATGTTATACTCCTCATCCAACTGAATAAATCACTTTATAATTCTTTGACCATCTACGCAACTTCATACCTTTTGGTAGACAGTCCTAGTAGGCTTTTAAAATGCAATTTTTTATTGTACAGTTAGGTATAAATTATTTTTGTGAAACTAATGACATTTTATGGAACCCTCTATATTTTTATTTCTCTTTGTCTCAAGTTTTTTATCCTATCTCTACTCAAAAGTGTCTTTTTATAGGCCTAATTAGGTGTCCTTCACCCTTATCTATAGATAGTCCTCTATAATTGTACGTATTCATACATAATTATCATAAAAAAATTAAAATATATTTTCATACATGTACCCATTTAAAAAAACATTTTTTTAAGATTTTTTTTTGGAAATGCTTGGAAATCAATTTTGATTCTTGAAACCCTAGTTAAATGTTGACAGGGTCTGTGTGAACCCAATAGGAGTAAAATTATAACAATAATAATTCAATATAATTTAAATAAAATTAAATTATTTATAAAGGTATGATAAAATCTAACATAAATTTCCCAAATTTTGGATCTCAATTCTAATGCCTCTGTTCCATTAACATCTCTTGATTTTTCTCTTTTTGTGTGTGTAGACACAGTCTGTATGGGATCGAGAGCAAAAGTATTTAGGTTTTAGAACATAAAAGGGTTATAAAAAACTTTTAAGGATTTATAGGTTATTTTATAACTCTATACACATATTATAATCATTTTTTCTTCCATTGACATGTCTACAACATCTTTTACATTGATTTTTATATTGACTGTGTGAGTATAATGTTATAGTCACAGGGTATGGACTTGTTCCTCCTTTATAAAACATATTGAAATATTAATAAAAATATAATTTAATTAAAAATGTTAAGAAAATAATTAAAAATGAATATAATTAGTCATATCTAAATTTATTTTATAATTTCTTCATATATAATGCTTTCAGTCTCTTTCAACATAGAAAATAGAGTATATAGGGTTTGCAAGATTGATCCTTCATAATTTTTTTTGAAAAAAACTAATAAAAAACTTTAGGAAACATTTATATAAATAAAAAAATACATTAAAACAAAAAATATATATCTTTATTGAGTCTTTCTATCATAATACTGACTTACACAGTCAACTCAATGTTTATGCGTAAAAAATTAGAGTTTACCATTATTTTGATCTCCAAATGAGGACTAATTTATATAAATTTATTGGAGTTTTAAATCTATCCATATTAAAATTAATCCTCCACAACTGAATCCAAATCAAAACTTACAAGTTTTTGTATCAACTATAACTACTCTAACCTCCTTTTGCCTTTCCAATGGCCACTAACAAGCAAACTTGCACATTGGAACATATACCAAAGTTGATTTTTGTAATATATGTTTGAATTTAAGGCCAATGTTAGAAAATTTTTATATTAAATTATTCACATTAACCCTTTTAAACTTTTAGGTTTCCTTCCACTACTCCTACAACACCTGTACTAGACCAAAACCATTCAAAAATTCAAATTATGAAAATTAGTGGGAAAATGACAATTTGAAAATAAAGCTTATATAAGCACCTCTAGGCACTTGGAGAAAATTAAAAAGTCTGTAAAAATATTCTAACACATTTTTAAACATACTAACATGATAATTAACCACAAAACACTAATTAATCCAAAATTGCTTAAACAAACACCAAAATGAGTCATCTTTAGTAGGATGTTCTTCCATCAAAATTCATATAAGCAACTAATAGAAAATCATAAGGTTAGACCCATAGAAAACATGTGGATATAATATAAGGGTTTGAAATATCCATATGTGTATACACATGTAATGTAAGGTTAAATTAGGTCAATATTGACATTACCAAGTGTCTAGTAACATATTTTAGTATATTCACACATGATGCACATAATTATTTATTTTGAAATGATTGATTCATAGGCTTTATCACTAATATAAAAATAGGTTCATATAATGGGATTATTTAAAATATTAATTCCATGTCAAATAGAGCATTCTAAATTATGAGACATATTACATGATTTAGATGGGTCAAATTGAGACATTTCACATGATTTTGAGGAATAATTTATATATTCTACATGATTTTGAGGAATAATTAAGACATTATATGATAATTTATGACATATTTTGACATTATACATCATTTTGAGGGATAAATGGATCATATGGGGCATGGAATGTGTTCATGTAAACACATTTCACTTTAGGTTTATATTCATCTATAGTAGTTGATACTTTTACATACTAACATAATTTGGATTTATAATTTTACATATGAAATTGACTTGGGGTTCCAACATTTATAAATGAAATTGATTTGGGGTTCTGCCTTTAGATATATACTTAATTTTAGAGTTCTAAAAATAATTTATTTTATTACTTGAGAAATGTGGTTTAGGTCACTACATCTTTCAACTCATAACATTACCTCTTCCAATGGTAGTTCATGAATTTACACTCCTTAACTCATATTTTTAGTATTTGCATGGCCTTAGGGCATGTTCACCTCATGATATTATATAATCAAGTTTAATACGTGATAAATTGGTTTGCATAACATCATATGTATCCATTCCTCATTTTTTTTAATTAAAAGATTTTTAATGATTCAAGTTATTTCAAATTTATTATTATGAGAAGACATTGACCTTTACATTTTTCTTACAAATTTAATGTAGATCAAATGATACATTTAGGATCTACCTATCATCACTAAGTGATATTATTTTAGACATAAAATTTATTATTTTAACCTTTTGATTTAGAATTTAAAATACTAGATAAAAATAGTGGAATGTATAGACACCTAAATTTGGTCTTTGAAACTTTGGAAAAATAAATTTTGACATACTTTGACACACTTGTATAATTCACATATATGAATATGGATCAAACTTTTCCTATATCCATTTACCCTTATAAAATATTTTACATCACCATCTAACATAAATATTTATTAAATATATGTTTAGTATATATAGGAACACCTTTAAAATCCTAGACAAACAGACTTCATACTTCATATCCTTACTTTTCACTTCCAATAATGTATCAGGAAACTAAGATAGTGTCAGTTACCATAAGTGTCTTACTCCTTCAATAGTGTCTAAGAACCCTCAATGGATATTTTTCAAAATGTTAAGTCTCCATTAAGTTAACTTAAACATGTATGATGAGTCAGTCATAATGGTAAATTGATGAAAAGTTAACTATAAATACAAATCACCCCTAAGGCTATTATAAATTTTTAAAATTTAAAAAACATTGAAAAGATAAATAACACTCTTTTCAAACATTATAAAAATTAAAATTCACCTCTAAAAATATTCAAGGAACAACCTAGATTAGTAAAAATATCCAAATATAAATACATAAAGTCAAATTTATGTGGTGCCAAGTATCAAAGATCAAAAGATAGAATTGCATTATTTATTATTCATGATGTTGCACACACACATAAGTGATAGAACTATATGTGGTTAAATCCATGTTCAAATTATCATAGTGTATTAAATGTTAAACCATTAAACAAGGAGTGGTTTAAGATATCCAAACTAAAAAACTAACCATACTCTAAGGACAAGTTGTGGTCAATCATGAACAATTAGTGTTTGGATGAAAGAGTCAAAAACCATGTATTTTATCATAGGATTACATAAGTGCACACAAAAAAAAAACCGTATTTTAGATTAATGTGTACGGATACCAAAATTTTTAGACCCTTAATATGTGTAGGCATTAAACATTAAAAATGTTGGTTTCTATATATGTTTGACTTTGAATACAACATCTAGGTATATTCTCATTTTTTATCTCCAATCTAAGTAGATGATGAAGCACATAAAAATCATTTATATATTCTATGACATCTTATATGATTAATAAGTATGTATAATTAGAATAATACATAATCCCTCTCTTATACTTTATTTTATAATATATAGTCATAATTTAAACTAGCTATTTCAATTCACATTATCATGTTATTGCCATATTTTCTACAAGATAGATTTTTGTATACTTTCCATTATTATATATATCTTAGGTTTAAAATAAGTAAAAACTACTTTGGTGAATATAAGTGTCATATCACATAAGAAAAATAAATTTATTTAAATCTCGAATTTTAATATATTACTTTAGTGAGTATTAATTTATATAAAGTTATCCTTATGAAAGGATTAATAGGTGTGCATGAAGGGGCCCAACAAGAGGCCTTATTATATAAATAATATGAGAGATAGATAAATGTACATGTGACCATCATGTAATATAGATAACTTAATTTTAAGGTTTAGATTGATGCATCCTCCAATGAGGTAATGGTAGTGTGTAGGAAAAAAACATGTTTCAATGTATCTAAGTGTATATGGATGAAATTATGCTCCCAAATGTAAATAAATGCTCAAGGTAGTGTAATATAGTAATAGATGTGTCATGTGTGCATATAAATCATGAAATATGTATTTGTAATAAAATTAAATATCTTTATAAAGAATAAACATAAGCACAATAGGAAAAAGTGTGTGATAAGATCCATATATATGAGATATGTCTATAAAGGGTTCATGGAGAATAAATGTGGATATCATGCCTCCATAGGAAAATATAAGAATAGATGTGATCACTAAATCTCTTAAGAGATGTGATTATAATGATGGTAAGGATGTCATTATAAACACATAATTTAACAAGTGAATAATGTATAAGGAACATATAGGTATAATTACCTTATTAGAAATGTATAGGTCATACACACCAATGCATAAGAGAAAATAATGTGTATGATAATTATGCCAATTATAATTTGCATAAATTTAAGAGGTGCATAAATCATAGGTACCCATTAGTATATTAATGAAAATAATAATTTTAATGTGGATATATACACTAATATGTTATCAATGAGGCTCAAGTAGGTATGATGTGTCACACATCCCCATGGGCAAGAATGGATGTATATAAATGTGTTACCATTTAGTCATTAATCTCAATGTAGTGTCATATGATGTTTTTTTGTTTTTTACCCCACAAGTGACAAGATATGGATAATAATATTGATGGTGACAGGGAAAAATAATGTACCCCCATAGATTTTTTGTATACACAATATGTATATAATAAGCTGAAGAAAATGTGTGGGGTTATGTTTGTCCCAAACAACAAAGCATGATATATTCAATGTAGGTTAGGTTACTATAAGTAGGAAAAGTATAAAAACTAAGGACATAGTATTAGAAACATGGATGCATGGTACAAGATATAATAAATAAGATGTAATATATATGAAAATAATAATAAATATATATAATATATAAGCATCCATGTAGAAATAACATGTGATATAAAATAAACAAGTAATTTAAAGCATTTATCATAATGTAATGAAATAATCATGTGATGTAATTAATAAAATAGATGCCTAAATTTTAATAGAATATGTATGTGTTTAATCTCTTAGCAAGTAGGTGCCCACACTATCCAATGATATGGTGATAATTGGATTCATGAAAGTATAAAATTTTTGTACACTATTATGTATAAGTATTGGTATGAGAAGGTGAAGGATCCATATCAAACATGCCATCCTTATTGAATCCAATACACTAAAATATATCATTTTAATTATAATTTTCACCTATATGATATGGAATGATAGGTGATGATGTATCAATTTATTTTAATTATTCTATAGTATCATCACTATTATGTGGTTTCTTGTGCATCCATTTTTGAGATATAAACTTATCCATTATAGGATGTCATTAGTCAATTTTAGTTTCTTTATCTCTAATTGACTTATAAATCATATTTAATATAATCATTAGTCTCATCTATTATTTCATCCAAGTAGTTCTTAATGCATCATTATTTGAGAAAAGTGGGTTCAACATGAGAAGTGGAAAGACACATCTTGGGACCAATAGATATATGAGACCAAGAGATATAGGAAATTGAATGTAACTCAATATGAAATGCATAGGGAGATAAATTATATTCAAATGTTCAATACATTTAAGAAAATTAATGCTAAACATATTGACTCAAGTAATGTTACTAATCATAATAGTATTGCATTATTTTTCTTCTATGTAAGCACTAATGCCCAAAGGTTTTGTATTTGAGACATAAGTATTTTATAGCTAATTAGGAACTATTAGCCAAAATTTTCTACCATGAGTGAGGACAATTTCAAACTTTGCTTCTAGAATTTTTAAACCTTGTTAGTAGCCTTTTGAGAGTCTTGGTCTTGGTCTATTGGTCAAACTTGATCATAACAAGGATGTATTATAAAGTGATTATAATATTAAGGTATATTACATGATATATAAGAGTGATTAATTCCCTTATTATTATCCTTTTATCATTCATGAAGGTCTTATTTTAGTTTTGGAGAGATTAAGGTAAGTTTGACAAAGTTAAGGTTATTTTACAAAGATTGAGGTATGTTGACCCATGGTAAGATGTTGGTGTATTGACCTCCAAGTTGATATGATGTATTAAAATGGATGAATACTTATAGATACATGATATATCAATGTTAAAAAATTACTATTTCATGTTTATCAAAGATTAAGATAGTTTTGGAGATATTAATGTAATGTTTACCTTTGCAAATAAGAAGAGTTAAGTGCATTTTGAGACCTCCAATGCATGTATATGGTTTTTTAAATATATTTATGTCTCAAAAATATTATAATAGGTTAGTTCAACATTAAAGGAGTGGTGGGACCCTCAAAAGATCAATAAATTGAAGAATAATGTATAAATACACTTGCCAAGTGCTTATTAAGTAAATTTTTAATGTGGAAGAGGTTAGTTCAAGTTAAAAATTGATGGTTTTAGGTATCCCAAGGGTTTTTAAAGTAATATAAATATTATAACAAAATTTTAAAGTCAAAATAATTCAAAAATGTTTCAGTTCCCCCATAGAACCCTTTGCAAGCTTCTGAAGGCCATTTTAAGATGCTCATTGTATGAAGATGAATAAGAGTTGGAAATAGTGATATTGGGGGTTTATATGGGTCCTTATTTCCTTGAAATTATAGGTGTTATTTTGAGTATATATGGGACTAAATTTATGAACAATCATTTACAAGTTAAGAAGCTCAAAACCCTCTTAAATAACCACAAGGATAATTATTTTATTATTCCATCAAGTTGTAGGATAATGAATGTAGATGAATGGTTTTTTTTTAATATCCTAAATAACCTGAATAAAAATATCACATCATCCTCCATCACTAGTGTCACATGTGAACATCCAAAATGATAAAAAAGAGCTGTGTTTCATTGTTCTTGAAGGTGGCAGGCAGGGTTTTGATGTCTTGGTGTCCTTGAGGATGAAATAAGTTTAGTATTATACTTATAAAATTTTAATAACATATATAAAGATTAATATACATTATTAAAACCTTATTAAAGCACCAAAAATTTCAAATCTCAAGATAAATAGCAAGCATGTTGACTATGCATAAGACTACTTGTAGGTGGTTGTCAAAAGTGCATATCTTGAGTTTTACTATATGAAACCTCTTAAAAATTGATATGGAGGTCTATTTTGATGTATTTGAATTTATATAGGTGGTTTTATAATCATACACCCAATAATTAGAGATAAAATGGAAAAATATAGGTCCATGTCACTATTTTGACCTTTTAGGGTTTTACTAATGTAAATCCTAAGTTTGATTAAAGGGTTGAGTAGTCTAAATTAGTAAAATAATATGCAATAAATGACCAATGATTGTTACATATTTTAAATTTATTTTATAAAATAGTAATAAATTTTTAAAAATAAAGACTTATCTAGAATATAACTGATGTAGAAGATCTAATTGCTAAAAACTAAGATACGAATAGGTCTACATGTCATCAACAAGATCCCTAAGTCAGATCTTCCCCTAGACCATAGTTACACACTGGACAGTATAACCATGTGGCTATAATGTCCTAAAAATGGTGTTAGTTTCCTTTGTGCAAGAATATTCCTAAATTTTGGGTGCACGTGCACCTATGTTTTTGGGTTTTATTATTATACGCATGAAGTCTAAAACTTTGTATTGTGCATTTAATAGCTTATTTATGATGCTAACCATAATCTTACATACAAGTAAGGTATGATTTAAAAATTAGTGTTTATTAATAGGATAGGTTAGACATCCTCAACACCCTGTTGTGAAGACATTTGCCTACATACCAATACTTTGATGAGGGATCAATATCAATGTAGTTACCCCACCTAAGTATTGGTCCAAGTGCAAGTGATGTTAGAATGATACTAGTATTGAATGCATTAAATGTGATTGAGATTAGAAATAAATAAAATATGGTATTAGAGTACTCTATATGGTAGTATGTATAAGTAGGTTAGAATAGGGATTAATAAGCTTGATTTTGATCAACTTGTTTTGTGTTTGAATAGGTCTTTTGCATATATTTTACATCTAATGGATAGAATTCTAAAATTCATGTATGTATAGTATTTATTATCTTTTGAATATAATAAAATTTGCTTAGGCTGACCTTATGAGGGTTTAATTTTTGAAAATATATCTGTTTAGTAGAGTTAAGACAAGGGACATTAGTGTCATGTTGGGAACACTATCACCATGTGGCTCTAGTGTCCCCAATGTTGCTCTAATGTATAGCTAGTAGGATACTTGAAAAAAAGGGCCAATATATAGAAATTAAGGTCTAAGACTATGTTTTAGTTGACTAGGGATGCATATGGTGCACACAAAAGATGGAAAAATGTGATAAAAGATATAGGATAGGTATAGGGCTAAGCTAGGAATAGTTTGTCTCAAGTAACAATATTAGCACTAAAATACCACTTTTATGTGATTAAAGTCACCTATAAGGAAAAATATAGACACTTTTGGAAATATTTTTTTTGAGATTTTGATGAGGTATTTTTTAGTTTTTTCAACTCTAATAGGTCTTCCCTGGTGATACCTTTCCTATGAGCCCAAGGAGAGAATTAGGTGAGGTATAAAACTAATTTTGGATCCAAAAAACCATATAAAGGCTTATTGAGGCATAAAAAGGAAAAATAGAGGCAAACCTTGTAATAAATTAAGGATTGAAGATGAAAATAAAGATGGAAACCATGATGAGATGTTTAGAGAGTCCATGAAACTATCAAGAATCCAAGTGAAGATGCAAGGTTTACATTGAAATTGGTGATTAGAATTGATGTGAGTGTGGAGAAACCATGAATGAATTTTTAAGGTGTTTAATAGGTTTTAATAATGATATAAATGACCAAAAATACCTACAACCATGATACAGTCCTAAAAATGTATGCAAAACACGAGAATTTGGCTTATTTGAGAGGTACATATGATAGAAACAAGGAAAAAAAACCCTTTAAGAGGATAATTATTGTTGTATCAGACCCAAAAAAATTATTTTGTTTGTTTTTAATCACCCCATAATTCAAAATATTCATTTTTATTAGCCCTCAACCTCCTCAGGCTTACACTTTTGGTCAACTTGGGCTAGAAACTAGAAATCTTGCATAACTTGATTTTAATCATTTGGAATGAATTGAAACTTGGAAAAAATACATAATTTAATATACCATAAACTATTTTTAATTTTTTTAATTATTAATTTATATAATTGTATGGTCTTCAGTACTAAGGTTTTGTATTAGGCCTAATTAGACCTAATTGGCAAAAATAGAGAGAGAGAAAGGAGGTCTAAGTTGAAATTTAGATCATAAAATTTTGGGTGAATATGTAAGGGGATAATGGGTGTAAAATTATCCATTTTTTTTTCTTATAAGTGATATACATGTCTCAAACCAAGGATATTTGCATTAAAATAGGGTTATAAGCAATAGGCTTGCCTAGAGAGAAAACATGAGAATGATGAAAGAGATTATAGAACAAATGTGTAAAGATTATTGGATTGGATAATTAAAAATATTTATAATGAAATTAAATTATTTATAATATATTAATGTGACTTTTAAATCCATAATGAATCCAAATTGGTAGTTTCAAAGTAAATGGATGAGTCACCAAGGTAATGAAGTAACTCCATGCCACCCTAAGAGGAATATCATCAAAACAAGTGAGCACATGTTGAATATGGAGTTCATGACTATTTATCAATATTAATTATTAATTTTAACTCACTTATTCATGATGTGACACTTGTCATATGCAACTCCTACACCTTTCCTCTCTCTCTTTCTCACACTCTTCTATATATATACCTAATTTTGGCATTATAAGGATACTTCCACTAGGAGTATGTCATATCCCTACTCATTTTTATTCTTATTAATCAATAATATTATTTTTTTACCTCCTTATATGTCTATTTTTAGTGTAAATCTTTAAATGGTTGATATATGTAACTATAGAGTTACCTCACCTTATCTTGTTGTCCTATTATTCTTACTTTCTTACAACTTGGTTCCCTATTACATGTTGTGAAGAGTGTCATCAGGAGTTATAAGTGGATTATAAGTGAAAATAATTTTCCATTCTATCCTCACATTTCTTCACCTCTCTATAAAACATTTTTATGGTAGGTTATGTTAGGAGAAGTGTATGTTTAGGGTAGTTGTATAGGTCTTAATACACATGCAAATTGGTAGTAGTGGTTTTCAAATTTGATGCATCACCTCCCTTTCAGTTTATAATTTTATCTTACCATTTTAATTTATAATTAGTGGCTTATTTTGTATTTATTAAGTGATACATTGAGGGAGCTATCCCTATCTAGAGGTTCAATCTTTTCTTTAGGTCACCAATAACATAGGATTGTTCCCATGCTATCACTTAAGTGAGGAGGATTGAATAACCTCCTCAATGTGAATGATCAAATATGTTGATATAGAGAGATAATTTTTGAATAATAATGATGTTAATACCCATAGTGGTTAGGAAATTTGTGCTAAAAATGTTCTAGCCTAATCCCTTATCAATGAGCACCCTTTTTATTTCCTTGTTATGTATAATCAATTATATGAATAAAGGTACATATTAATCAATTATATACTTAGATGGTAAATATGTTGGATCAAGGTAATGATTTTTTCATTAATTTTGAGGTCTTGAATTATATTTGTAAATTAGTTTGGTTCAATATCATTTGGAACTTGGGTATCACACAATGCCTCATATAGGTTATCTTTATAGGTAGTGGAGTGCTTTAGAAGTTCTAGGATTGATATATTAACATGAATTCTACTCAGTTGGTTGATAAGGTTGTAACCCTTATATTTGATCACTATTTTTGGCTTATGATTCACATGTTGTACATTAATAGGTGGAAAATTAGTTTGGATACCTTTACCTTTTTATTAGTGACATCATGTGCTATAGAATCCAATATAATCCATGTGTTAATAATAGTTGAGGGAAGGTTAGTGTCACTCAAATAAGATCTAGGTGGTGAAAAAGGTTGAGATCATGCACGCTAGTGCCTAAATACTAGTTCTATAGTATTACAAAATGAATTATGAAGAGATATTAATTATTGTTTTTGTTTAAAAATCCTCTCATTATAATGATGATTTTACCTATTCAATTGAATCATATGTATTATTATGAAACTATAGTAACACATAATAGTTATAATCATAAATTTGAGCCTCAAATGGGCTATAGATGCATCCATTTTGTGCATGTTTTTTAAAAATGAAACATGATTTTTAACTAGTTAAATCTTGTTAAATTAGAAATAGAAAATAAAATAGAGAATAAGGAAACCCTAAATCAACATCTAGGGTTTTGTGGTTGAACGTTTGAGTTCACCAAGTTTTGAACCCTAAAATATAGATTAAATAATTTAGGGTTAAAGGATATAAATATCCTAGGGAACAAGGATGATAGACTATCTCTATACCATTATAACTAATTTTTAAACTCATATAAACATGTAATAAATTTATTATGTTGAGATATGATAAAAGTAAAAAGTACATGTATGTTATATATTACAATGATAATTAAAATAAGATACTTAGATGGTTTTAATGCTAATATAGATCTTGATCTTGAACAAGAAAGAATCAAACTAGAAGTGGATTCTAGGACTGCTATCAAATTATATATTAATCATTTGTATGACCTCAGACAATTTGCATTGACCTTGGATGGTTACGTCAATGCTTCTATCTAACCTAGAATTAAGTGTCATGTACAAAATACATATTGGATATGGGAGTGACCACCTAGGATATTATGGGTCCTATGTCACCTTCACTCTAGTGTGCTCATATCTAGCTCATGGAATATCACTCTTTATCAAATAACAAACCCATATTTCTTCATATTCATAGTGGTTGTGATAAAAATGGTTTAGTGGGCACACAATGTCTAATCAACCCAATACCCATCTATCAATTAGTGTTTCATACATATCTAATACTTTGAAGAGGGGCTAATATTTATGTAGTTATCCCCTATGTGTTATCTTTCATATGCATAAATATTCAATGTGTGATAAGAAAATACATAGAGTGACCTAGATTTTAACTTAGCATATGTGGCTCATGGGATGTTCCCTTAGTACTTAATACATGTATATGTGTTGTCCTTATGAATGATATGAAAATAAGGGAAAATAGGGAATATTTTATCACTTTAGTGCTTGATTGAATTCCTTTTTTGAGTTTCTTTATGGGAGGTAATAAATTGTTTAGTGAAGAATGAATGAGGATTGGCCATGCATATATACCAATCCTTTTGTATAATATCTCACATTAAATCACTTAAGCCAACCATAATAATACATTTAATTTGTTAATTGGATGTATTAGGGCATTAGACACTTGGATTGGAGTAGGAAACTAACATCAACATATGCATCTAATTGGGACACAAGTGTCCAAAAATTTAGAAAATAAACACAAGTCCAGAATTTGTAGAGATATAAGATAATAAATATTGTAGCATTCTGGGTATGATAGAAGGTCTAATTCATTATTTTATCATTGGTCAAAGTAAGATATAATAATTAGGCACAGAGAGAGAGAGAGAGAGAGAGAGAGAGAGAGAGAGAGAGAGAGAGAGAGAGAGAGAGAGAGAGAGAGAGAGAGAGAGAGAGAGAGAGAGAGATCCTTTCAACATCTATAATATCTAGAAGCTGAAATTACATCCATGATATGTATTTTCCAAGTGTTTAAGACAAAGGTGATATATAATTTAGAAATAATGTCTACGAGAGATCCTTTCAACATCTATAATATCTAGAAGCTGAAATTACATCCATGATATGTATTTTCCAAGTGTTTAAGACCAAGGTGATATATAATTTAGAAATAATGTCTACATATTCTTGGATATTATGATTTTACTTATACTACTAAAATTGTGTCATGATATTACAACAAATAGGTAATATTTGAATCATGTCTAAACCTTACCTTTTAAACTAATTTGATCATGTTTAGTACTTAAATATGTTAAGGATATTCAAATGGTTAGATCAAGATGATTATTGCTAAAGTATTTAGGTTGGATTTTATGTGTGAGGCCACATACTTATAAACTTCAGGATCCATATTTAGTGTGTAAAAAAATAATTATTTATGATTAATTTTAAAGGTTATTTAACCATAAATAAGTTTTATAAAATTATCTTATTCCTATTATCTATTTTTAGTTATGCCAGATCATCATGATTATGGAACTGTCTTGTATAACTCCTTACTAGAGTGTGTTTTATACTCATTTATTCTCTCTCTTTTTTTTAGGGGGAATTGTTAAATTAGTATCAAATAATATTTTTTGATCTAGGAAAATTTGGGGAATAACTTTTTAGACCTATATCCTACCTAAATTGTTAATATGTGACTCCTTAGGATGGTTAGAATAATATTTAGTGGAGGTTCTAGTGCCAATAATAATAACCCTAGTAAAAACCCAAGATAATGAAGAATAATAAATAGAGGTGGAGTCCATGATTCTTAAAATCTTAATATAAATATAAATGACCCACCTCCTATCAAAAATACTAATAATAACTTTGAGGTTACTATTAATAATGAATTTGGAGGTAATCAACCTGATAAGCATGAGGAATTCCTTAATGGTATCTTGTAAATTTTAAATGACATTAAAATCAAGATTGAAACCTAGGAACACCAAATGAATAACCTTGATGGTATTCCTCATAATGGTATACCTAGGTTTGAAATTGGTTAAGGGGACGATCAAGTGCTTTAGGAGATACCTTTTGTGGTAGTTAAACCAATTATAAAGGAGATTTAAAATATTATACCACTTACCTTTTCAAGTGATGAATATGGAGATTCAAATGATGCATGGATTATGAATTTGTAAAATTATTTTAATTGTCACAACATGCCCTCTAATGTAGAAGCCTATTAGCTGGTTGGTGTTACTACCATATGGTGGAATCATTTTTGTGTTTAGAGGGATATCAACTAATGACCCTTACTTATTCCATTAAAAAATGGTACTTGAGTTTCAATTTCAAATAGCATACGATAATTTTTTTTATCTTATTAAATAAGATAATATGATTGTTTCAAATATAAGAATAAATTTTTAAATCTACTACATAATGTAAACTACATGCATGATGAGGAAACTAAAGTGAAAAAAGTAAATTGTGTCTAAAGTAAATATTGATTCATGACTTCAATATTAAAAACCTAAAAAACTTGGTAGTTTTTATTGATTTTTATCATAGGGTGCACAAGTTGTCTTTGTAAATAGGAAAAATGAAACTCTTAGGTTATGTATTAACTATCATATTCTCAAAAAATAAATGATTAAGAATAGGCATCCCTTGCCTAGGATTGATGATAAGTTTGATAAAATTAAATTAGTATAAATATTCTATAAAATTGACTTGAGATTAGGTTACCATCAACTAAGAATCAAGGAGGAAGATATTCACAAAATGACATTCTAAACATATTATGACCATTATTAATTCACTGTTATTACTCTTGGATTAGCCAATGCACCAAAAAAAATATGAATTTAATGAAAAATATATTCAAGGATTATATTGATAAGTTTTAAATTTTTTTCTTGGATGACATTTTAATCTACTCAAGAATGAGGCTAAACATGAATTACACTTAAGGTTAGTCTTGAAAAGATTAAGACAACATGCATCATATGGAAAAATATCAAAAGGTGATTTCTATTAGCATAAAATTAATCATTTGAGGCACATCATATATAAATATGAAATTTTTATATATCTAATAATGATTAAAGTTATACAATATTGGCCTGCCCCCATTAACGTGCAAGAAGTACATAGTTATATGGGCTTGGATAGTTAATATTGCAGGTTTGTTGAGAATTTTTATAGCATATACAATTCAATCACTTCCTTATAGCATAAGGGTAATAATTTTATGTTTACTCCTCAATGTGAATATGATTTATAAAATCTCAAAAAGATGTTAACTATAACACCTATACTTGCCAATCCTGATCTAAATGGTAATTTTGAAATCTAGAGTGATGCTTCTAAAGAAGGTTTTGGTGGCATTTGGACCCAAGATGGTAAAGTAGTGGCTTATGAGTCATTAAATACCAAGAAGGATTAAAATAGTTATCCCACACATGACACGGATATTTATTCCATAGTGCATGCACTAAAATAGTGGAAGCATATTCTAGTGGTTAAACATTTTAAGGTGAAGTTTAATCACCATAGAATAGAGAAATTGTTTTCCTAGGATGATTTGAATGTACATCAGTGCAGATGGATGGAATTTATGAGTGATTTTTAAATGGATATTTCCTATGTCAAGGGTAAGTAAAATCATGGTGTTGATGCACTCATCCACCACACATACCTTTTTTTACTATCAATATTAAAATATAAATTCAAAAATTGTGTGCTAAAATAATAGGTTTTTGATGATTACTTCTATGAGGTAAGATTAGGTTTGGTTGACAATCCTATTGAAAAGGTGTTTATTGATTTTTTAATTGAAATATATGTCCTTATAAGTCATTAAAATTAAATTTTTATACATAATTCTAGTGACTTGAAAAATTAGTTATTGAAAAAAGTGATAACAAAACCTCATTTTGTTCATTTAGGTGTCACAAAAAATGACATGAGTTATAAATTTATTATTTTTAGACTAGTATGAAACATGATGTTATTGTATTTATTGTTAAATTCTTAGAATGTTAGTGTGTCAAATTTAAGAATTACCACCTTAGGGGATTTTTGTACCCTCATGACATATTGATAGGTAAGTGGGTTATAATCTCACTTTATTTTATTTCTCTCACAACAAACATAACACCATTTTGCTGGTGATTGATAAATTTATTAGAGTTGGTCACTTTATTGCTATAAATTTGATTAATTATGCTTATGTGTTTGTGGAAATATTTTTGAAAGCATTTATTCAATTGTGTTGATGCCTCTGGATGTATCACATGTGCTCTTAGTGTCTAAAGAACACTTCTCATTTTATAATTTAGGGAATTCCAAGCATGAGTAGAAGATGATGGTAATATGGTTACCTATGGTGAAATAGGGGCAAAGCAATAAATCATTCCATGATGTTTATATTGATTTGTGGTTGGGAGCCACTCTAGCCAATCTAAGTGAAATGTAAGATATATATGCTATTATTAGTGAATTTATGATTAGGTTATAAAATAAATACTAATCTAGATGAATATTTCCAATGTTATTTAAAGTAGAGTGATTTGGTTAAAAAAGGAGCAAAAGGAAGGGTAGGGAAGAAAAAAGATATTCTATTTTTTAGTCTAGATATTATGACAAAGCTTATATTTCATCAAGGAATACATTCAAACTAGTACATAACATGAAATATCTATAACACAGATCCCACCATGTGCTAAGCAAATATCTAAGGAAAGGAAGGAACAATGCAAATAAGAAACTAGATTCAATTTAAAGATTTACTTCACAAGCAAATTCCATTAGTGCATTTTATAAGAGAAGTGGAGTGAAATGAACCTAAGATATTTAAATTAACCTAGCATAAGTACAAATTAACAACTCTGGATTGATATATTCACATCAATAATTAATGAAAACCATTCAAATTTGAACATCCAAATAGACAGTTGAGAAATCAGCCATAATAGCAAACACAAAAAAAAATATTGGACAATCTTTTTAGAATTCCTTGCTTGTATTAATTATTCAAAGTTTACATAGTCTTTTTTCTCAAAAAAAATTCTCCCTTTACAAAATGGTAATACTTCATTTTATAGGTGGCTAAGGCAGTACACCAGTCAAGCATGGGATTACAAATGCATAAGAGTAAGGATAGTTGTCCTTTTTACAAAGTTATAGAGTACATTACCTTTTCAAAAGTGGATTGACGTATAGGAAAATGTGCTAACAAACTCAGACATGACTTTACAAAAATAAATATTCTACTTTTGAATATTATAAAGTTTTTGAATAAAGTATAATATTATTAGTTAGCTGGTGGGCCCTACAGTGAAGAAATCCCTTATTAATCTTAAATAATATTCATGGCCCTTTGATGCCATTCATTGATCATCTTTAGATTGATAGTTGGTTTTAAGAGGTATTCATCCTCCTGGTCTACCAAGTCATCAAAGTCTCTATCATTTTTGTTCATTGCTTCCTTGATACTCCTTACCTCAACAAGTTTCTACTCTATAGTTAGGATCATGCCCATGACCCTATCATTGTCACTTCCAAACTGGCCCTAACTCTTACTTCTAACCTATTACATAACCAAGATGACCTTGTGCTTATACTCATCATCTAAAATGATGCCTAGGGAGTTAAGTGTGGTAGGGTTAGTAATCATGGTGCCAAGAAGTTGTTCAATTCTATATATCAACCTTTCATTATCCCTCAAGAGCCTTTCTAAGTTATTTGACCATGTACTTAAACTCTGGACCTTATCAACAATAATTACCATAACTAAATTCAAATGGGCTAGACCTATGGTCCTAAAATAAGAATCCAACCCTCAACTAGTATTCTAATTAGCTCCATTTTGTCTCTTAAACTCTGCCATTGGGATATCAAACCCTTGGCTATTATATCTTGGTGAGATAACATATTCTGCCTTGTCTTCATTTCCTTCAATAATTTAAACATGTCATAGAAATATTATTTAAACATATTTATCATTTATTTAGGGACTAAAAATATAACCTATGTCTCAATGTAGGTTCTCTATCTTTTGATATAAGCCTTTAATGCCCTTATTTTAATTGGGTTGAATGGGCATCAACTAGTCCAACTATGTCTTCCTTATGAATCGGGTGTTCACTAGGTCCTTGACCTCCCACTAGAGTTAAGCCCATAAAATGATAAACTTTTTGAAAGGTGAGCTCTTCATTCCCAACCATAGCCTTCTTTTTTGTCACTCTCTTTAGGCCTGCTATTTTTGGGTTGAATTTCATAGTAAGTGATGACTCTATAGTTTTTGTAGGTTCAAGAATCTCCATATATGTGTTTCTTGAGGTTCTAAGAGTGTTTACCTAAGTGACACTTGACCCCCCAAGGGTTTTCATCATTTTTTCCTCCTCTTTTTTCATCAAATCCACTATCCATGGCTTTAGCTCATCATTAATAGTGATGTTAACTTTCTGGGTCATGGCCCATGAATGCTACAATGTTGGAATCTTTTGCATCTTCAAATAAATGAACCACTTATGGATTATTGGCCCATGAATGGGTTTATCATCACTAAATAAGTTAACCTCACTCAAAGGATGAGTGAATGTTAACTTTGTCTTCTTCTTTATAATTGGGACCAATGCCAACTTAGCCTTCCTCTTGTGTAGGGGTGTAATTAGAATTAGGTCCAAAGACATATCCTTACCATTTTGTTGTTTTGATTCCTTAGATTGGGATTGAGGCTCCTCAATTTGTTCTTCTTCTTCATTTGATCCATATTATTTAGCAAGCACTTTGAGTGCATCCTCCACTATCTCTATAGGACCTAGTGTAATCATGTTAAGGAACTCAATTGGGGACTCTAGATTTTTAAGCTAGGTAGAAGAAGATGCCCCTTCACCAGGCCTTTATTCCAATTTTTCCTTCTTAATTCCTTATGAAAATTGTGCTTGAGTTTGTTTTAGTTCTATTTATGGCTATTTTAAAGGCGGCCTAGAAGAGGGTCCAAGGAACAAGTGGTATTTAAGGGGACCCATATACCATATCTCACCAGGAGGTTTCTCATCCCTAGCCAGCCTAGCCTCAAGCTTGAAATTATGCTTCTTCAACCTAGCCAACACTTATATGTAATTAGAGGCCATGATATAAATCATGTCATGAACACCAAGCCTATACTCATAGGTTTAGTTCATTGTTTTTAATTTCAAATGTTTTGTGAACTTATCATGAGGGTCCCACTACCTTAGTTTATCCAACTATAAGTTGAAGGAATCTCTATATTTGGAGATGACATCCACATGCTCCCAATTATATACTATAGTCATATTGATGGTCAAATGAAATGGGTGGAGGAGTCCTTTCATTTTATGCTTTCATACACCATCTATACCACTGAAGAGTTGGTATGCAACCTCTTGTTCTACCAATTTGGTTGGCACATGGACTGGTAGTTTGAGGGGTTGAACTAAGGTCCCTTATATTCTAGTCACTATGTAATCTACATAAAACAAAATGTCTCCAATAAATTCCACATACTTATTAACTAGAGGGTTGACCTTGCCCATGGGGATCCCTATAATAGCTTCTACCAAAGCTAGGTATACACAATCATAAATTAATTATACAATGTGTCTATATTTGAATATATGTAATTTGGAATAATGATGGGAAATAATGTGTCTCCCATTAGGTGATAAATTATTTATGTCAAGGATTTTGATGGTAGCCAAGAGGGCATCTAGAAGATAGGACATCATGAAGTGGCTACTAGTTTTCATCTTCATGGCTGAGAATCATTGTTTCAAACAAATGTTAATCATCTCACCTATTGGGGGAGTGAGTCCCTTTTCTACCATGAAGTATACATAAGGCACCTGAATTTTATTAACATGTATGGTGTAAGGGTATATAGATAATATATTCAATAAGGTCATGATTACTTTGATCTCATCCCTAAATTGGAAAATTAAGATCTTTCTGATAGGGTCTTGGATTACATGGGTTACATTAAGTAACCATAGAGCAAATACAACATTCAATTCATTCTTATTAGTCCATGTTCTAATTCTAGGAAAGTCTAATTAGGGTTTTCATATCTTGTAATAAATTTCAAATGCAAGTGGGGAAATATATTCTATCTTTTTGAAACTAAATTCATGAACCATCCAATCCTAATCAATTTTACAATCTATAAAAATGGGGGCAATAACATCAATACAATACAATACCTTAGGTTTTGTAGCAACATAGTGGAGACTAGTCATCTAGATGGAGATTAGGTCATTATATATTTATAAGATTATGGCATTATTATGCTCTTCCCTTGTGTTGTGTTGCATTTCTTCAGTAGTCTATAAAATTTTGGATTGGTTTTTGTTTCCAATGTTTAATGCCACATCATCAAAGTTAGTCTCCCTAAAGATTATTCCCTTATTGTCTAAAGATAAATGTAATTTTTTGTCATCCCTTTTTTCCTACCTTCAAGTTTCCATGACTATGAAACTTTCAAATTTCTCACTAGTGGTCTTCAAGTAGCCTCTGGGTTAGTTTGTTCTTGTTTATATAACAATTGGACTCTTTCTATCTTGACTGTGATTGATTAGAATTCACATTAGAACTTCTTATGGAGGTTAAGGCTTCTTTACAACTTTAATGGTGATGGTTTCTTAGACTTAGGAAAATTTTTGTCTTGGATTAGATTTAGACCCATAACTTTATACCTTTGCCTTTCCATTCCCACCAAATTTTTGATTTTGTCATTTTGTGCTTGTGTGGCATCCATTTGGAAACTTTCATGACATTTTTCATAAATGATTTAAAGTAACTAGCCATTATCCTTTTAAATAATTATTTTTCTTTGTGTCTTCATATATTTTCTCATAGATCAATGTGGACCATTGATTATGATCTTGGGGCTTGCATGTTATTGGTTGTCTTTATATTAGGCTCCACAGTTGTGCCACTTAGCACCTTCATGGGCCTTTTGGGGTCTACACTTCATCAGTGAATGCATTGTTACCACTTGTCAATCCTATGGGACTTTAGGGTTTCATTAAATAGTTTTTATCGATTGCACTCTATCCAATCATCTTTCTCTGATTAACCATGAGTTATTGATCATATAAGGTGCATAAAATTTAATTAGGATCAAGATTTAAAAGGAACTTAGGCTAAATATTTTTAGACTAAAGTTTATTTTTCATTAATAAACATGACATAAAATTTAGGCTACAATATTTAAGCTAAGTTTTATAACACATAAAGGAGGCCCAAATAATAAGTGGACTTAATGTAAGGTCTTAACCTAGGGTTTTATTGTGTTGATAAACATGATAAAACTTTAGGTTAAAATTTTTAAGCTAAGTTTGATGGCATGTGAACTCCTCATTAATATAAAGAATAATATAAGCCTTTAGCATAAGGTTTATTATATTTAAATAAATACAATTAGAACCATAGGATAAATACTTATATGAAGTCTATGTTTGTAAATATTAGACCACAAGATCATTTTATCATTAAAGTTAAAATACCCTATGTCTTTTTATTATTTACCAAAGGGGGGGGGTTTAATTGAATTTCAACACAAGTAGAAAGATTTAGCAATGTTTAATTTATATTCTTATGTCTAATCAAGATGATCTATGAGCTTAATTTGGATGGCTCGTAGACTTCAATGGCAACTTCATGGGTGTCAATTGATGTTCATGAGAATGTCAAATTTAAGTTAATGAAGTTAATTAGGTCCATAGATCCTATATTTAACACATTTTTTTAGATCATTTAATCCTAACCAAACACATACTATTGATTAAGATATGAGCATATGCATCCCATTGGTTCTTACAATCATTAAGATGATCGAGTTAGCTCAGGACCATGTATGAAAAATAGACTAAGTTGAAGGCCTAAGTATTTAAAGCATAAAAAAATGGGTCCATTTGAATATTACATTCATAACCTAAGGTTTTATCCTAAGGTTTATTGTATTAAGAAAATACAATAAACCTCAGGGTAAAAACTTAGGTTAAGTCTAAGTTTTGATGCACATGCCCTTTTAACATTGAGATTGAATGCAAAAGTGCCACATGGTGAATCCATGGGACTCATAAGATTTTGACTTTGTTTGACCCTATGGAGGCTCCATGGAACATCAATCAAGATCTAGGTTCTTGAGATGGTGACACTTATCATCCTCACAAGATTTCCTTTAGGCCTTTGACATTTCAACACCGATTTCACTATGTCAGATCTATTTGCATGAGTAACCACATATCATTGATCAATATTTAGATACTTTCACATGATTGGCTCCTTTTGAATTCTTAAATTTGTATCATAAGTTTTATCCTAAGGTTTTTTTATATTAATAAATACAATGAGACCTTAGGGTAAAACTTAGGCTAAGTTTGTGTTTAATGAAAGGGTCCTCATTTAATCTTGAGGGTGATCATGTACTATTTGATATTTTATCCTACTTAAGCATAGATCACTAATCATGATTTAAGTGGATATACACCATTGGTTTGATAGATCAATGCTTTAGATTTGTTAGGTCTCCTTCACTTCATTCGATCATCTTCCATAATGAAGTGAGAGTCCTTGACTCTATAAAGAGGTAAGATGCTTAAGTTAGGGCTCAGGTCGATATAGGATCTTAGACTAAATTTTTAAGATTAAGGTCTCATTCATGTTAATAAACATGAATGGGGCCTTATGACTAATAATTTAGGCTAATTATGTAACAAAGAGGACCACTTGACATTAAAAATGAGACCAAGTTAGGAACCTAAAGGACCTTAAAAACATAAATGTTGGACCTTGTTAAAATAAAGAGAAAAAAGGGGGAAATATAAAGGGACCAAGAATAATATTTTAGGCTAAGGTTTTGTCATGTTAAAAACATGACCAAGCCTTAATATAAAAATTAGGCTTATCTGAAGTAGGTTTAAAAAATGTTCCCACCAAATTTGCTCCTACCAAATTTGAATTTGAACCAAGGGTCTAAACTAGTGTTTTATGAAGGAGGGTTTTCTAAAATTAATCTAACTATGAGTTCTCAAAGAACAAAGGGTAGTAAAATATTTAATGAGGATAAAACTGTGAAAATCCTAACATGATCCATCAATAATAGATCTATGAAACCTGTAACTTAAGACATGAAGGCCAACTGTTAGCAACATTAGGCAAGGTTAAAGTAAAACCATGAATAAATGGGCCAATTTATCAGGCATGGACAGTATTAAATTTTTAATAATGTGAATAAAATATAAATGTCTTAGTGTTAAGGTTCAAAGTATGCACAAGGGTCCTTATTTTTCAAAAATGGGGGTATGTTGACCTCAACAAGTTGTATGGTATGCCATATGTGATTATCTATGGTAGAGATAATATTTTCACTTCAAGGTTCTATAAAAATTTCATTGAAACATTTGGAACATGTTTTAACTTTAGTTTAGCATACCACCTAAAAATAAATGGTTAAACTAAAATTCTCAACTAGGTGGTTAAAGATATGTTGAGTATGTATGTTATGCATCATGAATCTAAGTGGGAAGACTATCTGTAATTATTTAAATTTGCATATAACAACTCTTATAATTATGTGATCAAAATGGATCCATTTGAAGCTTTGTGTGGACACAAAAGTAGAACACCACTTGGTTGGGATAGTTAAAATATGGTTCTAGTTAGTCATAATGTACTTCAATATTATGACAAATAGATGGCTCTCATATGCTAAAATATAAAAAATTCTTCTAATCAACAAAAGATTTATGTATGCCATATAAGAACAACTCAAGAGTTTAATATGGGTGATAAATTTTTCATGTGAGTTAGACCTCAAAAAAGGATAAAATTTTATTATAATTTAGAACTCAAAAAATTTCAATCCAATTTGGAAATAATTCCAAATTATCTCCACACTTTGTTAGACCATTCACATTGTGGATAAGATTAGTCGTATTATCTATCAACTGGTCTTTCCTCTTTTTCCATCTAGGATTCATAGTGGTTTCCATGTTGCTTTATCAACAAAATCAATATTTGACCCTTTTCACATCTTGGAATGGAAAAACCGCTAGATTTTGAAAGAGGAGATATAATTGGAACCTATGAGGATCTTGAACCATTGCAACATTAAACTATGAAATAGAGATATTCATCCAGTGTTGGTCAAATAGGATTAGATTAGTGAAAGAAGTGTTATGTGAGAAGATGATAATATTTTTAGACAACAATACCCATTACTATTTGTTTAATCAATGGGATAACTACTCTTGAAGAGGGAGATAATGTCATATCCTGGTTTTTTTATCCTTTTACAAGTTGTTATTAGTCATACTTGACATTATTATGGCATATTTATAATCTTGATTTTTATAATAATTGTTAATTACTTTAGATTTTATATTATTGATATGATTATCATTCTTTGATTTATTTTAGTTGTTTATATAATTATCATGATTGTCGTGCTATGTTATTTTTAGATATTATATGGTTATTTACATGTGATATTATAACTTATCCAAATAATATTGATGTCATATTATGTGACTATAGGAAACTAAGAAATGATCTAGGTTTGGTAGTGGATTTAAGTAGTTAAAGGTGTGTGACTAGTCAGATGACACTCTGAAAGTTAGATTATGAGACATTTCATGACTCCAAGAGCCACCAGTTCATTGGTATTCTATTGGTTTCTATTGATTCTTAGTTTTCCTTCATTTTATCATTGTCATTTTTATACTATTTTAATCATTTAATTTTTCAATTTTTCATGTATTGGTTTCAATATCTATGAAATTGAATTTTTCACCTTAATGAACTTGTATGTTCATCTATTTTAGTGTCAATCAAGATACATTTAGTTAATGTGTAACACTATATTTATTCCATGTTGTGTCATTATTGATGTTACATGTTGGAACATTTTTTTTATTGCATCTTAGAGTCACTTTTTTATTATTTGATTAGGATTTAAATGCATAATTTTATCACTTCATATGAGTCTTTGTTGTGTTTGTTTTAAACCTTGACATTGGCCTTGAGAATTGGGTGCTAGTCAAGGAATGGAATTTAGTCCGTAAAATTCATTTCATATACAATCAATTTTGATTAAAACAATGGATTTATACTTAGGCTAATTTATTACATGAGATGGAAATTATAAAAGGTAAAGTTTACCTTATGATTAAAATTAGTTCATTATGGCACTTTTACCAAGATTTTGGTTTTCAAGTGTTTCTATTATCAATTTTTGACATTATTGCTGGAATTTATTTTGATAAAATTTTATTTGAAACCATAAGTGACCACTTTTATTTCTATGTGAAATTTTTTGTGATGAAATTCTCCATGGTTTCATGTGCATTTGGACTATTGAGGGGAGTTGGGAAGGTTGTTATGTCTCTAGTTTTTCCATAAATAAGTGGCAAAATGTGGGGAGCACAATGTTGAGTATTTTCACATTATTTAGCCAATGACTTACATATTTATATTTTGACTATTGTTTAATTGGTGGATTCATAGGTTTAATAATCCTTATTGTTTTCCATGGAGGATAGGAATGGAAGGTGGGAAAAGAATCTTTTACAGATAGCAACTACAACTGTGGATTGTCATGTGTTTTCCAAGTAAGTTGTAGTAATTATTAAATTACTTGTTCAATGAAACTATTTTTGGTATTGTGAGTAATGTTGATCAGAAATAAATTAGTTATTCAAATAAATAGAAGTGATCTTAGTATCACCAATCTTCATATGCAATTTGTTCAATAGATTTATTCAACCTTAGCTTTGATCAGGTTACATTATTCTTACCTATGTTTTTATTTTAATGTTCTTTTTACTTAAAATGCTTAAATATTATTTGAGTTGAGTTGTGTATACTTATTTGGGTTCATTCTATAATTACTTATTGATTTCTACTTATGATTATTTGATTTATACTTTTAATTGTACTAAGCCTTTTCTTGTTGTTTTGAGTCAGTGTTTGGTTATTAGTGATTCATGTTATCTAATTGATTTATTAGGTATTTTGGTGGAATTAGAATAATGAAGCAATTTTATTAAATTAACATCACCTCTATACATAGATTCAACATCAAAATAATGGCTGGGGTGTCTAGGGCCACCACTAGGGGGCTCATGGGGCTGCAAGGGTGTGCTTACCAATTTGGTTTACTAACTTTACAATTGTGGCATGATTATTGGATGATGTTCCAATTATGTTGGCACTCTAGTTGGAAATGTTACTACTTTGTATATTGATAATATAATTTGATCTTAGTTGTGTGATCTCAATTGTGTGTTGTTACTTTCATGCTGCAATCAAATTATTGTATATTTACAAATGAATGTATTTATTACATTATAATGGATAGTTAGATTTTTTAAGAATCTTTAATCCTATGAATTCATTGATTTTTATTATTTATATATCAAATATTAACTTTGTTGAATCTTTGAACTTATTGGTGTTCATTAAGTTATTGAAATATGCATGTGGAAGTACAAATATTGAGTTCAAATATTAGTTTATTGACATTTTGTTTGTTGAGTTTATAATTTTATTATTGATTTTTTTATTTAAGGTTTAGTTGGACTTTTTATAATGAAAAATTTGTTAATTATATTTTAATAAAGGTCCCTACAATCATTGTTCATTACTAGGATATCTATTGAATAGTTTACTTCTCTATATTCCTATGTGTTTTAAATATGATTTATTGGGTTGTACACCAAGTTAGTGACAACTATTTATAGTCTTGATTTTAATTATTATTATAAATTTGTTCTTTTATTCTTTAAAGTATTATACATTAACTTAATCGAGTTATGAATTAAATTGATTTACATAAATGAACATAGTTTGAGAATGATTTGAATTAAAGTGTTATGTTGAGTCTTGTATAAGTATATGTAACTATTGTTAGTTTATTTTTTTTGTAATTTGAAAAATTGGAATAAAAGAATAATTATCTAGCAATCATTTACAATAATTAAAAATGGAATAATAGTTTATGTTGGTGATTATATTTTCATTTCAGTATAAAAAAGAGACAAGTCTAAATAGTAAATAGAGGTAGTATGGTAGATAAAGTTTCATATTATGAAATTTTATATTAACAAAGGATTACCACTTTTTGGTGGATAAGATGCAAGATCTTAGGGGTATACCAATAATACCAAGTTAGGAATTTAATAGATATGTTTATAAAACATGTTATTTAATGGATAATGTAATATTTATATCATTATTAAGGTTTTTAATACCGTCATATTATGTAGATAATTACATTTGAAGTTGAATTTCATATGAATCATGATTTGGTTGACTTTGTCAAAATAAATATGAATTAATAGTAGTGTTGGTTGAATATTAATTTTAAAACAAATTTGTAATTTATTATTATTTAATATCATGTGGGATCATGTGAATTATTGGTACAGGATGGTCTACCCAAACTAATTGTTATTGGAAAAGATAACAACTTAAGGACTAAATGAATAAGGGATAAGAGGATTATATCACATTAGAAGGAGAGTGATTAATATGTTTTTTTATAGTTACCATAATTTATGGAATTAAATTATACAAATATTAAGTAATTATATGCATTAAGATATTAATATGTTAATAATATTTTTAATTTGGCATTGCCCCTACATGAGAGTAACCATTCCAACCAATTTTAATTATATTGATTAATTCTAAGGTTATATCAATCAAGTGGCTCACCAATAAACCAATAATAATTTAATACTTAAGATTGTGTATTATTAAGTGTAAAGTTATACTTGAATAATATAACAATGTCATCAATTTTTATTCTACTTGTTAGGGAATCTAGATGATAATAGCTAAAATAACATTGGTTACTTGCCATGATTCCTGAGGGTAATTATTAAAACCATGGTAGGTATCACTAAGAAATATTACAATTATTTCCATATCTTGTGTTTTGATTGTGTAATATTATATGGTTATGATAGGTTACGGTGTTTATTAATCATGAATTATGAGATTGGTGGTAATTGGAAAATTACGAGTTATGGCATACAAATAAGATTGTGATGGTAAGTTGGTGTTTATAATTATTAAGGAGTTAACATTTATCTTTTTTGGAAAAGGAAATAATCATATTTGTTTACAAAAACTTTGGACACTTTATAAGTTGATTTAAATTATTTCTCTTAACAATTAAATGCTTTGTTTAGAATAGATTATGAGCTAATTTGAGATGTACATTGTTTCTATCATATTCTATTATGTGAGTTATATTAGACTAATTGATAAAGATAAATCACATTGATATATTAATGCATAAGTGCCTTATTATGAATAACTATGAAATGGGTTATCAATCTCATGTTTCAAAGGATTGATGTTTATTAGATGTAAAATATTCTAAATATTATGATTTCATGTTCCCATTATACTTATAAGACTGAAATTGTGTCATGATAGTAAAACAGCTTGAAAATATTTGAATGATTTCTAAACCTTGCCTAATGAACTATTTTGATCATCTATGTACTTAACTAAGGTTAAGGATAATCAAATGGTTATATTAGGAAGATGATTGATAGAATATTTAAGTTAGAATTAGTGTGAAGACACATAATTAGACACCCTAAGCTCCATATTTAGTGTGTAATGAAATACTTATTTATAGTTTTGTATTTAGGTGATTCAACCATAGATAGTGTTAGATAACTATCCTATCCCTATTATTTATTTGGATCTATGCCATATTAGCATGACCATAAACCTATCTTGTATCAATATTTACTAGATTGTGTTTCGTACTCACTTATTCTCTTACACACAAACCCCCCCCCCCCCCCACCCCCCCCCCCCACCCCCACCCACACACACACACAAATACATACACATGCACACACACATACATATGGGGTAAGCTACACCTTAGGGGTGACATGTATTTATAGATGATTCTTTGTTAATTTCCTTTTATGATTAATAACATGAAACATGTCTTGGATGACTTAATGGAGACTTCACAATTTGATTAATATTCATTGATGAATATTTAACTCTACCATTATAGGGAGGCACCAATAGTAGTTATAAATATTCAAGATCACAAGTATAGTCTTGGAAGTGAAAAACATGGGTCTAAATTATGGGGAATATCTGTTTAGCATACTAAAGTTTCATGCATATACTAAATTGATTGTTAGAAATATATATATTGAATATAGGTTGTTAAGATAGTATATTGATAGAGGGAATGTGTGCTCAAGAATCAAACATTAATTTTCCAAGTGTTTCAAAATATGTCAAAGAT
>JARHVA010000541.1:3510000-3552500 GCA_037957365.1 Torreya grandis
AGAGAAGCTCACTCCAAACCAATTTGGTTAAATTAAAGCCTCAATGGAAACCAAAAAAAGTTTCCTCAAGCAAGGAAGAAGATCAGTTGAATCATGTCAGTAGTAAGCAATGGTCTGAGGCATCCAAGGATCCATGGTTTCTCTAGGCTGAGAAAATCAAAGTGATTGAAGCATTTTTAGAAAAGATTGGTTCTTCATAGGTCATTTTTCATACTTCAATGATTACAAGCTATGAATTTATTGAAAAGGAATCTCTCTCAATTAAATAATTAGTCAAAAAGAAATATAATACTATCACTAATATGGATCCAAAGATTTTAGAAGTAGAAGATCTAACCATCATTGGTGCAGAGCAAGAAGAATCAAAAGGGGTAAAATAATTTGAGGAATATTCTTAAGGGGATATTAGTTATAAATAAGTTCTGACTATCTTGTAGTCTCATAGTTCTAACTAAATCCAAATTGGGGCCCTCATCAAGGTCGAGGTAGAAAAATGAATAAATCTCATATTGATCGTGAATTTATCATAGGTAGGTAGGGTACTTTGGAGAAATTTGTTGATGTTGTGAAGTAGGGGATGGAAATCCCCCATAAGAATCATTAATATTCTATCTTGGAATGTTAGGGGCCTAAATTCCCCTAACAAAAGAAGCTTGGTTAAGTGTCTTATAAAAGTTGAAAATTTGGATATCATTTTGTTTCAAGAAACTAAACTAGATATGGAGGAATGTACTAGTTTTTTAAGCTCATTTGGCAATTGCTAGAATGGGTACTTTGTGGAGGCTTTAGGTGCATAAGGAGGCCTAGCTTTTATGTGGTCTTCCTTTTCTATCAAAGCTAAAATAATTGCTTCTGGGTAAAATTGGCAAGCGGGTAAATATTCCAATTTTAATTCAAATTTGTAATTTATGTTGATCAATATCTATGGTTTGCAAGGTGTTTAGCTCATATCTGCTCTATGGATAGATCTCTCATTTTTTCTCAAAAATATTCAGTTGGAAAAATTTGTTTTGAGAGGTGACTTTAATGTTATTTCAAGATTCAAAGATAAAAACAGTGGAGTATTTTCAAATTTAGAGATGATTCAAGATTTTGGTAACTTCATAGTTTAAAATTACCTTGAAGATATTCTCCTAAACACATGTTAGTTTACTTATAATAATAGATTTTTGGGTAGGCATAACATATTGCAACACCTGTATCAGTTTTTATCCACTCTTAATTGGGATCTCAGTAATAGAAAATTGGATTGTTGGGTTTCTCAATTTGTGGGTTCTGATCATCAGCCTATTATTTTAAATATTGATTCTGACTCACCCCTATAATGATGTCCCTTTAAATTTTAATTGATGTGGTTGAGACATCCTTCTCTTCTTGACTTAGTAAAAAATTGGTGGTGGCAATGTCCCTTAGTTTAAGGAGCAAAAATGGTTCAGATTTTCAAAAAATTGAAATTTGTGAAGGAAAAATTGAAGGTTTGGAAAGAGAACATTTAAAAAACAATTTTAAATAAAAAAAGGTTAGAATAATAATTGAATGAGTTCATCTTTGAGAAAGGGATGGATGAGGTGGCCTATCATCAAGAGAAATCTTTGATGAAGGATTATGAGGAAATTATCTATAGAGAAGAAATTTATTGGAAGAAAAAATCCATATAAAATTGGCTCAAAAAAGGCAACATAAATTTAGCCTACTTTCATCAATTAGTTAAATCTCATAGGAAGGTGGTTATTATAGCTCATATTCATTCTATCCAAGGGGTGGATCTTGAAAAACTAGAAGAAATAATATAGGAAGTAGTCTTGTACTTTCAAAATATGTTTAATGATGAACATTATTCACTCTTAAGAGTTCAAAATTATTTCCTTCACCTTATTCCCAGAGTCATTTCTCAAGAGATTAATGAGAGATTTTTGGCTCCTTTTTATTTAGATGAAGTCCACAAGGTGGTTTTTTCTATGGCTAGGGACAAAGCCCCTAGTCTTGATGGTTTTCTAGTAGCTTTCTTCTAGCATTTTTGGGAAGTTGTAGGTGTTGATGTCTAGGATATGGTTAAAGAATATAGAAATGAGAAAAAAGTAAAACCTAAACTCACTATGAATTTCATCTCTTATTTTATTAAATGGGAGGAAAAATCTTCCTTTTCAAACTTCAAACCCATTGCTTTGTGTAACCTAGTTTATAAGATTATTTTGATGGCAATTACTAAAAGAATGAAACCTTTGATGAACAAGTTAATTTTAGGTGAACAAGATCACTTTGTTCTAGGTAGAAGAAGCATACAATAAGGTATTATTATGGCTCATGAAATTCTACATTCCTTGTCTCACAATCATCAAAAAGGTATGTTGATTAAATTAGATATAAGCAAAGCATATGATCAAGTCAACTAGAGATTTCTTTTTAAAAATTTAATCAGGTTTGGCTTTAGTCATGATTGGTGTGAATGGGTCTTTATATGTGTTTCTAATCCAAATTTTTTGGCTTTAGTTAATGGTAGTCCCTCTAGGTTGTTCTCAATTACCATGGGTCTAAGGCAAGGGGATCCTTTATCTCTTTTTTTTTTCATCATCCTGGCAAAAGCTTTGGGTAGAGCATTTTGTGATGCTCAAACAAGAGGTCAGCTTCAAGGTCTTAAAATTGTTGATAATTTTAAGATTATAACTCATCAAAAATTTATAGGTGACACTTTTCTTTTTGGAAAACCAAGGATTGTAAAAGCTAAAGAGTTCAAAAAAATTTTGAAATTTTATGAAGCAACATCTGGTCAAAAAGTGAATGAAGGTAAATCTAATTTTTTTTTCATGAACTGCTATCATAAGATTAAAAATAACTTGAGAAATTTACTAGGATTTAAAATTGGGAAGCTTCCAAGCAAGTAATTTGGAGTTCATATTTTTAAAGGGTCTAGCTCCTCTCATATTTGGCAAGATTTTTTGTAAAGATTCAAAGTTCATTTAAACTCTTGGAAGGGTAGATGGTTTTCTCTAGTAGTGAGAATTAATCTAATTAAATTTATTCTCAATGCTTTACCAACTTACTAATTTTTAGTGATCAACCATCCTATCAAGATTTTCAATTCCATGAATAAAATTATTAAATATTTTCTTTGGCAATGTTATGACAAGTATAAAAAAATCCTATTTTGAAATGGGATCAGGTTTGTTGAAGAAAGTAGAAAGGTGGTGTTGGCATCAAAGTTATTCATCTTTAGAATATTTCACTTGGTGCCAAATTAGTTTGGAAAATGGTGTTTGAACCTAATAGTTTGTGGTGTAACCTTCTTAGAGATAAATATCTAGATTCAGACACCCTAGAAAGAATGATCTCTATTTTGAATCCTCCTTGTGGCTCTCATATTTGTAACTTCATGTTAAAATATAGGTCAATCATTTATCAACATGTTTTTTGGACTATCAACAATGGTATAAAGGAATATTTTTTGTAATGATTCTTAGAATGGTCACTGTCCTCTTATAGAAATTTGTGTAGATAGTTAGATCAAATATTTTTTAGAAGCACTTTGGGGAACTCAGGTGAGTGATTATATCTTTTTAGATAGTCTCTCTAAAAAGGTGTTCTATAATTGGAAAAGTATTTAGGACCTTCTTGTTCCTTTAGAAGAATTGTATGCTCTAGAAGAATGCCTCAAAAATAGGAAGATTTTTTTGAATAGCAAAGAAGATCATTTGTATTGGATTGGTGCCAAAATAAGTATTTATTCGGTTTACCTTTGTTACCAAATGGATGAAACTAAGGATGAATCTATCAAATGGGATAATTTTTGTATTATAATAAAGGACTTTAGAAATTAAGTGCCTTTGCTTCAATCATAGTTCATAACTGCATTTTAAAGCATGATCATTTGAATAAAATTGGTTTTATAGGCCCATATAGATGTCATCATATGAACAAAATGAACAAATAGTTGATCATCTCTTGTTCAATTTTAAATTTGCTAAATGGTGTCGGGTTTTGTTGTGTAATAAATTGAACTGGTCCTAGGCTTGGCTGTAAACTCTTCATCAAGCTTTTTCTTCTTGGCCAATTAGAAATGTTAAAGATTGTATTTTCTCCCTATGGAGAAGTATCCCTATGATTCTCATATGGATAATCTAGAAAGAAAGAAATGCAAGGATTTTTGAAAATAAAGCTTGTCCTTTGTATGCAGTGATGAAAGATATTAAAATTTCCATTTTAGAAGTGGTCTCCTCACACTTTCAAAGAAAAAAAGGTATGTTATCTAAATGGGATATGTAAATGTGTGTTATTTATAAATATCTCAAACAACCTCCTATTTATGAGTAAATAATAAATAATCATATCAAGAGAAATAGAAAAGATGCAATATAAACACCTCCAAATCCTAATTGGTTTAAATTAAATTTTGATGGGGCCTGTAGAAGTAATCCATCAGCATTAGGAGATGGATGTGTGATTAAATATTATAGTGGATATTTAAATATAGCCTTATCTTTGAAGCTCCTTGATGGGAATAACAATGAAGTTGAGGCCCAAGCACTAATAGAAGGTATTAAATTAGTGATTGATTGTGGCATTAAAACACTTGAAACTAAAGGAGATTCACAAGTTGTAATTAAAGATTTGAAAATTCAAAGAACAAACTTGTGTAAAATAATGAATATCCTATATATAGTTTGGCCAAAATTGCAATTTTTCTCTAATTTGTCAGCTTCACATTACTTTAGAGAAAGTAATATGTTGGTAGAATTATTGGCCAATGTGGCTATTGATCAACCTATAGAAATGAGATTGGACAATGTTAATTCAAGTTGGGTAGATTGTTTCAATTTTGACCAAATTAATTTCTAATTTTTTAATAGTATTTTTGGAAGTTTTTATTTTTAATATGATTAAAAATAAAAAAATTCCTATTAAAAGGTGGTAGGATTTTTTCATTATGAGTTTGGAAACTCATATGCTTGAGGTTATAATCATAATAATGCTAGAGGCTTGCAATCCAATGGGATTTGACCTACCAAAATTAGCAAGCATGGATCCATATGTCCCATAGCAAGGGTATTGATTTCTATACATGGCCCATTTTCTATTAGGTGTGCATGGTCCTTGGTTCATGTTGGGTTGGTCATCAATTTTTCTGGTTGCTGTGAGGATGAATAAATTTTAAAAATGAATCTACGTGTTACCCCCTGGTGTTTGGTAAAGCTAGAACTAGGGAAATGGGTTTTTTTGGTCCAATTTATAGAACTCACCTTTCAAATATTTTTTGTCTTCCTACACTAGAAGTGGTGGATGTAATCAAATTTTTTTGGGGCATAAATTTTTTGGTAGAAAACAACTAGGTTTGAGTCAATTTTGATTTGGTCTCACTTTTTTCTAGTAATCTCTATCTTTTGGTTTTGAATGTTGATTAGGTTCAAATGGTGGTTGAGTTCTTTGTGTTTCTAGAGTATCACCAAGGCTTGTTCTCTCAATTATCTTCTCTATCTCTCAGCCCTTCTCTAACAATGCCTTTTTTGGTCATGACTCTCTAGGTTTCATCCCTTTGTCTACCTATTGGGAATTGGAAACTCAGTTCTTATCTTTAGTGTGTTTTGTTAAGGAAGTGGAAGAGGCCTCTTATAAATCTCATGAAGTGGCACATAGAAAGGGTATTTTTTTCTTGATTTAGTTGAGTTTTTAAATCTTACCTATGGCCTTGATGATTTGTGGTCTTCTCGTAGAAATTTAGATCATGTCAAATCCATTAAGTGGCTTGCAAAAGTGGTGGCACAGGGCTTTTTCAAAGTCCCTCCTTGATAGCATAGTAAGACTCTATTATCAAAGGATGCTATTTGTCCTTAGCATAAGATGGTCTAACCCTAGTTGGTAGCAATAGTTGGAGCATAGTTAAATATTGGGATGCCTTCTTTAGGAAAAGATCTTGTGGCTATGGTGCAAGTTGGTCCTTCTACAGGTTTTTTTGATGGCAGTATTTTATGTGATGGAAAATTCGTTGATATTATAATCTTAGAATGATAAGTGGTCTATTTCTTTCTTTTGATACTTCATTCCAATTTTTAGTCTCTAGTAATCCCATTTATCTAAAGCTCTTATATTTAAAAATAGACATATGTAAGACATTCTATCTATATGTTTTGTTGTTAATGGAAATATGGTAAATCTGAAAAATCTTTTTGCTTGGTTTTGATTGGTCAATCATACCTTAAAATTTTATAATGTTAAACCTGACCACCTTTTATATTATGCTATATATGGTGTAAGGGCCTGAGATCCTTTAATTATTGAGCACTGATAAAAATTTTTATGTATGTTTATATATTTTTAATTTTAATTAGTTTACTCCCATTTTAGGTAAAACTAGAATTAAGGTAAATAATTAGATACATGTTTGAGTGATTTTTCAAGGACTCTAACTACGTATGATAATTTTTTTTCCTTATTTTGTTATTAATGTGATATATATATATATATATATATATATATGTATATATATATATATATATGTATATATATATGTATGTATGTGTATATATATATATATGTGTGTGTGTGTATATATATATATATATATATATATATATATATATATATATATATATATATATATATATATATATATGTGTGTGTGTGTGTGTTTATATATTTTTAATTTTAATTAGTTTAATGCAATGGTTAAGTGGCAAATTTATGTAACCTTAGTACATTAATTAAAATATTAAATAAATAATATGTATTATTATCTATGAGGTCATGCTCATGCAATAATAAGGAATATTATTATTAATGTTGGAATTATTGGTCTAGGTTGGAATCATGACTTATGGTCAAAGATGCCAACCCATGTGACCAAGGGGACAAGTCAGACCCATGTAATCTGACCGTTGGAAAGGTCATATTTCTCCAATGGTCATATTGACTTTCCTATATTATAGACATTTTATATTTTAAAATCTAGAGAGGATGCTTATGTATTCCAATCCATTCCATCTAGGTTTTGTGAAGATTCATAGAGAAGAAGTGAGAAGATAAAGTTGTATTGGTTGCATATTGAGTTTCTCAAATAAAAAATAATCTTTATGGGTTTTTTACCTCTTAGAGGTTTTCCTGCATATATCTATGTTCTATGGTGTGTATCTTTGCTTCTAATTTCTCATGTAGATCTAGTGTGCATAAGCTTCTTTCTACAAGTTCTATCATGGTATCAGAGCTGGTTGATGCATGATCAAGAGGCAAGATCATAGATTAGGTTTGTGGCTTGTGTTCTAGCCTAGATCCATCCATTTTTTGAGCTATGGTATGTTCATAATAATTTTTTAATCTTATCCTTTAGTAGAAGTAAGTTATTTCATTTATTTCCTTTTTTAAACCCTAGAGATTTTAGATCTAAGAATTTTATCATATATCAAGCTTATTTTCATGCCATAAATCCAACTAAGAGTCTTAAAAATAGGATAAAAATGCTTCTTTAAGCATTAAAATTTTAATATTTTCTTTTTGTTTAGTCTAATGATCATTGTGAAGGTGTTTGAAGCTTTCCAGTTATAGACCAGGCATTTCTAACTTGTATTTAAGTTTATTTTAGCTCAAAGATCAGGGCATAGATCTTGTGTCACATTCTTGAGAGTTTTTTGGAGATCCTCTCTTCATCTACTTCATGATCTATGCACTTGTATTTCATGTGAAGGATTTATTTGTAGATCTAACCAATCAAGAGACACATCTCCTCGAGACAAGTTGAAAACTAAAAAAATTTCATTTCAAGATTTTCTCTTTTCCTAGTGTTAAGACCATTTTTTAGCCTAAAACCTTGTTTTACAGATTTTTTTTGGAAGATCAAGTTAAAAATTTGAGAAAAATTGAAAATCTTGTTTTTAACTATAGATCTGCAATTTTTTTGTTTGGTTGTTCAAGGTTTTCTATAAAAACACTATAATATTTTTTCATTCCATTCCCAAGCACTATTTTTTAGCTTGTGAAAGCTAAAAATTGATAAAATATTAGATATTAAGTAGTATATCTCTATTCTGATATCTCCATCTACTTAGTTTGACCAATTCCAAGTAATTTAGACCTTTACTTTGTCAGATTTGGACTCTTGTAAGTTTTTTTCAATTTTCCCTTTCCTATTTCATTGCCTTTGTATGGCTTCTTTGGAGAAAATTCAAAAAAAAATTATTTTGGATCCTCTAATTTTGGATCTTAAAGAGTGTTTTAGGTATTCTAAGTGTTTAAATCATTTTCTAGACCCTACAAACATCTCCCTAACTACAATTTTTTTCTTCCCATCCTCTAATGGCATCCATATTCAATTGATACACCCCTATGAAGTTTTAAAAAAAATTACATTTATTAGTCTTTTTTAGATTTGTAAAATTTATTTCTTCAATTTTAAGGCATTCTAAAGCTATCTAGAAGGTTATTTGAAGGAATAAGAGAGAGTTTTGAGTTTTATACCTTTCCTAGGCACCATAGCTACTACAGGGCATTAAAAAAACCAATTCAGAGTCATTCAAAGCTTGATTTGAGTCTCTCAAATGCTCTGGAGGGTTGTTTGGAGGTGGTTGTAAGATTTATAGAGCTTGTTTTAGCCTCCTGTATCTCCTTCAAGCTCCCTTGCATCCTCCCTCAACACCATTAATCTACTTGTACATGAAAATGGAAAATAAATGGGTATATCTATAGTTTTAAATCAATTATTTAAAAAATAAGAGTTTTATTTAATTCTCTTTTTCCACCTATGCCAGTGGACCCCACCTTTTTGAAAATCTATTACATTTAATTTTGAAATCAATGCATCCATTTTTAAAAAAAAAACATTTAATTCTATTCCATTTATTTTCTAAAATAAAAATAAAAATAGATTAATTTAAAGGGTTTAAATGCAAATTTATGCATGATTATTATAAATGAGCTTAGTGGGTGGGTTAGAATTTATAATTTTGCTAAAATCTTCAATTAAGTGAGGTTAAGAGTTCAAATTCCCTCAAGCCTCTCTTTTCTGACCAAATTTAATTAATTATTAAAAATTATTATTCCATGCGTGATCATTCACATGAAATTAAGTGTTGTGTGCAACAATGTATTCACCTTGTGACCTTATCCACTGCTTGTAGATCATAGTCATCAAACTAATTGATTTTTAGGTTTTGGCATGTTTCATCCACATTATAAAGGATATTTTTTTAAATTTAAAACCTCTTTATACTGATTTTACAACATTTTGGTCAAATAGTGCTCTTGTGACACTATTTATGACACTTGTAACCAATTCTTGTGACACTTGAAACACTAAATTTTCTTAAGTATTTTGATCAATTTAGTGTACTTATACATTTTAAATTTATTTTATAATCAAATTTAGTATAAAATAACATTAATTTAAGTGTTGCATCTTATACCCGCTTAGTGTCAAAAAACACAAACCTAGGGTGTCAACCTTGTAGGGAAGTAATGGCTTCACCTAGCTTTGCATTAGACACATCCCAAGTTTTAAACAGATCAAACTAAAACATTTGGAAAATCTACGTTAAAGCTAAATTTTTGGCTAGAAAATTGTGGAATATTATAGTTGGGTTTGAAAAACACTCGACAGGAAGAAATGCAACACCTAAACTTTCAAATGCATTTCAATAAAAATCACAAGAAGTAATGTCAATAATTTTGAGGAGTGTTAAGGATGAGTTCCTACTCCATATCAACAATCAATAATCCCCTAGTGAAGCTTGGAAACTTTTTGAGTTAATGCATGATGGAACTCATCTCTCTAAGATCATCAAATTGATTCTTGAACTGCATACCACTCTTATTAAAGGAGATGAAAAAGTTAACTTTCTTGAAAAAAGTAAGAATATTAAAGCTTAATTAAATGGATATAATTGTAATCTAATTCAAGATCAATTACTTTATTTTATCATCCAATTGAACATCCATGAAAAATTTCACTTCATTTCTATTCTAAACTCCAAATATCAAACAAAGCAAGATATCCCTAATCTTGCTACTATGTCTGCTCTCTTGATTCAAGAAGAAAAAGTTATGACTAAATTTAATTTCAAATCAAATGCAAATCAGGCACTTCTATCTGTCAAACCTATTGTTAAAAATAATAGAAACCAAAAATTTAAATCTAGATTTGCTAATTGCCCAAATAGAAACTTTAAATTTGGTAATAGTAAAAAAGATTAGCAAAATGGAAAGTGAATTTTTTTTGGTAAACATGGACACAATAAAGAATATTGTTATAGGAACAAGAATAGAAAAACCCATAAACAATCTAAATTTAACAAAGGGAAAAAATGGTGATCTAACCATTAGAAAAATCAAAACCCTAATTAAGGATAAAAGACCAACAACATTGCTCTATATGTTTCCTTACTTGCTTCTAATAAGAATGAATGGATTTTATATAGTGGATCTTTGCATCATATGATGTGTCTATAAAATATTTTGGTTCACATAAAAGATATATTTGAAAGGATTTATGTCGATGATAATTCATTCTTATAAGCAACTAAATAAGGAATAACTAAGCTTGCAAATGTTGTTATAAAATATGTTTTTTATGTTCCCAAACTTAAGAAAAATATTCTATCCTACTCCCAAATTATGAGTGATAACTTTATTCTAACCTTGTTCAAGGATAAATGGTCTATTAAAAATCAAAATTAATTCTTGATTGTTGAAGGAATTCAACATAATAGGTTATACATTTTATCTACTCCTTCCTCATGTAATATTTCATCACAAAGAAGTAATGAGTCTCAACTATGGCATGAAAGATTAGGTCATGTTAACTTTAGATGTCTTTATGATATGTATAGTCATGATATTTTGAATGGTATTCCTATTATATCTCAACATCATGAAGCTTATAAAGGTTACTTACGTGGTTAGCAACACACAAATCCTTTTCATGGAAATTGTAGAGTAAAAAATACTCTACATTTCATTCTATTTTTCAACTGCGTGCTAAAAAATTTTGTTCCCACATACTTTGGTCCAAAATAGTGAAGTTTTGAAATAGATCATAGGCTCTATTTTCCTTTTGATTCATTTTTGACTAAGTATCGAAATCAAATAGAAGCTACCAAGTGTCATTGTTCGAGGCACTTTTCATAATTTCAATAAGGTCGCAGAACATGCCACATGTCCCATAGCAACTTAGTGAAAAGCAACAAGTGTCAGCATCTGCATTTCATATCAGCACCTACATTTCATCTCTTTTTAGTGAAAGGTTTTAACAAGCTAAGTATTAGGGTAAAGCAGAAAGTGCCAAGTGGCAATCACAAAAGGTCTCAATTTGCTTTTCTAAAAGTGACAGAAGATGCCATGTATCCTAGCTGAATCAAGTGGAAGCCACCACGTGTCGAGATCTGAATTATCTTCAGTTTTCTTTACCAATATAGCTAATACTATGGTGGGTCTCAAGTTTTGTTTCTGAAGCAAGCGAAAGCTGCCAAGTGTCGTTATTTGTGTAAATATGAAATGAGACCTGATTATTTCTATGATATAAATAGAGTAAAGTGGAGACCACCACATGTCACGTTCTACAGGTTTCTAAAAATGTAGCTAAAACAAGTAGAGACCACCACATAACCCCAGTTAAGTAAAGTAGAGATTGTCACGTGTCTTTTATTGAGGGAAGTAGAAATCACCACTTGTCCCTATGATCCTTTTCAAGTTGCTTAGGCAAGAAAGGTTGTGGGTCTTATTTTATTTTAAAATATTAAGGTTTTGAGGAAGTGGATTATGACAGGTGTCAAAGGTGGAACACTCATAAACAAAGACACAAAAGGAGTATAAATTACATGGAAAGTGTCGCGTGTCTTTAGTAGGTGTTGCAGAACATGCCAAGTGTCATCCTCTAGTGTCTCCTAAAGTAATAAGAAGGTTTTTAAGGAATTGACTAAGTGTCCTCTTTTGTTTAAGAGAATGGAGCATCCTACAATCTGTTTTAGCCAATGAACTGTCGAAAGACAAAGTGTTTCAGAATCTAAGAAATATCTTTTATTAGACACTTCCAGTTCAGTTAGATTTCAGTTGGGCCATTAGATTGGGAACAAGCAGACAATCCAAAGTGAATCCAAGGCTATAAATAAGGGTATAGAGATCACCAGAAGGATCATCATCATTAGATACCATAGATAATTTTCTAAGAGAATTATTTTCAAGAGTTTAGACTTTCTAGAGCTGTGACTAGGAATATCATTTGCCTTTGTTCTATTTTCTTAAGTTGGAAAGTTTATGTAACTATGCATGTTTCTATGCCTCTTATGTGACTAGAGAATTAATAAGAAGATTGAATCATGTGCCTTTGTTGATACTTTCTATGTCATTGTAAAAGTAGTCTAGGCTGTGTTGTCAAGAGTTTTAGACTTTCTAGAGTTGTGATTAGGAGTGTCATTTTCCTTTGTTCCATTTTATTGAGTTGGAAAGTTTATATAACTGTGCATGTTTTTGTGCCTCTTATGTGACTGGAGAATTGAAATAAGAAGATTGAACCCTGTGTCTTTATTGATATTTTCTATATCACTATAAAATTAGTCTATGTTGTGAGCCTCTGTTTCTATTGTTTCCATCTTTTACATTGATCATGCACTTGTTTGCTCTTAAATGTAATTGAATCTTACATATAGTCTCATTGTGATCATGATTAAGGTCAAATTACATTCAGGCACATCACCATAGTTATATTTTCTTTCTTGCATTTATGTTTTTGTTAAAATTCCTATCCCTTTTCATAGTATACACTTGATATAAAGAAGAGACTAGCTTCTTAAAAATCTAGAGGTTGTTTCAAGTCGCAAGTCCCACATCTTAAAACTTCCCATTGTTAGTGTTAGAAACAAGTGCAATTTTAACCATCAATAGTTTTTGGCATGCCTAGTGGGACCAATCTTGAAGTTTCTTTCAAGATCATATGAGCTAGAGAGCCACAAGGAGTCAGAGCTGTGGACCAATAACCAGATCACAATCTACTATAAATCCAAGTATTCTTTTGCCACCTTTGGTAACTAGTCAAGAGAAAGAGTCAACCAATTTATACCAATACCAAGATAAAATATGGGAACCCTTATACGCCCAAGAAATTATGCAAGTTAGAACATTGGTAGTCCATTGATTCTCCCAATACCACCAGCCACTTGGGACCCTATCCTAGTGAATGCCCTAAAAGCTTTGCCCAAATTTAGTGGGAAAGACTTTAAAACACCTGAAGAACATCTGCAGGATGTATCAAATGTTTGTGTTATAAATGTTGTCACACAACAAAATGTGGCCATAAGATTATTAGCAGCTTCTTTTAAAGGGAAGGCTCTAGAATGGTACCGGTCCCTAACCCCAAATACCATCTCTACATGGGATCAGCTCGAAGATCTTTTATTTAAAAGATTTGAAGAGAAGGGTGATAAGTCTTCTTTGTTACAGTAATTAATTACCATCCAAAGGGCACCACAAGAAGCAATGACTGACTTCAATTCTAGATTTTAAAAGACTTGGGAAAGAATCCCTGCTATAACTAGACCACTACCAGGTATGGCTATAGTTTTTTATCTTAAGGCTTTGAATTTAGATATATCTGTTATGATTCAATCACTTGGAGGTCATACTCTGCCAGAGGCTTATGACTATGCAGTCAGACCTAAAAATAATTTGATAGATGCTGTAAAATTGCCTCCAAGGCCTCCCATGCCCATGTTCCTAGAGATCTCCTTACCATTACCTCAAGAAGCCCCTATATCCATAACCCCACCTGTGTCTATGTACGCATATCCTTAACCACCTGCTAAAGAAATTGTCCTTGCTCAATCATCTGAGCTGGATGATATCAAGAATATCTTGAGGACATTTTATAATGATCTGATTAATATAAAGAGACAGTAGAATTCTTTTCCTAAAACCTAATACCAGGGCTATCAAGGAAATAGATTTTCATCTCAGCCAAACCAATACCAAGGTCTTCCAAGGCAAAATAACCCTTAGCTTGCAAACCAATTAGTTGCAGTCCCTACACCCTCATAGACTATTCTTCCCAATTCAAATAGGGAGATTGTTCTAGGGAAAAATAATTATGTGGATAACAATGCCTGGTGTTTCCCTTACAATAATGCTCATACACCTAGAGATTGTCCCATGGGTAATCTACAACAAAAGGTGGCAGAGCAAAGAAGAATGGATGGTCAGTTTGCAAGTTCCAGTGACAATCAAGCCTACCAATCTTCTGGTATGTAGAATTTAGTCTTAATGGCTCAGATGCAAGGTATGTCTTTGCAACAAGAGGAAGAAATAGCCCTAGAAAATGCTTTGTTCTCATGGGTTGAAGATGAAGAATTAGTTTTCTTGAATGAAGCATCTACCTCTAAAAAACTAGTGGTGCAATCTGATTATTATACTAGATCAAAGAGAAGGATGGTGGAACAGCCTGAGGTTATAAATAGTCAAGTCATGGAGAATCCTACATTTTAAGGACAAAGAAACATAGCTATTAGACAAAAAGTGCCTCAGCCGGTGCAGAATCAAGGGATTCCTGCACAAATTCAAGAAAATACAAGATATCTTTATTTACAAAGAACTTAGACTCTAGGACCAATAAATGTGGTGGATTAATTGAATAAGACTCCAGCACAAGTATCAATATGGGATATATTGGCTATTCCTAAACAAAAAACACTACTACAAGAAGCTCTACAAGGCTAATCAGTGCCCAAAGGTACTGTTATCAAAGGACTTGTTGAGAAAGAAAATCCCAAAGACACAGTTCATCTGCAAACAATAGCCCTAGTGAATAATGCACTAGAGGTAAGCAAATCCAAACTAGATCCATTCTATTTAACTTTAATAGTTGGCAAGAAACTGCTGCATAATGTAATGATTGATTCAGGGGCTAGTACTATAGTAATGCCTAAGTAGATACCTGATGCATTAGAAATTAAGTATGAACCACTCACTAAAGGAGTCATGTAGCTAGATGGCAAAGCATTACAAACAATAGGGAGAATTAAACAAATCCCAATACAATTATATGCCTATCCTAATATAATTGTAAATCAAGATGTAGTAGTCATAGACATACCTCCTGTACTTGGCCTATGCTTATCCAGAGACTTTACAGCCAAGATAGGAGGATATATGTCCCTTGATTGGTCTCACCTCATCTTAAGAACCAAGTATGGTTCAAAGATGAAGATATTATCTAAGACATTATATAAGGATCACATCACTAATAAACCAACTGTAAAGTTAGAGGTAGCTCATGCTATGATGAATAAAGAAGAAAGGGTTTTTGTTGAAGAGTTAGGTGAATGGACTGGACATGATGAAAAAGAGGAAAATGATCATTTATTAGCTATGATGCAAAGTGACCCATATGGAAATTATGACTCTATTGGTCTAGGTACTTACATTATACTTGATGAAGATCATAAAATCCCAAATGTTTTATAGGAAGAAAAGTCAAAAGATACCTCTTTTATTAATCCTTGGGTCTCTCAACATGAATTCTAGATTCTTAGTGAGAAGTCACAAGCATATGCCTTAATCTCTGATGAAGAAGAGATAATTTCTGACTTTCTTCTTACTTTCAAGATGATGTGGAGGAGCATGGACATTTCCTTGATCATGATTTGAATGATTTGTTTGAAATCATAGGGTCAGGTTATACTATTTTTCAAGGAGGTTATGAGCTGGTTGTAGATGAACAAGATATCATTGAGACTCAATTACATATGCAAAATTATTGCAAACTTTCAAAATTATCCTTTCGAGAGATTGATAATTTTGAAGTCATTAAATAGGATGATCACGCAGTAAAACTTGAGTTTGAGGCAGAAGGAGATATGCAAATAAATGATATATATCAAAGGGATTTTGTTGATAAGCAAATAGTCATTTATTTCTTGATAAGACATGCTAGTATCAAGAACCAGCATTCGACAAGCTTCCAAAGACAAGAAGAGTTTATATATGTTGGAAGCATGTTTGACTCAGACTCACTTAAATGTAGGCAAATCAATGTGGCATACAAAGAGAGAAAGTCACCAGAGCTATATACAATTCAACCACTTGTCCAGAAATATAAGCTAGCTTGTCATGAAGGAGACTTTAGAAAATATTCTTTTGATCTAGGAGGGAGATAAAGATACTATGTATTATAGTTAAATAGTTTCCCCTTTTCGTATTGTGTTTTTTTCCCATTTTTGTTTTCCTAGTTTTTCTTTTAAATAAGTGTTCTTTGAACATGTAGTTGGTAGCTCAGAGAATTTTTTTTCAAAATTTTAAAATTTTCTCAATACATTGAATGTCTCCCAAATCTTTAGAAATCCCTAAGGTACCTTACACTACCACTTGAATAACATGTTTGCCTCACTGTCCCATAAAGATTGAATAGGATTTTCTAATGGTTATCTGAGTTTAATGCCCTTTTGAGACTTGATAGGTCAATAAATACCTCTTAGCAAGATCTAAAGCTTACAAATTCTCAAACATTCTTGCATCTATGAAAAATATCCTGCTACTTGCATTTTCAGTGCTTAGTAAACTTACTTCAGCAAAAGTGTTTCTATTTTGTAAAAGTTCATACCAGTTATCACAGAAAAGATATAAAAGATGGAGGGAGCACAGTCTTCACAACAAGGAGCTAGGATGTATGAATCCCTTGACAATTTTCTTGTGAGCAAGTCATATGCTTCAACTCCCATGCAACCATTGACGACCTATCCACAGACTAGAATCCCTAAGGTTGGTCAAGCAAGTGACCCAGTAAAAATAAAATATTATGCAGATGGAGTCATGGACCCAATTCTTTAGAGAGCTAGTACCAAAAATCTTAGAGAAGGGGCACATCAAAGGTGTCTATAGAGGGCCAGAGTAGGGAAATATGAGACATTTGCCATGAGGATATGGACTACACAACTTTCCCAATTCCTTGTCCCAGCTATACATTCATGCCCTGACTTGGTCAAATTATGTGAAAACTTGTTCCATGCACCCTCATGCACCATTTAATAGGGTCCATTCATGGTGTAAATCACACTGTAGGCTATCATGAACATGTTAGCCCTATATCACGATAAGACAGCTATATTTCCCACTATTGTTAAAATGCAAAGAACATGGGAAAACATCAATACTCATTCAAGGTTCTTGAGATCTAAATCATAAATGGGTGATGATGACACTACGGTGCCTACACTCCCTGCAGCAAGAGCCCAATTCACACAAGCTAGCCAATATGCACTATCTATGATGGCTCTCATCTTTGGCATGAAATATGATATGGTAGTTTATGCAGGACAAATGGCTATCCTCTTTAGGTTGAAGACCATTGACAAAACTCAGGAGTATAGGCTTGACTTTTTTGAATAAATTACTTTCTCAATGGTGGAACAACTGGCCCAGTTTAAATCAAAATGAGTTTTCACGTACTCTTCTTATTTGTTTCACCTCATGTTATTTCAGAACTCTGACCTCTTTACCCAACATATGTATCTTGATATGTATGATCAAAATTTTGATCTCCAAAGGGCCATTCTTGTGTTTGCATGGACACATATTTTGTCAAAGACTAGTGACCCATATGAATTCTAGGAATTGTTTATTACCCCTATTTTTTGTCACCTCAACCCCGAACCAGTTATGAATAGATTATTCCCAAGTGTTTCAAACCTTCTAGCCAGTTTCCCAATTCCTTGTGATTTCTATTTTGGATCCCACCATACAATTATAAGAGTCCATGGTTTATATGGGGAACCAATATTGCTACCTAAGATTTTGACTCTTAGGTTAGCATTATTAGAGGTCACCAAGTAGGTATCTACAGTTGACAATGAATATGGATCTAAGAAGAGGAAAAGAAAAATGTATGACCTCCCATGGATGACAACCAGCATGGTTTTGGAAACCACAGATGTTGAAGTTGTGTTGCTCAGAAAGCTAGCCTTTCTAGGTTTCCTTATAATAGAAGAAAAATGTGTTTATGACCCAAATGGTTTCATAGCTTCTTGGATAAGGACTAACAAGGTTGCTACAAGAATTACACATGAGGGCTGCCCTTTTTGGGAAACCAGGAAAAATCCTAGAGAAGATGTTCCTATATTTTATGTTGAGTTAACAGACTTGCCCCTTCCACAAAATAGACCCTGGGAAACATTCTATGTTAAGCAGAGGGATTATGATCCTAAAGTCAGAATGAATTCTAGCTTAAGAAGGACATTAAAGAATAAAGATTGGGATGCTGAGAAAATAGAAGCCTATTGGAAATATAGGCAGGAAATTTATCAAATAACCCATTCTTTTGGGAATGTAGACACAGATGAGAGATGGGAAGAACTATGAGATGAGTGCCATCTCTCCCTTATATCTAGCCTAAAGACAAGTAATTTTATGACACCAGGTGTAGAGCAGGAAGCTAGGGCTGGGTCAAGCCAAGAGTCATAAGCCTCAGAGCAAACTATAACTGCAATAACTATATTAATTTGGCCTCAATCTCTCAGCATCATGGAAAAGCAAAAGAGTGTGGTGTCTTCACCACCAATAGCTTCCCCATTGGCATCAGTTATAGTTATTCCTAGTTTTTCACAAGCATCATTGAAAGGAAAAGAAACATAGCTAGAAGAAGAGACACCCAAGAAGTGAAAGAGGGTGCAATTTTAGTTTGATTCAGAAGAGGAAATAGACACCCCATAGTGCCAATTACAGAGTACTATAATTGCTCCTCAGGTAAGTATTATTCCTCCTTCTCCTTATCAATCTATTTCTTCTCCTATGGGCATGATGATTTCATCTAGATAGATGACATCCCCTGCCACTTCTGCCATTCCCATTTCTCACTTCACCCCCATTTGTGCCACCTCAAGCTTTAACATTACCTCATTTCTCCCCCTCAGTTCCCAAGAAACTTCCCCCTTAGATTGCCCATAGCCAAAAATTGGCTATTCAATATGGTTTACCATAGGGACATCCTTTTGTGGGTGGGCACATTGCCTCTCCTTCTACCTTCCAGACCCAAGCAGATGTTACTAGGAAGGTAAGGGAAGCCTGAAGAGAGAAAAAGAAGATCAAGGAAAATAAAGCATTGGCTACACCCCATCTACAGTTACAATTTGACCCCATTCAGTAGCAATTGATGGTGACTCATTTGTCACCAAATGTAATCAAGCCAATTGAGCAGATGTAGCTGGAAGACTACACAATGAATGCAGTGGCCATAAACATTTCTCTATTCAGGCCACATGATAAAATTGATCTACTAACTGAATCCACTTTTGTAGTTGCTGAAGACTACTTGAAGACATCAAGGAGGCTATAGAAGTTGGAGGCTGATTTAGCCAAGGAAAAGGCAAACATTAATAGTTTGACCACAAAAATAAATAAAAAGGACAATGAAATAGAGAATCTGAATAAATAGTTGCAAGATACTATTTCTCTTCAGACTCACCGGGTAGTCCAGGCCCAAAATGATTCTTTAAAAGTAGGGCTAATGTAGGTAAAAGATGTGGTGATGACCCTAAGGCACAAAAAGGTAGCATTGCAAGAAAAATGTGAGGAACACCTGTTGCATGTTACTTAATTACAATAGAATTTGTTGGCCAAAAAAAATAATATCATGACTATACAAGCCCAATTTCAAGTAGAATAATAGAGAGCAGCACAATTGACACTGGAGCTGGCTAATAGGCCAAGGGATGTCAGAGTGTTAAGTTTGGTGAAGGAGCTATATGAATCCATGTGAAAGAGAATCTATTTAGAGATTATTTAGCTCAAGCCTTCTCTCACTTTCTTCCTAAGTACACAAAAATTATGTGAAAAGGTGGAGAATTTAGTTCTAAACACTATGGATATAGTTTTTGGGAGAGTAATGGACTCGAAAACATTGTTACAAAAGTTTTATGATGCAACAAATGCAACATTGTCAGCAACAAGAATTGAGAATAGAATGGTCACTGCTAAGCGAGTGAATGAGGTTCTCAGTTGCAATTCTATAGCTATCAGTTATAGAGAGCTCCTAGATGTCATGAAAGAAGGAATCAATGAAATGAAACAACATATTGAAGATCTAGTGCAATTAGGTCTTCCTTCTCCATTTCTTGATGACAACACCATGCTGATGGTAGATGAAATTGAACCTTTGTTGTTGGCCAAGTAGATTGATTAGATAGTTTTTTAGGATTTAAGGGATGATTCATTAGTCCCTGAAGTAGAAGCTGTCTTGGTTCTTATTTCCCAACTTGAATGCAAATTGAAGGCTACAGTTTAAATTTTGTAGAATTTTTCACACAAGGATATTATTAACCTTGATTTAGCCTTCAATGAATTGCAAAATAAATAGGGGTTATCTGATGATGAGTGGTCCTCCTATCAAACAAAATTGTTGAAGCTGTAATTTTGAAATTTTGATCTAGTGGGAGTTGTGGTTCCTTTTTTAGCAGGCTCAAAAGTCCTTAGGGTCACCAATAACTGTAGAGTAAAAAATAGTCTACGTTTCATTCTATTTTTTAGTTGTGCATTACAAAATTTTGTTCCCACATACTTTGGTCCAAAATAGTGAAGTTTTGAAATAGAGCATGGGATCTATTTTTCTTTTGATTCATTTTTGACTAAGTGTCAAAATCAAGCAGAAGCTGCCAAGTGTCGTCATCCAAGGCACTTTTCATAATTTCAATAAGGTCACAGAATGTGCCACATGTCCCATAACAACTCAGCAAAATGTGACAAGTGTCAGCATCCATGTTTCATATCCGCACCAACATTTTATCTCTTTTCATCAAAAGGTTTCAAAAAGCTAAGTATCAAGGTAAAGCAAAAAGTGCCAAGTGGCAATCACGGAAGGTCTCAATTTGCTTTTCTAAAAGTGATGGAAGATGCCATGTATCCCAGCTGAATCAAGTGGAAGCCACCACATGTTGAGATTTGAATTATCTTCATTTTAATTCACCGATATAGCAAAGATTGTGGTGGGTCTTAAGTTTTGTTTATAAAGCAAGCAAAAGCTGCCAGGTGTCACTGTCCATGTATAAATGAAATGAGACTTGATTGTTTCAATGATATAAATAGAGTAAAGTAGAGACCACCACGTGTCACCTTCTACAGGTTTCTAAAAAGGTAGCTAAAAGAAGTGGAGACCACCACATAACCCAAATTAAGTAAAGTAGAGATTACCACGTGTCTTTTGTTGAGGGAATCATAAATCACCACCTATCCCTATGCTCCTTTTCAAGTTGCTCAGGCAAGAAAGGCTGTGGGTCTTATTTTCTTTTAATATATTAAAGTTTTGAGGAAGCAGATTGTGATAGGTGTCAAAGGTGGAACACTCATAACCAAAGACAAAAAAGGAGTATAAATTACATGAAAAGTGCCACGTGTCTTCAGTAGGTGTTTCAGAACACGCCAAGTGAATCCAAGGCTATAAATAAGGGTACAAAGATCACCAGAAGGATCATCAACATCAGATACCAGAGAGAATTTTTTGAGAGAATTATTGTCAAGAGTTTATACTTTCTAGAGCTGTGACTAGGAATATCATTTGGCTTTGTTCTATTTTCTTAAGTTGGAAAGTTTATGTAATTGTGCATGTTTCTGTGCCTCTTATGTGACTAGAGAATTAATAAGAAGATTGAATCCTGTGCCTTTGTTGATACTTTCTGTGTCATTGAAAAAGTAGTCTAGGCTGTGTTGTTAAGAGTTTTAGACTTTCTAGAGCTATGATTAGGAATGTCATTTGCCTTTGTTCCATTTTATTGAGTTGGAAAGTTTATATAACTATGCGTGTTTCTATGCCTCTTATGTGACTGGAAAATTCAAATAAGAAGATTAAACCTTGTGCCTTTTTTGATATTTTCTATATCATTGCAAAAGTAGTCTATGTTGTGAGCCTTTGTTTCTATTGTTTCCATCTTTTACATTGATCATGCACTTGTTTGCTCTTAAATGTAATTGAATCTTACATATAGTCTCACTATGCTCAGGATTAAGGTCAAATTACATTCAGGTGCATCACCATAGTTAGATTTTCTTTCTTGCATTTGTGTTTCTATTAAGATTCCTATCCCTTTTCCCAGTATACACTTGATATAAATAAGAGACCAAGTTCTTAAAAATCTATAGGTTGTTTCAAGTTACAAGTCCCACATCTTGAAACTTCCCATTGTTGGTGTTAGAAACAAGCACAATTTTAACCATCAACAGAAACCATGATGCAAATTCTTCTAGTTGTTTAAATCTTGTTCATAGTGATGTTGTAGGACCATTTGAAGTTACCTCTCTTAATGGTTCCTTATATTCCATCACATTTATTTATGACCACTCTAGGTTGATTTGGGCATATTTCATTAAAAATAAATCTAAAGTCTTGTCTAAATTCAAAGAATTTTAAGCTTTAGTTGAGAATTATTCCAATTTCTCTATTAAAAGGATAATAATTGATAATGGTGGTGAATACGTTAGTAATTAATTTGATTCATTTTGCATTAGTTTTGGCATCAAATAGAATTAACCACTCCCTACTCTCCACAACATAATGGGATTACTAAAAAGAAGAACCATACCATTATTGAAATGACTAGGACAATGTTACATTTTGAAAAAGTTCTTAAGATTTTATGGATTAAATCCATGAATATAACTGTATATATCCTCAATAGAGTCCCTACTAAGTCTTTAAATTAGTCTATACCTTTATAAATATGGTTTAATAAGAAACCAAGTGTTTCTCACCTTAAGATATTTGGTAGCCCTACTTCTATCTTCATTCCTAAATCAAAGAGGAAGAAACTTGATTCTACTTCTTACTCTTATATTTTCATAGGTTATGGACTAAAGACTAAAGGACTTAGAGTATATGATCCTTGTTCTAGACAAGTCATTGAAAATAGGAATGTTTATGTTCTTGACAAACCATTATATGAACCTACTATGGATCCTCTTTCAAGGTCTTTATTTGATGAACCTAACTCTCTTCTTTCTCATTATGATGAAATAAATTCCCTAGAAGAATCTGATCTAATTTTAGATAACTTAGAGTGTGAAGGGGAGCCTTATTCACTTACAAGTCAATCTAAAAGACCTAAGTGGGTAGAATCCCTGATTGATCAATGTAATCTTGATAATCTTAGCAAAATGACTAGAAGTAAACATTCATACCATGCCTTGATGACTATGTATGAAATTGAACCTTAATCATTTGAGGAAGTTATTCAAGATGAAATATGGAAAATTTATATGCAGTCAAAGTATGATGCACAGTTAAAAATAAAACTTAGGATCTTGTTCCACCTCCACCAAAATGACATATTGTCAGTTGTAGATGGCTTTATAAAATTAAATACAATTTAAATGGAAATTTTGATAAATTTAAAGCAAGATTAGTTGCTATTGGATTCACTCAAAACTCAAGATTGATTATGATGAAACCTTTGCTCTTGTAGCAAAAAATGAGTACTGTAAGGTTACTTATAGCTCTTGTAGCCAAGAATGGTTGGACTATACATCAAATGGATGTTAAAAATGATTTTATTAATGGTGATCTTGAAGATAAAATCTTCATTTCTCAAACTATAGGCTTCATTGATCCTAACAAAGAATATTATGTTTGTAAACTAAATAAATCCTTATATGGTTTAAAGTAAGTTCCTAGAGCCTGATATTCTAAAATCACTAGTTGCTTTTAAAAAATGGGTTTCTCTAATTGTTATTCTAATAATGATCTCTTCTCTAAAATTGAAAATTGTCATACTATCATTATTGTATTATATGTTTTTCATCTCCTTATTACTAGTAATGATGACAGTTTAATTATTTTATGTAAAGATAAACTAAAACAAATATTTGAGATGACTGATTTAGGCATTCTTCATCATTTTTTGGGAATGATTGTATTTCAGGATAAAATTTTTATTGTTATATCTCAATTTTAGTATGCACATAACTTGCTTGTTAGGTTTAACATGATTAATTGTAAACCTACATCTACTCCTATTGAAGTTGGTGTTAAGCTTGATCCAAAACTTGCATGTGATAAAGTCAATCCTAATATTTATAGACAATTTATTGGAAGTTTGATTTATCTAACCATTACTAGGCTAGATATTTCATATGCTATGGGTGTTGCCTCTAGAGTCATGTAGGATTCATATTTGGATCATTGGAAATTAGAAAAGTGAATACTTATGTATATTAAAGGAACTATAAACTTTGGTTTATATTATTCTTCATTTGATAAATCTAGTTTATATGGTTATTGTGATGCTGACCATGCTAGTGATATTATAGATCATAAATCTACTTATGGATATGTTTTTATGTTTGGTGTAAGTGCTATCAATTGGGGTATAAAAAATAACCTAATGTATCTATATCTTCTACAGAAGTAGAACACAAAAGTGTTATGGAAGCTGTTAAAGAAGCCAAGTGGTTGAGAAGGATGTTATAAGAACTTCATGTGGATGTTCCTCATTGTATCACCCTTCTTTGTGATAGTCAAAGTTACATTGATTTGGAAAAAAATCCAATACAACACCAAAGGAATAAACATATTTAAATTCATGTTCATTTCATCCAAGAGAAAGCACTCAATGGTGATATTGATCTACAATTTTATCTTACAGATGAATAGGTGGTAGATATCTTCACAAAACCACTTGGTACAACCAAGTTTTGTCAGTTTCATATAATGCTAGCCCTCTCCTATTTTCCATTGAGGGGAAGTGTGCATGGCAATGTCACTTCCTAATGGCCTTTAGCTTTCTCTTTCTGTATACTTCTCATATTATAGCATTGTTTTAATCACTTTGTGATTTTTGTAAAATTCTTATGGAAGTATTACTTTTGTACCCAATACATGTAAGCATATATAGAGGAACTTATGTTTTAAAAGGCACCAATGCTTCTTTGATTATTCATGATAAATAATGGGACTTAGTCTCACATTCATGCTAGCTTAAAATTTGTATAGAAGTTTATAGATTATAATTCCTTTTATTCCAAAAGGTAATATTGGCATGATGAAGGATTTTACCTTCAATTAATTCTCCACTTATTATTAAGGGAGATTATTATTAATTTATAAAGGAATGACTAGATGGATATATATTTGCTTTAAAATCTCCACTTAACATTAAGGGGGAGTGTTGGAGCATATAATGGTTAAGTGGTACATTTAAGTACCCTTAATACATCAATTGTAATATTAAATAAATAATATGCTTTATTATTTATGAGGTCCTGCTCATGAAATAATAAAGCATGTTATTATTAATGTTGGAATTATTGGTCTAGGTTGGAATCATGACTTATGGTCAAAGATGCCAACCCATGTGACCAAGGGGATAGGTTAGACCCATGTAATCTAAATGTTGGAAAGGTCCCACTTCTCCAACAATCATATTACAATGGTCATATTGAATTTCCTATATTATAGATAATTTACATTATAAAATATAGAGATGATGCTTATGGATTCCAATCCATTTCATCTAGGTTTTGTGAAGATTCATAGAGAAGAAGTGAGAAGAGAAAGTTGTATTGGATGCATATTGAGTTTCTCAAATAATGAATAATATTCATGGGTTTTTTACCTCTTAGAGGTTTTACCATGTATATATATGTTCTATGGTGTGTATATTTGCTTCTAATTTCTCATCTAGATCTGATGTGTGTATGCTTCATTCTACAAGTTCTATCAATTATGTGTGTTTATATATTTTTAATCTTAATTAGTTTACTCCCATTTTAGGTAAAACTAGAATTAAGGTAAATAATTAGATATATGTTTGAGTGATTTTTAAAGGACTCTAACTACTTTTTATAATTATTTTTTTCTTATTTTGTGATTAATGTGATCTAAATAAGATAAATCTATAAATATTTAGATTTTATAAAATATGGAAATAATTATACAAATCTAAATGTAAAAGGGCCTATAGATATTATGCTTACTATATTTGGAATGGATAACACAATAAAGGAGAGATGAACTTAGCCTAATTATGATTCCTAGTGCTTAGTATGTTTGTTGCTACCCCTAAAAAGTTTTTTTTATCTAATCTCTAATAAGTCATATAATGCAAAAGGATCTCAAATACTGTGTGAAAATGACCTTTGAACCTCAGGCCTATATAATGATCAATATTATCTAGGCTCTAGTGGTACTATGCTAGATGACTATGAAGGTTTATGGTGCCTCATATTATTACACCTATATCTATAAATTCATATTGTATGTTTGAAAATATTTTGTATTATGTGCTAATCCTATTTTTCCTTCTCATTTATTCAAGACTTTAATCTAAATTTTGACATAAGATGACCCTTATAAATGAGGTTATTATGTTTGGTTGGATAACCATAATGACTCCCTACTAAGTACTTTAAAGATAGATTAAAATATATGTAGTTGTCTCACCTAGGATTGTGTGTGTGTGTGTGTGGGCATTCACATACATGCGTGCAGTATCATGATTAATCTAGAATTTAATGTGGATTTTGACACTTGGTACCATGAAAATTTGAATTGAATTTGTATTCAAACTTGGATCTAGGGATAATATTTTTAGGGATATTTATGTTTGTATGTGTCATCATATAAAATGTTACTTGAGTGAAATGAGAGTCACTTGAGATCACTCATCCCCTGATCCGTAAACACCATTGATAAACTCAAAGTGAAATTTTAAAAGTATAGATTCTAAATTTCTCAACTTATAAGATGTTGGAATGATTAAAAACTGATGAAAATCTAATCTAAATCAAGATTCAAAACTGAAATAAAGGTGAATTGATAGATCACATTAATTATCCATTGAAACTGTCAAAATTTACCAAAATTCTTGATTTTATCCAATTTCTCATAAATGATAAAATGATTAATTTTTGCATTCTAGTTAAAATCTGAATTATAATCTGAAAATTAACTAAAAATGAAATGCAAAACTAAATTCAAAGATCAAAACACAAAAATTGTTTACAGGGTTCAGAATTCCTACGTCCATGGGTTCTTATCGAACCGATCCATTAATGTTGCTAAATTTGCAAGACAAAATAATACTTACAATAAAAAAAAAATATCTACTCTATGTAAAAATAGTGTTTCAGACCTTCAAAAGACCTTGGCTGACTCAACACATCCTTCACCTTCCTAAATCACACACAGAGGCTTCTCCAAATTGAAATTGGAAACTTCTGTAGCTCAAAATAACTTCACCAGTTCTCCAAAATGGGCAAATAAATATGCTACATAGAGCGTATCAAAATTATAAATAAGTTTTTAGTTTACTCTAAGCTCTGATTTGGCCTCTAAGGGCTCCAAAATGACCAAATACAATAAACTGGTCTATATTCTCCAATACATAGTCAGCCAGAAGATTACCTTTAAATACAATTTCGCTCCTTTCAAAACACTTGGAAGTTTGTGGCATAAGTAGTCAAAGCCTATCCCTTTTACTTGGTAGGTCCATAGTTCAAGTCTTTAACCTACCTTTTTGGGTGCTTATACTATCCATTTGTCCCACATTTGCAAGTTAGAACAGTTTTCCAGGCTTTAATAGTTGAGCGGCCTCCTTGCATAATGCTAACGCCCCCCTTTTGGTGGGATTAAGGCACTAAATATAGCTTGGTTGTTGGTTGGGTGCCAATTTAGTATGGGATGTTGGTGTATGCACAAACTTAGCAGTATTTAGTCGACATCCTCTTCTCACATTCCACGTGGCATGCATGTTTGGTCAACGTGACCCATTCTTGAGATTCTTTGACTCAGCATATGTGATAAGTCATGTGGCATGTATTTCTCACATTCCACATGGTAATGTGTGTGTTTTCCCATATGGCATATGGGTATTATTACAACCTTATTGACTTACACTTTTCACCACTTGATTGGTCCACTTGGCATGCCCTCATTGTGCAACATCATCTTATGACACCACATTTTCCCTATCAAACCAGAACTTCAGTGACCTATAACTTTTGCATACGGTGTCCATTTTTCAAACCAAAAAAATCATTGGAAAGCTCTTGACGAGATATATACTATGAAATTGGTTTCATCATGATTTGGAAACTTTTTCCAAAATGAAATCTAGATCACACCTCCTTACAAAAGAGGCTTTTGGTCTCCAAAAGTTGACTATCACCTAAAATCTTATAACTGGTCTACTACATCACATCACATAAAACCCAATCATATCAAAGATAAAACATTATAAAAATAAATGATTCACAACTTATCTACAAAAATGACTAATCCAAAGGCATGAGTAAGTGAATCTACAACTACCAAAGTGATTACAACATATCAAATTGCCTGCCCAAATGTCACATCCTGTAAAGTGGTGAATTGCCAAAAACTAAAACAACTCCCAATGTAACTGCAAGACAAGTTTATAATGTTGAAAACATACAATAAATGTTGTGGACATGTTGAAATATAATGCCCTAGTATTGGACTTATATTCTAAGAAAATGCAAACAACCAAGAGTGTATGTTGCCTAACATCTAAACATGCCCAAAGGGTCTTAAAAAAATGCATCTAAACATCTTTGTGCCAAAATAGATACATTCAAAATATTAATCTAACTATCAAATGCTGTAAGGAAACAACTCACAACATCACTCTGCTATATCCCCAATTGTTTCAAATGAGTTAATGTCTTATCCATTATTAGACTACCCATACAGTATATTCTGGAGATCAAAAACTTAGAGTTATCAAAAAGTGAGAATTGAAAAACGTCATATGGTAAATCTGTCTTGAAGTGTTCCCACCAACTCTAATCTACATCTATCAAATATTGTTCATTACCTTAGGTGAATTCTTAACCATGCTTTGCAAAAAAAATGTAGTGATAATCCACTTAACTAATTCTTTCTTCCTAGTGAAATTGATTGTCTCTGTGGATTCATTTTCAATTGCATACTTTATCAATTTGGGCTTTGCCATATGTAATTAAAATATTGTTGACTTAACCTCTTAAATGTATTTTCACTTGTAGGTTTTACCTTATCCTAGGTTGTATTGTCAACTACATTATGGATTGAATCAGCTTCATTAACCTCAGTGAGAGGTTTGTAAATCATATTAGTTTTAACATTACTTGAATGTGAAGATGAATGAAGCTTAAAACATCTATCAATCCTATGTCCACTCACTTTACAATGAGTGCAAACATCCTTCTTAGGTGAGGGTCTCCTTTTGCCAATTCTAAACTTAACATGAGAATGGTCTTTCAAACATGCAATCTGCTTAAACAAAGCTTTTCATTTCCAATAAGTCTTAGCACTATGGTTATTTATCCCAAAAAAGTGCATGGAAATGATTGCATTATCTTCTGTACATTATATCCAAACTTTATCTTGGGAGGAATTGGTGGAAGGCATTGGTAAATTAATTTTTGTGGAAGAGACATGGAGTTAGAGCTAGCCAATGATATTTCAATATTTTTAGAGGCCCTTTCTTTTTCATAGTTTAGACTGTAATAGTCTCAAAAGGAATGTCAGTAGTGGTGGTCATAATGGACATGGCTAGCACTATGAAGGAAATTGAAATAATGGTGGTATAAGAAACATCCTCTACTTTTGAAGTGAGCAAAGGTGTTTATAAGATAATTATGAGTGGAATTGAAACATCAAGAGTGAGGGTAACATCCTCCACTTTTATATTGAGCAAAGGGGTTTTAAAATAACACTAATGGGAACTAAACCAAAAATAAGAAAAAAAGAGGAAACTTGGGAAGAAGGGATTGAAGGTTGAGCCTTATTACCTAATTTATCTTAAAAGTATCAATTGGATCAGAAGATTTAGTGTAAGAATTAGGAGGTGGAATCTTAATACCTCTTTTACTTTTACACTTTTGAACTAGTGGCCTAGAACCTTCGCTATTATTTAGCCATGGAAGAAACTTCTCCATCATCCACCTGCACACTAGTATAACCCAAAACTACACAAAGAGGTCTATGCTTAACCTGAATTGGGTTAGATATATCTTGGCTATCTCTACCAAGTCCTCCTCCATTATAACCCATTTTAAACAACAATTTAGATCCTATGCCTTTAGTGTATCTTTCAAAATCACCAAAAATAATATTACTAGAATCTAAATCTAAAATTGTAGAAGAAGATGAAGATTCTTGTGGTGAAAAACTTATAGTACACTCAGTCATAGTCTCTACATCTAAATTTGAAGACTTTACCTTTTCACACTCACCACATTGTAATCTAATCAAGATCTCATCCTTGGATTTGAGCTCCAATTTTAACTTTGCCACTTGCAATTCAATTACAAACTTCTAGCATCTTAAGATTGCATTTTCATCTTTGATGGCCTCAATCTATGACAACTTGCCCATGGTTTATTATAAACACCTGATTCCTCACCACACACTATAATATAATCAATCTGCAAACCAATAATCTAACTATTTTGGTAGTAACTGTCAATACACAACTACAAGCAATCCTTGCATTCTAACTGCTCTGATACCAATTTGATCCATAAAACACCATTGATAAACTCAAAGTGAAGTTTTAAAATTATAGATTCTAAATTTCTGAACTTATAAGATGTTAGAATGATTAAAAATTGATGAAAATTTGATCTAAATCAAGTTTCAAAATTGAAGTAAAGGTGAATTGATAGATCACATTAATTATCCATTGAAACCGTTAGAATTTACCAAAATTCTTTATTTTATCTAATTTCCCATAAATGATCAAATGATTAATTTTTGAATTCTGGTTAAAATCTAAATTATAATTTGTAAATTAACTAAAAATGAAATGCAAAATTGAATTCAAAGATCAAAACATAGAAATAGTTTACGGGGTTTAGAATTCCTATGTCCCCAAGTTCTTATCAAATTGATCCATTAATATTGCTAAATTTGCAATCCAAAATAATACTTAAAATCAAAAAAATAGATCTACTCTCTGTAAAAATAGTGTTTTAGACCTTCAAAAGACCTTGGCTGACTCAGCACGTCCTTCACCTTCCTGAATCACACACAGAGGCTTCTCCAAATTAAAATTGGCAACTTCCATAGCACAAAATGACATTACCAATTCTCTAAAATGGGAAAATAAATATATTTCATAGAGTGTATCATAATTATAAACAATTTTGTAGTTTACTCTGAGCTTTGGTTTGGCCTCTAAGGGCTCCAAAATGACCAAATACAACAAACTAGTTTGTATTCTCCAATACACAGTCCGCCATAAGCTTACCTTTAAATAGAAGTTCGTTGCTTTAAAAACACTTGGAAGTCCATGGCATAAGTAGTCAAAGCATAACCCTTTTACTTGGTAGGTCTGTGGTTCAAGTCTTTGACCTACCTTTTTGGGCATATAGACTATCCCTTTGTCCCACATTTGCAAGCTGGAACGGTTTTCCAGGCTTTAATAGTTGAGCAGCCTCCTTACATAATGCTAACACCCCCATTTTGGTGGGCTTGAGGCACTAAATATAGCTTCATTATTGGTTGGGTGCCAATTTAGTATGGGATGCTTGTGTATGTGCCAACTTATTAGTAGTTAGTCGACGTCCTCTTCTCACGTTCCACGTGGCATGCATGTGTGGTCATTGTGGCATGCATGAAACTTGTATATGTGATAAGTCATGTGGCATGTATTTCTCACATTCCACATGGAAATGTGTGTGTTCTCCCATGTGGCATATGGGGATTATTACAACCTTATTAACTTCCACTTGTCACCACTTGATTGGTCCACTTGGCATGCCCTCATTGTGCCACATCATCTTATGACACCACATTTTCCCTATCAAACCCAAACTTCAGTGGCCTATAAATTTTGCATATAGTGTCCATTTTTCAAACCACAAAAAGTGTCAAAAATCTCACGACAAGATCTATGCTATGAAATTGGTTTCATCATGATTTGGAAAATTTTTCCAAAATGAACTCCAGATCATCCCCAACTTAGCACTATACCTATCTTAGGGTCTCCTTAGACCCTTATACAAGTTTCATGCAAGTTTTATACATACCTAGACATCTATAAATTAGTTCCAGACCTTCCCCTAGGAATCTAAGCCCCTAGTTCCTCAAGTTATGCCACTTAGATACTAGTGTGGTTCTTTTGACACTAATGCACTACTATAGTGACTAAGGGACTGTGTTAGTGTCCCTTTCCTAATTTAAACCTGAATGAATATTTTTTTAATTCCTAAGACAACTAAGGTTAGCCTGGATCTATTTCAAACTCTTTAAAATCACTAGATTAGTATAAATATGAATTTTAGCCTTTTATCCACTAGATGGAAATTGGATGTAAAATACACAAAATAATCTTAGAAAAAGTTGTGTAAAATCAAGTTTATTGATCCCTAATCTACACTAATTCTACATAAAATCATCTATATTCACCATAATTCAAAATACATAGATTTATAGTCTTAAGCCTCATTTAAAGTAGTCAAGTCAAAACTCATATTGACATTCACTTTCACTTATACCAACACTTAGATTAGGAGAACTACATTGGGCTCGATCCCCTCTCAAGGTATTGGTACATAGACAACTCTCAATGTAATGAGGTGTTGAAGACATCTAGCCTACCCAAATAACATCACACTTTTGTTACTTTCACCAATTAAATACCTTAATAACATAGAAATATAGGTTTTGCATATAAAATAGTCATAAATAGGCCATAGATAGTGAATTAGGTTTTATCTACACAAGAATAAGCCTATCAGACCTAAACACAACTACTCCTAGAATTTCACATTAATCCCTACACAAGAATAGTAGTACTAAATAGAAGGACACTATCATGGTACACTACTATATAAGGTACTTTTCTACTATCTAAGAGTATTTATAACATGTGTATCTTTCTCAAAACACCCTATCAAGATTTTATGCTTGTTTTCAACCTCTAGATCATCTGTCTCAGTCATTTTCTAGTTAAGTATTTATTTGTGTCATTCATTTCTATTTTTGATTATATCATATTAGGTCAATTATTATACAAATTAGTGGTTGTTTTTATTACATATCTCTCCCTTGATTTACTATACTCATAAACTTAAAAAACTTAGGGTTTATATTCCATAATCCCTTAAAAATTAAATCATTTGGTGAACTAACTTACTATTAACATATTGCTTAAAACCCTAATGTATTGTTAGGGTTTCCCTTTTTATTTATAACATTTCCTTAGTTTCTAGTATGCATCCTTTCATCAATATTATCATGATGGATTCCATTTTCTCTTTTTTGGTACAAAGTCTTGTGGTTTGTCTTACATGCCTATTACCTAACATTTTTATAATGATGCACACATATCTCACTCCTCTCATGTATCATGTTAGAACTCAACTTATTTCACATGTTGGTCCACCTCATATTGACCCATTTCTATGGATAACATTATTGCATGGACAAATTTTGATTTAACTATAGTTACTACTAAATGATAGATAAATCAAATGACTACTTTTGTTCCTCCCCCACCTATACCCATTAATTATATTTGCTCACATCCCTCCTATACTACTTACCCTTAAGTAGTAGACCTTACAATTTGAGTTGTTACTAAATAGAATCAGGTGCCTCCTCAACTTATATAAGAATAACTTAATCAAAAAATCCTTCTTCATCCAAGAAATAATATCAAGGATCTAGGGATCAACATAGAGCATGTGATATTATGGATCAATTGAGAAATACACCAACAAAGATTTTTAATTGGCATTACTCCAAAAGGAAACTATTTTAAAATATATTCTTTTCAAACACTCAATCATACATCTTTGTCTTGTGATACAAACCCAAATTACTTTTCATATATCATGAGGACTATCAAGGATATTGAGGATGTTATATATTTTTATAATGAGGATTTCCCCTCACATTCAATTATTGATCAGAATCTCCCACTCTTTATTTGTACACAAATCCAAACCACCACTATTAAATGAGTTTTTATTGAAAGTGGTTTAGTAATTTACATATACAACCTCACATTTCTATAGATTATGGGGGTTGACATATCATACACTAAAACTAAATATAATAACATTATAGGTTTTGATGACATTCTTCCACAAGCATTGGTTACTATTACATTGGATATAATAATTAGGCCAAAAACCTTATCCACATAGTTTCAAGTGATGCATAATCATTTAGATTATAATTTATTACTTGAAAAACCTTGGATACATGACATGGAGGCCGTACCATCTACCTTGAATAGATGTGCCATATTTTTACATGATGAATAGATGATAACTAGCCATTTTGATATTATAGAGTCATAGAGCTTACCACCTAGATTAAATCTTTAGATAGGATGTGTGATGTTCTCATATAGTCCTCACTTCACAATATTATGATAGAGCACATGCATACATATGATGTTGAATAATCTATCACCACTATTCCTACACCCATTCCATGTCCTCTTAAATCATAGTTACTCTCACCCATAAATGAGAAAGACACCCCTATAACATAAATATCCTAGCCCATAATAGATGATGGGATTAACACAGAAAAAATTACCATTACTTGTTAATTAAGAGAAAATATACATTAAAAACTTAGATATAGATTCAAAATTCACTATAGAGGATAATCCAACACCCATTGACATTGATGATTATTTATGTGGATTAATCTTCACACCAGTGGAAATCAAAGAGTACTGTATGATTATAAGACACTTATGAATTCATCTACATTAACATCTCCACCAATTCATAATTACATAAATATGAGCCAAGACACTCATTTTCAGCTAGAGGTAGATTATTCTACACATTTGGTACATATGGTCACATCTATAGCTATTGACATAGTTATTCAGATTTAGGAAATCAATACATAGGATAGACCATAATAGATGTTACATATGTTACTTGTAGAGGATTGATGGCATTACCTATAGTTTGCCACAAATCCATTAACAAATTATTTAAATAGGATGATAGACCATTTTTTTATTTTTATAAGATTACTAGACATGATAACATATACATGCTCAACACTAAATTATAAATTGAATAATTTCAAGGCTCAGGGCACTATTCAAATTACACAGCCTCTACCTCTACCAATATTGGTACCATGATAGACTCTTCACTAACACAAATAATCAAGAAATGATCCATTGTCTATTCAGGTTTTTATCAAGGACAAAGACATCCCTAATGTCATTATGAATGAGAATTATAATCCTAATACTTGCACTTTGGATTTTTTACAATATATAGGACATCAGGATATTAAGCTACAACATGTAATACATCATCATGACTCCTTGGGACATATCACACTACCACTTGAACATGGACCTAAAGTGGTCAACACACTTCTTTTTATCATGAACATGGGCACTCACATATAAGTTACACTTAGTAGTACATGGTTACATAAAATGGATTCCATACAAAAATATTTAAATATTTATCAAAACATAATATTTATATTTCTTGTTTATCCATGTTTACATTCTTTATACTTACCAAGTATTACATATGCTAGCTATCTTACTATACTCAATTTTATCATATATACATGCTTCACTTGTTTGTGTTGAGTGTTTATAGATTTTGACTAGAATCAAGTCCAACACACATATCCAAATTGTATACTATCTACCCATTGGGGGCACATACATAGCTACATAGATTCAACATTGATACATTCACCCATTGGGGACATATTATACACAACTTCCATTTTACAAGGTTATATCATTCTATACTACACTAATTTGGATTACTACTACTACTATAGACTCAGGTATGTACATCATTGCTCATATATGGATTTGTACCACATGTTCATGCATACTTTCATTTCTAACTTTCTTAGTTTATATTTTATTGTGTATCTTTGATTTTACATATATTCAAGGAAATTTTAACATACCATTATCCATTGGCTCTAAGCCACTTCCATTCATTATATGAATGCTTTGAACATGTGCCCATATCCTTTTGTGTGCCTTCTTGATTTTATATGTGGATATTTGAACATGTCCTTTTATGTGTTTCTAAGCCAACTCTACTTGTTGTTTGCATATGCATATATTTCAACATGTCCTTGTATGTTTTGGTTTCTAAAATTTAGTGACATGTGCTTATGTCCTTTGTAATATGGCCCCTTGGGCTACTTTGTGTGCCTCATATGTGTTGTATGTATGCTTTCATGTATGCATCATTTCCATGACACTTGTCTCTTTCTTGATACACTTACACTCATTTTTAGATGCTAGAGGGACCTCATACATCTCCCCTTCCTCCTTAGGTTCCTTGATGGACATCATGCCCCATCCCCCTAGGGAGTTACTCTGATTATTCTTAGATTTTGTAATTTATACACATGCTTACATTGTTATATCTATCTTGAGAACCCATTGAAATTATATATCAAACATACATCTTATATTTCTAACTTATTCCCAAATTATCTTACATCTTGATGTCATCTATTCACATTATATTAGTTTATCATGTATATATCATATGTTTTAAACCTAACACACATCATTTAGATATTTTATTTTATGGATAGTTATTATGTATGTACAACTCCTGTTAAAATAAGGGGAATTGAAAAGTGTTTGTCACAAAGAGCATTCCATCTAAGTGCACTGAAAGTAAAATTTTCAACACACAAACATAGAATTATAGAACTCAAAATCAAGAAAACATAGTGGAAAATGTTCAAACAAAGATCATAGTTAGTTTGGTATAAAAACACATAGAGGATGCTAGTGTGGCAATTAGGAAACTAGTTTGGTTCATTACTATCCAAAAAACCATGCTACTATCTAGTAGCCCCAAAAATCAAAAAAGCTAGATTTGAATAAGAAAATAATAGTTATAGTATAGATTTGCACAGTTTTAGACATAAGTTATCAAATTTGATCAATTTATACTTAATTTTGCACATAATCATGCTATGTTTTCTCAAATTGGGGGAATCATTTGAAACATGATCACTTCCATTTCAACTTGAAATATACATAGACACATATTGATATAACTCAGTCTAAAATCCATATGCATAGATATCATAATTGAGGGCATGTGTATGTGATATTATTTCCACATGATCAATTTTAAACCAACTCATCTCAAATAGAATGATAAATATTTATCATTATCCATGTTGTATACTTAAGACACCATTTACACTAAGTTTCACACAAGATTGATGACTTATTCCATCTATAGTGGTTGGCCTTTCTACATAGTCCCTAGGTTACATTCTTGAGTGCACAATAGGGCCTTTAGTCATTTTACATTTTATATTTTTTGAGTGGCCCAAGATCCATCTTAAAAAAATTTAGTTACATCATATAATTTTAGTCACAAATGAATCTACCACACATGGGTAAGTAATGATGGAGTCTTATCTTACTTAAGTTCTTGAGCCACCTACATGAGAAGGTTGGACAAGCCATCAGTCCACTATAATTTATATATAGTGTAATATCCATTGAGTATGGGTGTGAAATGATGGATTAAAAACCAAATTGAGTTATTGAGCCACCCATACATGGGTATTGCTTAGGACATTAGTTTAAACTAATCTATTCATAGCTTGATCACTAGTTACACATACAAGATGTAACCAATTTTTTACATTGATTCACATACCTAGTGAGTTTTAGTCGATCTCTCTCTCTCTCTCTCTCTCTCTCTCTCTCTCTCTCTCTCTCTCTCTCTCTCTCTCTCTCTCTCTCTCTCTCTCTCATCTCTTCACTTAGTTTTGTATTTGATTTTTATATTCCTTAAGTAAGGAATAACTCATCCATGTTTCATTTATTGGATACAAAATGGAGGATTCACACACTTAGACCTATATTTATGGGATTCACCTCATAGGTAAGTCCAGGTACACTTATTTTTCCTTTATCCTAGTCATTTCACTTTTTTACATTTATAAAATAAGAGGGGGGGGGAATGTAGTCATATAAAATATCACTTGAGTGAAATGTATGTCACTTGATACCACCCATACTTAATTTATCCCTATACCTATCTTAGGGCCTCCTTCAACCCTTATACATATATCTCTTAGGTATTACACATCCTTAGAAATCCCTAAATCAATCTTAGACATTATCCCAAGGATATAGGCCCCTAATGCCCTAGGTTATACCACTTGAACACTAACACAGTTCTTTGGACACTAGTACATAGTTAGTGTTAGTGACCAAGGGATTATGCTAGTGTCCCTTTATTAATCTCAACCCCATGAATATGTTTTCAATTCCTAAGATAAATAGGGTTAGTCTAGAATTATTTCACACTCTAGGAAATCACTAGAGTGGTATAAATAAATGAATTTTATCCCTTTAGCCACTAGATGGAAATCAGATGCAAAATACACAAAACAAACTTAGAACAAGTTATGAAAAATCAAGGTTATTGATTCCTGTTCTACCCTACTTCTTCATATAATCATGTATAGTCACCCTAAGCTTAAAACACCTATATTTATAGTCTCAAGCCTCATTTAAATCACTAAATTTGACACTCATACTATAATTCACTTGCACTTGCACTAAGACTTAGATGAGGAGAATTACATCAAGCTTGATCCCTTTTTGAGGTATTGGTATGTAGGTAAATCTCAACATAATAGGGTGTTATAAAAATCTAGCCTACCTAGATAACATATCACTTTTATTTCTTATGCTACTAAAATACCCTAATAACATGGATATCTAGGGTTTCCATACAAAATCAGTCCTAAATAGGTCATAAACAATGAAACAAGTTTCTTTCACACATGAATAGGCCTATCAAACTTAGACACAACTGCTCCTATAAGTTCACCTTCATGCATGCAAAAGGACACCATCATCATGTGTTACTTTAAAAGTTACCATAATACTATCTAATAGGATTTATGACATAGGGGTACTATTTATGACACCTTGATAAGGTTTTGTGCCATTTATTAGCCTCTAGATCATCCATCTTAGTCAGTTTCTAACTAAGTACTTGTTTGTGTCATTTATTACTATTTTTGGAAATATCAGATTATGTCAATTATTATATGAATTACTGGATATATCAATTTCATATCTCTTCCCTAATTTATTGTACTTAAACCCTTTAAAAACCTAGTTATTACATTCTATAATCCCTAAAAACTTAAATTAGTATACCTTTGTAATAGTATCTCAATATATTTGTAATTGGCTTATAAATTTTATTATGACTTTATAAGATGAGTATAACCTTAGGATTAAATTATATTTATATCTAACTCTTTAATATTTACCACTATTATTGACCCATGAAACTTGTCTAGATATATCTAAAGGAGACATCAAAATTCAAAAAATAATCATGTTCCTAGATACGATTGGTCGAAGTAGATTCCTATGATATATATATTGACTTTATAATTATTGTTGATACTATCGTGGGAGAAAAAATCAATGATCTTAGATACAAAGATAGTTTTTTAAGGATTCTATAATATCTTTGCATACACTAAGGTGATCTGGAATATGTGTATCTATCAAATTGGGTTGACCAATATAACAGGTGGGTAGATGGATAATGGAAACTATGCACATGATTCAAATGTGTAATAAAATTCCAACTATGTGAAAGTGTCCAAAATATGATGTTTCTAAGGTATCTACTACCAAATTTAGGTGTCTACAAATGCCCACCTTTTAGTCTAGAGTTAAAAATTATATATTAAAAAGATAAAAGAATAAATTCTATACATGTGATTAACTAAACTTGGCTTTGACATGTTTGTCCCAATTTCACTACTTTATCCATACAAAAGTTGCAAGGAAACATGTTATATCAATGCCCATTTATGATATAAAATATGAAATAATCTATATCAATGAATTATTTGAAATTGAAAAGAAAAGAATAAATACAATTTAAGGTATTTGAATGAAGCTACCACTTATATAAATCATTTAGAGAATACCATCAAGTGATTGTACCCCAAGAAGGTACAACCATTAAAACCCTATTTTGAGGAGTGTTAATGCCTCAACCACCATTGGAGAAGGATAAGTGATAGAAGTTGAGAACCTTAAAATCCTCAATTGTACTACTATAAATATTATCATAATTGTATTTATAACATTTAAAATAGGTTTTTATGTAATGGTGGAACCCAAAATTATAATTTTATGAAAATGTGAAACCCTAAAATAAGTTTATATGTCAAAAGGTAACTTTGGATCAACTAATGTAGATGGATTTTAGATACAAATTGATTACATAGTAAAACCTTTTCCATAGATACATAATATATAAACTATAAAATACTCTACATAAATATCATTAACACCCAAAACATGATCCAAGTGATATATAATTCCATCATCTATCTTTTACAATGTCATTGAATGTCTCTCAATCTGATAAATATGCTTGATATGACCAACTTAATATGGTAAATATACTTAATATATCCCATGTGAATCACATAATCTATCCTAAAATATGAACAATATATTTTTCATGGTTTAAATCTATAAGAAAATATCATTATATGCTCTCATTTTGAGATGAGGGATGAAGTTTGTGAATCACTCATCTCAAAAGAAAGTGTTATGTGTAACATGTGTTATATAGAACAATGTAGTCATGTAAATTATGCATAAAAAGATATTAATATATGTCATTAGATAAATATTTTATCATAAATAATGTATGAAACTTGTAATCATAAGAAATAGACATACAAGTTTCATGTCAAGTAGACATGTCAATTAGGCACATAATAATAAGAATCATAATTTATGCATGTTGGAAATCATGGCATCACCCATAGTAAAAATATATATGATGGAAATAATGGAACTAAATTGAAAAACATTGTACATGTATCTATGTTCCTCATAATATCATGATAATGAAGCATATAATCAGGCAATAAACAACACTACTTTGACTCAAATATGACCTAACATAGACACAACATGGTTATGGCATGCACTAGAGGATCATATGAAAAAAAATATACATAATGTTATAAGATACAATAAATTAACTCATATAAAACATTATAGACACATAAAATTTATCATTAAGTGTTTAGAAATGTTTCATATTTACATACCTTATTTGGCCTATTCTCCATCTTGCTAACTTATAATCTATATAGGAGAATAGATTACTCTAAAAATTATCAATAAAATAACTATAAAAACATTTAGATAAATTGAAAAACATTGTACATGTATCTATGTTCCTCATAATATCATGATAATGAAGCATATAATCAGTCAATAAACAACACTACTTTGACTCAATATGACCTAACATAGACACAACATGGTTATGGCATGCACTAGAGGATCATATGAAACAAAACATACATAATGTTATAAGACACAATAAATTAACTCATATAAAACATTATAGACACATAAAATTTATCAAAAGTGTTTAAAAATGTTTAATATTTACATACCTTATTTGGCCTATTCTCCATCTTGCTAACTTATAATCTATATAGGAGAATAGATTACTCTAAAAAATATCAATAAAATAACAATAAAAACATTTAGATAAACCTATATTAATTATAGGCACTTGTTAGATATTTTCTAATAGTCTTAATCCCTTTTGGACATGATTGCACAAGCTTAAATAGGGTTCTATTACAGCCTTGTTCACTAGTGAAACCTTATCCCCCTAACATCAAAGGTAATTTTTTAATAAATTAAAGTAATATATCTAGTTTCATTCATATAGTAAAGGTATAATTCACACACTCACTCTATGAGGAAGAACTACATTGATGTCATATAAAACAATGTAATCATATAAATTATGCATAAAAATATATTAATATATGTCATTAGATAAATATTTTATCATAAAAAATGTATGAAACATGTAATCCTAGGCAACAAGCATACAAGTGTCATGTCAAGTAGACCTGTCAATTAGGCACACGATAATAAGAATCATAATATATACATGATGTAAATCATGACTTTACCCATAATAAAATATATATGATGGAAATAATCAAACTAAATTGATAAAAAAAATGTACATGTATCTATGTTCCTCATAATATCATGATAATGAAGCATATAATCACTCAATAAACAACACAACTTTGACTCAAATCTGACCTAGCAAAGACATGACATGGTTATAGCATGCACTAAAGGATCATATGAAAAAAATATGCATAATGTGATAATAAAAAATAAATTACCTCATATAAAACATTATAGACACATAAAATTTATCATTAAGTGTTTAAAAATGTTTAATCTTGACATACTTACCTTATTTGGCCTATTCTTCATCCTACTAACTTATAATCTATATGGGAGAATATATTTCTCTAAAAATTGTTAATAAAATAATTATAAAATCATTTAGACTAAACTAATATAATTATAGGTACATATTAGATCTTTTCTAATAGTCTTTATCCTTTTGGGACATGACTACACTAGTTTAAATAGGGTTCTATTACAACCTTGTCCACTACTGCAACCTTATCCCCCTAACATCAAAGGTAAATTTTTAATAAATTAAAG